>JBBBDQ010000779.1:1127500-1472921 GCA_037127315.1 Ascarosepion bandense | reverse complement strand
TATATATATATAAGTGGTTTAAATTAATGGATATATATTCCACAGTTTAATGTTTAATTTTTAAAAAGTGCTCAATACAGATGAAGAGCATTAATAGATAAATAGTTATTATTGTTATAATAATAGGATATTTTTATAGAATAAATTCGTACAGCAACTCAAAAGTTATTACGTTTCGGTGCTCAGTGCACTATCATCAGGCAGCAATATGTGATTCAGTTACGAGGTCATATATATATATATATATATTGATGGGGAAATTAAAAACATTAAAAAAAATAAAAAATGCCACTATATTAGTTGAATGTAATGGAATGTCAAAACTTTAAAAAAAATGTGGGTGCAAAACAATGAAACATTCAAGTGTAACAATGTGATTGTATTGGCAGGAGGAAAGAAAGTGTCAGTTGGATCAGTTTAATTAAATATGGAACATATTTGAAACCAATATATTATGAGATGCGACTAGATTGAAATTAAAACAATAAAATATTTGTCTTAAAGTGTATTGTTCATATAAATTCTCAATTTTAATGTAAGGAAATATATGTAAAGTTAATTATTAAAGGCGGAATGACTCAATTTTAGTTATGAAAAATGTTTTCTTTACGTACAAGAAAAAAATTCAGTTTTCCCTGACTATCCGTTTGGATGAAACCTAGGTAGGTTGTCTGGCTCTCTAGATGTTCTTTATATATATATATATATATATATATATATATATATATATATATAGAACTTTCTCTTTTAACCATTCGGGTTCGAATATTATCATGGTCCATTTTTCAGGAAGGTGACTTCTTGACGTTATCTGTCTACAGGAGGCGATTCATGCTTGCGACACCTTTGTAAAGTGCCTGAGAAAAATACAAGCCCTGTGCAACAAATTAAGGAACCGTCGATCGTTTTGCTAGCTCGAATTCACAAGTCATCGTGATCGAGGAATTGATCGTCCTGGTCTCTCTCAGAAAAATTTAACTAAAATCCGCTCAACATAGTTGCAGTATAAACCACAGATGGGCTCTCTGAGTGTTGAACAATGTTTACCTGAGCAGGCGTCTACAATAGGGATTAGCTAACCACCCTGGTAGATGGGTATTCTCCAATACGAGATTTATTTTGTTGCATGTGTTTGTTTATATAAGTGATGATTTCATTGTTCAGCATGAATTTTAAATTTGAGAACATTCATGAATATTAATCAAGTGATTGAAAAGTAAGACAATATGTGGAAACACAAAAAAATATTGAATATTAATCGCTTACTTTTTGCCAGGCTTTGAAATACATTCTGTGTGCTAAATTAAATTTAAAAGCCATCACAAAGCAATAATATTATCGCATTTGTATATACACACGTGCAACAAAATAAATCCTTCATTGTCTTTATGAAGTTCCTCACAGGACGAAACGAGAATTGTTTTTTTTTCTTTTCATTAATTTTCTTCTTTTCAACACTACCTGAAAATAATTTACGTATATATCTATAATGAATAAGCGTTTTATTGTTTTCCGGTATTACTACTCTGAGTTGAATGCATGATACAATCGTTATTCACTGATTGGTAACTGACCATTGTAAAATTTAAATATTGACATTTATACTGTACTGTTTTGATAAGTTAGAACTATTGGTTATATATATATATATATATATATATAAACTATATACAATTGTGTACATTGAAATACAAACATATAATTGTAGGTTAAATACATATATACACTTAAAAGAGTGGTCTGAATAAACACATATGTACATTTTTATATATCAAGTAAAATTTCAAAGAAAAAAATGACAATCCAGGGAAAAGTTTGCAAGCGGCACGTTCGGTCATTTAGGACTTCACTGGGCAAAATAATGTTCACGTAGATACGACTGCACATGCGCACGAAGGAAAGGAGCGCGGCAAATTGTTAATTTAAATAAATTTTTTAGATATACATTCTGGGTATATAATTTATCCGATTTTATTTAGTATCTTAATTTTGTTAGTTTCATTACTTTTGTTATTAAATGTCCGGCACACACACACACACACACACACACACTCTCTCTCTCTATCTATATATATATATATATATATATATATATATATATAATATATGTTCAAAAGTACCCATTAACGTGTAAAAACAATGAGAAGAAAAAATGGGTCATTGCGACATAACAAACCAAATACTCGTATTAAGGTCTCCATTGGCCTGACTCTACTATATATGTTTACTCCTTAATGGGTATTTTTAGTTATTTCTTTATTAAATATCAATCGTGATATTTAAGCTTTTAATTATCCAAGCAACTGAGTACATTTTTGACGAGAGAAAATATTAATTTTCGGTGATTCCATTGATTTTTTGTTCACGGTCTGAGATTAGCACCTAGCACGCATTGGTTACCAAACATTGCGGAGTCCAGTCAATATGTTAATTAACAAAACTTATATGTTCTGTCTTTGGTCTGGTCGGTATTTAATATTAATATTTTAGCATTCAGTAGTGGCCATATGAGAATTGTGTACTAAATGTAAGAGAATGCGTTTGGATTTTTTAGAATAAAGGAAGCAATAAATTAAATTACCTTATCAGATTCTCCAACTAGAGACCATAATTATTTGTTTTTATGTAATCCATATTTGATTCGAATAAGGGAACAATAAAAAAAACATAACTTTAGCATATTTCGATTAATTTAACTTTCATCAAAAATCAAATATGAAGGGGAAAAATTTCTGGTATTTTTTTTGTTTTATCTGTTTATTCTAGTGGTTTCTGTTTTTCATTGGTAAGGTGACCACCTGTGTACTAGTCGAATATTATCTACCAAGTACATGTGAGGTGTACTTAACAAATGAAAATAAACCAAAATAAAAATATAAAATATTTTCTTTTTCATAGTTCATTTCTGATGAAGTTTAAATCAAAACCAAATATTTTATATTTATAAACGTTTCTTATTTTCTCCTTATCCTAGTCATTCATATTAGTGGGTTTTCATTTTTTTGTAAAAATTGTTTTTTTTTTTTTTTTTTTCGCGGTTATTATTTAAACAAGTTTTATCAGGACTATTTAAGAATTTTAAGTGATCAACTTCATCCTATGGTTCAGGAACTGTTTCTAGGAAGAAATGCCATCTTGATAGTGATAATGCATACTGCTAAGATTTGTAGCTGAATGATACGAGAAATATTCTCGTGAAGTAGAACATTTTATCTGACCATCATAGTCGCCAGATTTCAATACCATTGAACATTTATGGTTCATTTTAGAAAAGAAAGTGTGGGGTCGATATCCACCACCATCATCATTGAAAAAATTGGAGAATGTTTTGGCAAAAGAATAGACTCCTCTGGAAATAATTCAAAATTTGTACGAGTCATGCAGAATTCAAACTGTAATTACTGTCAAATCCCTGTTTGTTCCTGAAGAATATATAAACAGGCTGATTGAAAAGTAACTCTCCAGTTTAAAATATTTATAATTTATTTATTAACTATAATTTTTAAAGATGAATATGAAAGGAAAGCGTTTCACATGAATCTTTATTTAAGACTCGATATGAGCAACAGATTTCGATACAAGCATCTCGAGCCACACAGGAAGCACGTCAACTGATTTCACCAAGTACTCTTGTGGTTTAGAAGACATAACTTCTTGTATTCGCTCTTCAAATGCTTTCAAATTCTTCGTTTGCTATTGTAGACTTGCTTCTTTAACCAACTTCAAAGAAAAATGACACAGGTCATTAAGGCAGGACACCTGGCTGGCCAGTTATATATAAAATAGCGTATTACTTTTCAGTCACCCAATATATCTATTTTGACTGAGAAAATATTGGGTAATAAATATTGTCAGCTTAGTAGATAAAGTTTATTAGCTACACCGAAATTGTAGTTGGGTTTCAGATCAGATTAATATGCCAGAGTTGTTTCAACTTTGCCCGATAAAGGTACTAATGCTGTCACTAGTTCGTCATAAGAAAAATTTAGCTTTATGGCGAAGAATCTGTTTTGCATTACTTCTGGACAAAAAATTTATAAACAATAAATTTGATGTGTAATATATTTTCTTTGTTTCACACTTCAGCTTATCTGGGGTATAACGGTTAGAGTAAAAATCAGGGTTAGGACTTTTATTTTCTTAGTGTGTACATTTATATAAATAGATATTTATAAAATTGTGACAGGTTAGGCAAAGGTTAGCAAATACAATAACACTAAAACTTTTCTTTTTGGTTTTACTACAATTTACTTAGTTAATATTTGGAATATTTTTATAAGTACGTGCCACCCGAGTAGTGATTTCGACACAATATCGAACCGCTACTAATAACCAAATTACTTCGTCAACCATTATCCCTTCATGAGCGTCCTTCTTATGACCTTGTTTATATATCTTAACATGCACATTTATAATCCTAAATACTAATTATAAAAATATTTCCCTCATATATATTTTTGTGTGCGTGCATGTGTCCTTTTTTATTTAAAACAAAAAACAGAAGCTATATTCAGTATGAAACTATTTATACATATAGGAGTTCTGATAAAAAATATCGGGACTTGTGCTATGAAAAGAAAACTACAACATATAACAAATCCACATTTAATCTTCTTCAAAATAGTTTTCTTCTGACGCAACACACTTTATCAGCGTACTTTCTATTGATACAACCATACAGGGATCTTTTTTGTGATAGCGAGCACCTGCCTCATCGGATTTTCTTGGGTTTCTTCTGCACCTTGAAATCTTGTTCGTTTAAAGTAGAATTTGATATTTGAAGAAGAACCACAAAGAGCGAGATCTAAGAAATATGGTTGTTATCGGGCATAGGCTATGTTTTTCTTTTATGTGCCATGTCCTTTCAGAACGTAGGCAATCATGGCTTTCCACATCTCCCTGTCCCTGGTAGCTCTTAGAACTCTTTCTCCTGTTGCAACATGCAACTCTCGTTCCGTCATTCACCTGATCAGGTCCTTCAAATATGTTATCCGCTGCTTTCTTCTGTCTCTTTTTCCCTCTATCTAGCCTGTTAGTATCAGGTTCTCTAAGCCCTCCTTCCTCATTGCATGTACCAGGAACTTTAGTTGTCTCTTCCTGATGCTCAGTATTAATTTCCTTTTCGTCTCCATCCTTTCCAAAACCTCGTCATTGCTCACATGCTCGGTACATGCTATACGCAGCATCCTTCTATAGAACCACATTTCAGCTGTTTTTCCTTCATCTTCGATTATTTTGTCCAACATTCACTGCCATATTGAAGAACTGACATCACATAGCAATCCAGTTCTCTCCTCTTTGTTTCTACTGAAATTGTCCTGTTTAAAACTGCTATACAAGCCATAGTCATTGATGGAATCTGTGCCGTGGAGAGCCGACCATATTCTACAAACATTCCTTTCAACGATTTCTATAAAAACAGAATCGTGCGAGAATGTTACAATTTGTACGCGCGAGACAGAATACAAGACTAATTTGTGCGTACTTTAGCTATGTTGCCTTAACAACGATCTCAATATTTATCGCTCAGACATTTATAATGAGACGAATACTTTTATTAATGAGCAAAAAGAAGAGATGAAATGAGGAAAGAATGGATAAAATAATATGATGATGTAATTAACATTAATTATAATAACTCTAAAAGTTTCAGTATAATTCCTCATTATCAGAAACTGTTCCTTCTCTTTTTGAATTATTCCCGTTGTCAAAGTCGTGATGTTCTTGTGAACGATAGGAAGTTGATCCGGCTACAAAAGACAGAAATCGTGAAACTGAATTGAGAACAACATGCAACACTACCTCATGATAATTGGGATATTGACATAACGGTGCTTATAACGAGAATGACAGGTAACATGGAACTAGAAAAAAAAAGGGTTCTGTAATAGGAAGCGAGAATAGCAACAACCAAGAAACTGATTCTTATTTAAAAAAAAAACGGTACGAAGATCCAATAAAATATACAGGAAAAAATCTGAAAGGAAACTGCGAATGAATAAATGAATCCGTTATAAATCTAAACATTTAAGAAGCATGACATTTAGGAGTCTTGAAGACAGAGAGAAACACACACACACACACACACACACACACACACACACACACACACATATATATATATTGTTGTGGCGGACCTACCCATTAACATGGTAATGGACTAACTCAACCTCAGTAAATACCATGTGACTAGTAATCATCGTGGAGCACCAGTCTGGTACGAGTAAGACACTCGTAGAGTGACTTACCGAACAGAGACTTTGTGATATGCAACACCGCTTGCACGTCAGCTAGACGAACAAGCTGGCATATTGTACCTTTACCGTTATTTGTTAAAACAATTCTTTACACTAATCTCGTGTTGCTGTTTTTATTTGTGACCCATTAAAACAGGGTTACAACATATATATATATATATATATATATGTGTGTGTGTGTGTGTGAAAAACTGAATTGTTATCAACGAAATACGTTCACTTTTTATTCATTGTGCGAACAGAACAAACACTTGCTCTGATAATAACAGCTTGGACGTTGTTTTTTTTTACTTGCTTTTGTCTTTCCTGGAAACATTGAAGGAGCTGTTGACTGAAGCGTGACTTATTTTTCTGTTTGGTCACAATTTCATTCCAACATGAATATTAAAAACATGACTCTAGAAATAATATCTTTAGATTAACGCCCCCAACCCAATATAATGTTAATAATAACTGATGAAACTGGAACAGTAACTGAGAGAATAGAGAAATGGACAAGGAACGTTTGCATTGATTAGTGAGGGGAAATTCTAGAAAAAGTATGCCTCTCACAAACAACAATATCAATACAGGAAGTGATGAACAATTAGTCAGAGGAAAAATATGTTTCCAAAGTCTACTTCTTGTGGAACACTCTACATACATTACGATAGATATAACTTTATTTTAATAGTTTATATATAAAATAATATATATTGTGAATCTATTAATATATAATTAAGAAAAAATATAGAAATAAATAATAATAATATATGACCTGATGCTGTACAATGCACGACTCTCATTCCCTTTGATCTTAATTGGGAATTTTGTTTTGTTTTATTGTATTAAAGACTTTATTAATTACCCCTTTGGCAAGAGCATTTATTTCTTCGTTGCTTATCATGAGGCGTGTCCATAGGGGGCTGAACAATAGTGCAACTCTGTTCATGAGTGGGAGTAAAGGAGGAGCAACATAACCAGTTGTTGAGTTTTTAGTTTTAGTTTGAACCAAAGACTCATCATCCAAATCCTGATGAATAGAACGCACAGCTGAATAAAGCCAGTGACAGAACAAGAGCAGCGCGCTATCGTCAAGGACACTGGAACAAGGAAAGCGATATTTACGCCTAGAATATTATCAAAAAGTGCAAAACAAATGATGAAAGACGTATACCTATGTTATATAGAGTGCGCTAAGGCATTCGATAAAATACGCCACAAAGACTTGATAGAAATGCTCAGCAAACGAGACATATTCTGGAAAGATATAAGAGTAACGAAGGATAAGAGTAACCTCCTGCATACGGACATGGCACGAATTCAGCTGATATACAAAGATAAAAAGGCGTCTAAAACAAGTATGTGTCATCTCACCAGATCTATTCAACTTATACAGTGAGACAATTCTGAGAGCCCTGGTGGTCACAATCTGGAAAATAAACATACACAGATGACACAGTGATGATATACACGGAAAGACAACTACAAAGGCTCTTACAGAAGATAACTGAAGAAAGCAAAAAAGCAAGAACTACATATAAACTAGAAGAAAACTGAACGCATGGTCATCAGTAAAAAGAACCCAAAATGCAAGCTACAGACTGGGGATACTAAAATAAAAAAAGGTACAGAAATTTAAATACTTGGGAAGATTTCTAACAGAATACGGAAAGTGTGACGCTGACGTCTGAACGCAAATTGGCATGGCCAAGGATGTATTCCAGAAGCTGAGCATAATATTGAGATACAGGAAAATTTCGCTGGAAACAAAGCAGATACTACTGGATGTCATGTCTTTTTAAATATGCTAGTAAATGTTGAACAGCCTTCTCAAAGATGGAGGTGTGACTTAAAGCAATCGATATGTGGTTCTACAGAAGGATGCTGAGGATATCATGAACCGAACATGTGAGTAACAATGATGTTTCGAAGAGGTTAAAAACGAAAAGGAATCTAAGGCATAACATAAGGAAAAGACAGCTGCAGTTCCTGGGACATGTAATGAGGAGGGATGGTTACAGGGGAACAGAAACAGAAGCAACGCGTCAGTATACTTGATGGGCTTGAGCAAATGGATGGCAGAGCGGCGTGTGGGTGTGGTAACAGGAGAAGGCGTGTTAAAAGCCATAAGGGATAAGGAGATATCGAAAGTCTATGATGGTTTACGTGCTAAAGGGACACGGCACATGGAAGCAGATAGCCAATGCGACCTTATATAATCACATCTAAATAAAAAAATGATAAATAAACACCGTCTCTACGGACACGCTTACACGACCTGAAGGCATTTATAACTGAGTCTCTCCTCCTTCGTTAGGCGCTGGTTTTCTCAAAACCTGTCACCATATTCCGTATATAGTGGCGCTCGTATACATAAATCAAGCGATTTTAGCGTTAGGCGAAAAGTGTTTCCTATATTTGTATCCTAGTATCTGTTTATTAATGAGCACAATAATAACCTCTCACAATAATAATAACCCCTTGGGAATACCCGATATTTTGAGAGGGCTGCACATGTGGCTGCACTGCTTCTAACTGATAATGTGCTGAGGAAAGTTTTGCATCTCAGGTAGGTTGGAGATATAATCATTGTCACCCAGATGAAACATCTAAGATCCGGAGAATTGTATTTTATATTATTAACGTTAGTAATCTATAATGAGGATGTGCGCTGTGGTGCAGTGGATATCGGCTCGGAACGACAAATCGGGGAGCCGAGTTCGAATTCCAGCTAAAAATTTCTTGCATTCACTTACGCACAGATACCTTTGGGACAGGTATTAATCCATCTCTTCTCTTCAGTTATGGGTTAAGTGACAGGACAGATTGGGTTCTATAGCCTTGGCTGGCAACCAGTCTACCGCAGAAAGCAATGCCAACCTACTGCGGGATAACTTTCTACCCAGTCATGTCATTTTCAAGTCATGATCGCCCACGTATGACACTTAACTGAATTTATAATGTGTTAAAGTTTGGGGAAAAACTTAAACAATTGCTCTCTCAGCAACTATGGGGGTAATACGTAGAGAGCGGGAGGGTGACAAAAATACCACTGTCTCGGAAACCACAGTAACTTTAGGAACAAGAAGCACACGAGCCCGATTTCATCAGACACCGTGTCTTGTTGACAGCTGGTTTACCCGCTGCATGAAACATCTTACAAAACCTAGCCTCTTGATCATTTTTAGAGAGACTCGTATAAAGATATGTGAAGCTGACCCGCTGCTAACGGAGCAAAAACAAATGCAACTGTTGTTGAAGTACAGATAGAGGAAGAGGAGGAACAACAACATCAATAATAATTAATTCAGAAACAATACGACATTGCAGGAAGAACTTTATAACTCCTTCTTGTGAATAAAGAAATTTTTGCGTCGCTGACTTAACACTCACTGGCCTAACCAAACCAAAACGCCACAGCGTGAAGATAACGTGAAATTAATATATATCAAAAGCTCTCCTGAAAACTGTAGAATCCGATGAATTTGAAAGATAATGACGCTGTAGATTTAAAAAAATAATTTTTCATAACCATATCGCCCTAAGCAAGGCATTTTACTGCTACTGTTTTGCATAAAAAGGAAAAGAGGAAAGATATGAGAAAGAGTGACAGGTTATAGGGGTGTCAGGAAGTGGGTAAGAGAAGGATGAGAATACTGATCCGATTGGAGTGGATGGAAAAAGGAGCATGAGAGAGAGAGAGGATGCACGTTAGTGAGATAGGTGACTATTGACTTTACATTTAAATGCTTGGAGATTGTAGCTGTTGAGAAAGCAAGTAAATGGAAGATAACTCCACAGGCAGGAAGTGCGAGAAAAGAAGCTGTTGTAGTAGAATTTGCGTTTACATTTTATTGATTTCACAGTAAAAGGGTGGGACCTAGTTGCTGATCTTGTGGCTGGAGTAAATTCACATATAGGCGGCACCAGTGAGCTAAGTTTATTCGAGCTGAAGCCGTGAAAGTATTTGTAGAAGAGACACAGAGAAGCCACCTTGCGCCGGTGAGAAAGTGACTGTGTCTGAGCTGCTAAGTCGAAATCGATCACATTACAGATTCTCGTTGGATTTTGTCAAGGATACCTAGGTGGATAGCAGGAGCACCCTCCCAGATATGGCAATAATATTCAATGCATGGGCGGATGGTAGATTTATGTATGTGCAGAATTGTTTCAGACAGGAGAAAACATCCTAGCCCTGCACAGAGAACCTACTTTCTTAGCAGCGGATATAGCTAAGGATTCTATATAGTCATTCCACTTGAGGTCTGTTGTGAGAGTTAACCCGAAGAGGCGCACTGTTTTGCTTTTAGGGAGACTAGCCTGATCCATGCTACTGGGAGTTAGGAGCGATTGTCTCTGAGGCTTAATTGACAGCAGCTTCGTTTTGGAAGCATTAAAATTCACAAGCCATTTCTTACCCCAGTCCGCCACGAATTGGAAGTCTTTTTCAAGCTCGGCAACGTGGTTCGCTTTGTGAGTCTCGGGAGATTTTTGATCGATGCGAGAGTAAACCGTAGTGTCGTCAGCGTATATGCCTACTTGGGATCTTATTACATCTGGGAAATCTTGAATGTAGATAAGGAAAAGCATAGGACCTACAATAGAGCTTTGAGAGACACCCACATTCGTATGATAGTATTGAGAGGCATGTCCGTTCAGTACTACATTTATTGTGCGATTTGAAAATGACTGGATAAGGTCAAACAATTGTCCATTTATACCATAGCCTTGCCTCTTGCGTAGAAGGCCAACATGCCAGACTGTGTCAAAAGCTTTGGAGATATCTAGGGCAACAGTTCGAGCTTTGCCGTTCTTGTCAAGAGACTGGTGTATATTCTCAGTGATGGTCGTGAGCATATCTGCAGTACACCTGGTGAAGTGGAAACCATACTGTTTGTCAGAGAAGTGTCTGTGGGCTGTAAGATGTTGAACCACCACGGCGTTGACGATGGCTTCGAACACTTTGCCAATAATCGGTAGGAGGCTGATAAGGCGAAAAATAGAAGGGTCGGAGGGTTCATCAATGTTTTTACATATTGGAATCACGGAGGAGGACTTCCAGTAGGCAGGAAAGCAAGAAGCAAAGAGACAGTAGTTATAGAGTTTGGAGAGAACAGAGCAGAGTTCAGGGGGAACATTTCTTCAGAACAACGATTTTGATTCCGTCGTCGTCGGTCGGTTTATGGTAGCCAAGCTTTGAAATTATGTTAGAGACCACCGATGGGGTGATGTGGATGTCATTCAGTTGGACCTCAGTTAGGAGTGGGAGGTCGGGTACAGATACTCCAGATGAGTCCAGTGTTGAATTGGTGGATAATCTGGGAACTAAGCACTCATATTTGTCTGTTGTAGAGGTAAGTACCTCATATTCGTTTATTAGAGTGGGTATTGAGTTATCTATTGCTTAGCATACTTTTACAGAATCTCCAGTAGTCTTTGGAACCGAAGTTACGGGATGCTATGCGCTGCTTTATTCTGGCTGCAAACAGCAGTATAGCATATTTAAGTATCTTCTTGCACTCATTGCGAGCCGAGGCAAAAAGCGCCTGTTATGGTACAACGCGTGACGCCGATAAAGTTATGATTAAGTTACTCTAGAGTTATGATTAAAAGAAGTGCAATTATATTGTATTAAACGATATTATTGAGGTATTTAAATCATGAAATTTACGCTCTACTGTTGTTTCTTCTTTTTGGAATTTAGAACGAGATGATGCTAACAGAACAAGTCAACCGACTACTATTTAGCATTTGTTTGCAAAATATTAACATAAAATATGCAAATGACACCATGTAGAAGGCAGGCGCAGAGAGAAAACTGCAGAAAACTCCAGACGAATTTGTACAGCAAAACGAGAATAATTATTTGCAATAGGGAACAAATTTCGATTTCTCTGTCAGTTATATTTGACATGATATATATATATATATATATACATTGTCACTCGCAGACAGATCTGTTTCGCCGTATCACAGCTCATCAGTACGGTTAGACTCCGATTGCTTTTTTACCCAGGATTGAAACCCGACCGAAATGGCGTCAGTCGGCGACTCTACCCCTGGGCTATTGGCGTTCGGTGGAAGTAGGCAGAGTTTTTAGCGCATATCATTATACGCGCCCAATAGCTAGAGCGCTCTAATTCATTTCACTGAATGAGCGATGCGTATTTGTAATCGACTTTCATTTGTAAACGAGTTATTACGCGTAGTTACTCGTTTACAAATGGAAAATTTTCAACAGTTATGCAATACAATTGTATTAAGCACTTTTTTAAAACCAAATGCGCACAGGTCTAATTTTATGACCAAAACTAAATAATTAAACATTCAATATATATATATATATATATATATATATATATATGTACAATTATAATAATTTCTTTTTCAAAAATATATATGGAGGGAGTATACCCATTAAATCAAATAAAAAGTTCTAGTAAACAATTTAAAAAAGTCAAAATTGTGTTAGGTACTGTTCACTTTACAAAACGGAGAACATTTGCAGTAGTTTGCTATCAAATTAAATCAAGAAGCTTACTTGATAGTTGTGAGGTGGTAAAATTATTTAATTGGGAAAATGAAAAGCCTGGTCTGATCATGAACAACAAAAAAAGGAAGATAAAACACATGGACGTAAGAAATCTTGAAAAGGATCATAACAAAAGGACCCAGGAACGAAAGTCACTTGCAATAATTAAGAGAACGAGAAGATTTGCTTAATCAGGCTGGGTGTCCATAAAAAATCCGACCTGAAGAGACTAAGAGTATAATTATTGTATCAGAAATACAATTTCGGCACAAGACCGACCTGACTTGCCCTGCTAATCTGATTTGCTACCTATTCAATCATTAGATTTTACGCAATCGCTACAATAATATATTAATCAGCATTAATCCGAAATATACCATAATACCGAATATCCAAGGAGATTTTGCAAAAACACCAATATCATAATTACATAATATATACAAACGTCGTCTTTTTTCTTTCTTTTTCTCATGAAAGTAGAAGGGAGTAAGTCAAGATTTGTCTGAACCGGGCTCGCATCACGTAGCGAAAACCAATCGCTTTCTATGAATTCAACTTCCCCTATATTGATTGCTACATGACGTCATTTATTATACCGTCATAATAATGAAATTCTTGTCTACGCGTAATATTTTTCTTTTTTCAATTCGTTTTCATTTGATGAGTTGGTTTGAAAATAGATGAGAAAAAAATTAATGAAAAAGAACATCCTCCAGTTAATGAAAACTTTCTCCCACATCGGAAAGTGACAGTAACTCTTAAATTTATATTTGTATCATATGAAATGAAAACGAAAGCACGAGCCTCACCGACCAAGCAATTAATTTGCTAAAAGACTCGATTTCTGGTTCCTATCGGAAAATGGATGAAAAACCGATTAATACCATATCGAATCTTAGCTTGCCGTTGATTGAGCAACCTTCCATGCTATTTAATTGGGAAGACGAAAGAATATATAGCAAAAGTTCTAAATCTATTATTAAAGTCAAAAGCGGAAATATATTTAACGACGAACCACAAGAAACCAGTCAGTCGACAGATGTTTCGTATATCCCGAAACTGATAGACTATGTGGATGAATATGTACCAAGGAAAAAACCGAGCAAACCTTATTGGGTGTTTTTAGTTTATTTTATCCTCGACATCTTATTAGCATTGGGCGTTTATTATAGTCCTCAATTTGGTGTTCACCCCAGGACGACATACTGGACCATTATTGGCATCGCTGTCCTCCTTACAGTGGTTTTTTATGTGGGTACAACTTTAAAGGATTATTCAGGAAAAGAAATCCCTCGCGTGGAACCGAAAAGTCCTTCGAGCGTATCCTTCTCAGACATGGTTGAAATTAATTATATATAAACAAAAATGGTTGAATATCATAATTTATTTATTTAAAAATAAAATATTTTCAAATTATATTAACATGATTCACTTATGTAACTCAAAATACCAAGTTACCACTTTCAATACATAGGGAGAATTAAGCAAATCCGTCAGAATATGTATATATTTTATTATTAACTAAACTTGCAAAATCTTCTGTGCTGTCCTTACTGAGGCTATGATTGATCATAGCTCTCCAAAAGTAATGAGATAAGAAAAAAAAGTGAAGTTTTAGAAACATAAGTACAAGATAAAAGATGACAGAGAATAAAAAATACTAGTCAAATAAGTTAGGTTTTACTGTATAGAATTAAAATGGTCTAGGTTCTATAGTAGGTACCTCCACTCATTTTTCTATACCTAAATTTAAATTTTAAAAATAAATAAGTTATCTTCAAGCTTTAAAATGAGCTTTAATTGAAAGCCAACGCCAACGGATTAAATTTACTAATTTCAGTAAGCAAAATACCCTGGTGTATTTTAAACCGAAATTATATTGATCGGAATAAAAAATCTTTAACTTTTTAAAAAATTTAAAAATTTCCGCCATTTTTCATCGATTGTAAACAGAAGCCAATTTTCGATTTTAAAAAATCTTACAAAAATAAAATACACCTCACTGACAAATTTTCTTCAAATTACCAATTTAAACTTACTTTAGGTTGACTTAAATCAAGAATTATTTGCTTACTGTTGGAAAAGTTTTTCAAAAAGCATTCCTCAATTACGGTAGCCTTGTTATCTTCAGCTGTCAACACCTATCGGGAGGTCATGATGAATGATTTACAGCAGACGGCCAAAACTTATGAAAGACGAAGTATAAAGTTTTTTTTTTCATGTAAGGGACGACAACCCTTGAATCACGTGACCTTTTACGGAGACTCGTACAAAAAACAGGAAATTAACATGCAGAAAATTAAAACGTTTTAATTATTTTACAAAAAAGGAGCACCCCTTTTTAGAGTAAGTGTTTAAATTTTTCGATTAATAAATATATTTGCCACACATTAACTAAAAATATCTGAGAGACCTATGAGGAGGAAATTATGAAACGTTTAGCTAAGAAGCTTATTAGTTGGGAAGTGTTTCTGTTTAAGGAATTTATTCCCTAAATTGGTACTAACCCTTTACTTTAGTTAAATGGTGTTGTGTACCAAATTATTTGTCTATTTTGATTATATTTGCTATTATTATTGTTTTGTTTATAATATATTTTATCATTGCCGCTGTGTTTTAGAGATGTATTGTAGTAATGACTGTGTTTATAAAATACATCTTCAGCTGAGGAATTGTTGTTTATTCTGTATTCAACAGAATGTGGTATGTGTTTAATAATAGACGGTGGGTGATGAAACTTAGGATGCATGAAGATTTGTTTTAATCATTTCGCCCCAAGCAAGGCATTCCGCTGTTACATAGGGGAAAGTGATGAGAAAGAGTAGTTAGATATAGGAAATATCAGGAGGGTGATAGACGAGTAAGGATACTGAGGATAAGGTTTGGGTAGATGGGAAGAGTGTTTGAGAGAATGGATGCGAGTTGGTGTGTTAGGTGTCTATTGACCTTACATTTAAACTTCTGGAGATAGTACCTGTCGGGGAAGCAAGTATATGGAAGGGAATTTCACAGGTGGGAAGTGCGAGAAAAGAAGCTATTGGAGTAGACAGATAGAATTATGTTTTACATAGGTGAGCAAGTGTTATTGACTAAACCTAGGGTAACGTATAGAAAGTCAATTTTTATGTTTTAAGATTAATTTTTGATAAATGAACGAATACTATCTGCATTCCAGTTAGTAGAATTATAAACGACCTTGAGACCATCGTCTCTAATGAAGCCAATATCTGCTATATCAACATCATGAAGAGCAGTGAGATGACACAGTAAATAGACGTAAAAAATCCGTTGATTCTGCAGAATCCATTGCTCCTACGGCAATTTCAAATAGATCCTAGGAATGATATCTTATCCACTGTATATTCTTATGGATGAGAACTGGTGGTATAGTTTAAAATTATATTTATTTCCTGAATAGTGAGTGTTGCGTTTTTCGTTTTTACTAATAACACCCAGTAACATCACCTGCGAACACGCTAACATGGTCACTATGTTCGATACATAACACATAACAATACTCTACATTACACATAACATCACATACATTCTATTACATGTGAAACATCATTCAATCTCGAAAATGGCTAAAAGTATAGCCGAAAGCGCTTCTATAAACAAAACATTTCGACAAGTTTATATAATTTATATTATCAATAGAAGAAATTATAAGATCACATGAAAAATTACATAAAATCTTCATCTTGTCTGTCATTTGTATTGAAACCTGCATAAAAGAGATTGCTGCCCAAATATGCATGCAAGTGTATATATATATATATATATATAGTTTCCATTAGACACTAACATTTGATCAGATACTCTGCTTCCAAAACACTGCCTATAATTAGCAATGAGAATGTACACTCTTAAACATTAAAAATCAAATTTGAAATAATAAAACATTTTTTTATAAGATTACTTTGTTTCCGTTTTGAATAGGAAACTAAGCAAGTATAGGTTTCGATTAAATCTGAACGGATAAATGCACTTGAAAGCAAATGGAACATTTCTTGGCTGTAACCATCCCCATAGACGAGCGGTCAAAGAACGTCGGATCAGCCGGTGATATTTCTTAAAAAGAATTAGAATGGGGACGCAGGTTCAAATACTGCCGGAGGGCACATTTTCTTTGTTAAGCCTTCCTCGGGGCGCAGTACAGCAGATGAAACTAACCCGCGCACCCACATAAACACTTCTTCTTCTTCTTCTATGTGCCCTGCTCCTTCAGGACGTAGGCGATCATGGTTCTCCACGTCTCCCTATCCCTTGTGGCTCTTAGTATGTTCGCTCTTTTTCCTCCTGGCAACCCCCGTTCCGTCATCCACCTGATCAGGACCTGCAAATATGTTATCCACTCCCTTCCTCTGTCTCTCTTTCTTTTTATCTGGCCAGTCAGTGTCAGGTTCTCCTTCCTCACTGCGTGTGCCAGGAACTTCATTTGTCTCTTTCTGATGCTCACTATTAATTTCCTTTTTGTTGCCATTCTTTCCAACACCTCATCGTTGCTTGCATGATATCCGCAGCATCCTTCTGTAGAACCACATTTCAGCTGCTTCAAGTTTTTCCTTCATCTTCGATTATTTTGTCCAACATTCACTGCCATATTGAAGAACTGACATCACATAGCAATCCAGCACTCTTTTCTTTGTTTCTAGGAAAATTTTCGTGTGTGTTAGTACTTTACTCAGCTTCTGGAACGCGTTCTTTGCAATGCTAATTTGCCTTCGGATCTCTGTGTCGCACTTTCCATCTCCTGTTAGAACACTTCCTAGGTATTTAAATTTTTTTACTTGCTTGATTCTGGTATAACACTAAAAAATGTTTAAAATAATTTGAAATATATATATTTGTGTTGACATATTTTCACTCTTTTAGTGATGTACGCCAGTTCTTACTTTGAACCTTTTTAGAAGAGGAAGCGCTTTAACATACCTTACCAGAATGTATATTTATTATTGAAATTACACTAATTATGGCTTACGACCGAAGGTGAAGTGGGTTGATGCTGGCCATCATTTTCTATCCTGTATCTAGCTAACCGAATTCACTACAAAAAGCACTCATTACAATTTTCTCATTCACCACAAGTAAATATCCATCATCTGCTAATCTTACAACTAACAAAATATCACATTTTTACAGGGTACCTAAAAAGTGGGTAAAACTCATGAACAAACATTTCTTGTTTAGTATACATTTCTTTTTATAAACATTCACCTAATAATTTAGTCGTATGAGATATTTTGTGGGGGTGAACCCCAAAACAAACTAAAATATAACAAAACATCAAACTAAAAATAAATCCCAGTAAAACCTGTTCATTCCACAAAACTAAGATTGGCTGTTGTATTCTGCTAATAGATAAACTCAAGAAGCACGCTTACTAACCAAGTGATAAATTCAATGACTGTGTGACATGTAGAACCTGTCGACAACTTATAATTTACATCTTTTTTAAATAATCTTTCTTTTATGATAGACATAGTACGTTTACTTCCAATGCTCCTACCTGGTATGCTGGCTAATGCCTATAGTAGTGTTCTGCCTATACTCTAATAGTCCGATTCTATAATTCAGCCTTTGGTCAACACGTTTTGGACTGGAGCATGGTATTCCAATTTTATTTAATTTTAGGGTGCTGAATTCAAGTCGGGCATAATTCTTTGCCTATAACGTCACGTTTTTTGAGTTATAAAAACTTGCATTTTTGCAGGATATGAAGATTTTTACATACGAAAATCATAAAGTAAACATTAATTTGTTAACAAGTTACAAAAGTAAATGTGATGTTTATAAATATGTAACAATTAAGTATGATGATGAGAAAATTTATACAAAAAGTTCATTTATTTTAGTAGCTATTCCATGGCATAAATTTTCCCCTCATTGATGATCTTTGATGTACAGCTTCTGAAACATCACTTAGCAAGGCCCAGACATAATTTGCCATCATGCTAGAATCTCATCCATCTTGGTAATATTTTTCTATTATTTTAATGTTTTGATGAATGCGTTATCTTGGTAATCATTCACATCACCAGGTTATCTGGAAGCTTGTTCAAGTGACTGTGTATATAATATATCTTGGTGCTCATTCTAAATTCAAGTGCTTGCAAACTCAATAATAGTTATTTATAACATCTTAGGAGTTGTCAGGTCTCTTGTTCCCAAGAAAATTATGCACCGCATTCAGAAAATGCATTCCAAGATTTAGCTTCTTCTATAATCATTGTTGCAACAAAGTGTTTCTATTTGAAGTTCATCAAATATTCCTGCATTTATCTTTCATCACTGAGAGCTGGAAAAATTCAAGACAAATAGCTGAAGCAATTTCCGCTGTGTTGGAGATCGACCCTTTGTACATAAGTATGGACTCGCCTGATGTGTACATATAATCCTGCCTATACAGAGAAGGGCAGTTGTGCATTTGCCTTATTATTTATTATAATAAGATTGCCTTGCAATCTGCTACTATTGACACTGTCAGCTCTCTGCTTTCGGGTGGAGAGCGCTTTCTGCTTTCGAGCAGAGAGCACTAACCCAGTCGTGGTTCGGCCGAAGGGTAGAATCACGACTCGGTAAAAATAGACAGACATTCTTTGGCTCGGCAATATGGCCGGGAAGACCCACTATAAAATGACCTTGTGTCACATCTAATTTTGCGAGAGAAGGTTGGTAAATACCGTTGTACAATTACCTTGCAATCTGCTACTATTGACACTGTCAGCTGTCTGCTTTCGGGCAGAGAGCACTAACCCAGTCGTGATTCCGCCGAAGGGTAGAATCAAGACTGGGGAAAGATACAGATATTTTTAGCCGGGCTATATGGTCGGGAAGACCCACATTAAAGTGGGAAGGTGACTAAATACCGTTGTAGATTTGTAGTATTTAGATAGGTATAGAATAGGTACTAAGGACCATCCTCTACCCACAATTTCTATGTTTTATGCAAATAATTATATTGTAGAGTTGCTTAGTTGGTCAGTAAGTTGGTGCAGATTTAGTTGGAGGTGTTTGGATATAGACTCATTTCCTGGACTTACTATTTCACTGCAAGACTGTATATATTGATTTCTACTAATAGTATTCCTGAATTGACTAACCCGTGTTCCAGTGTTTATATTTTGTTCAATATCACTTACATTTTCTATCTCCATATCTGTTTTTGTGATTTATTATTTTCTGTGGTTTCTCACCCGGAATCCACAACACACTGTGATGACGAACTTTGGCAAATTGCTTTATTACAAAAAGATTTATATGCAGTATCAATCATAGGCTCAATATGATGTTTTTATCATAAGGAAACAAACTTTTTCTTGGTTGCCATTTTTGCTTTATCCAATTATACAATGTAGATCTAACTTTATAGCTGCAGAAAAATCAGGGGTACTTTGTGTAGCCACCCAAATAACCAAGAATAAAATTCACCGTTTTCAAATTACCCATTCTAAATATGGTATTCCAGACTCTCCAAAAATAATCTTGATGATAGCATACTTTTCTATTTTTACAAAATGCATATTGGGATTGGGCCACACTTATTTCCATTATAAATTAAAACATATTTCAATCTTATTTGAGAACAGTCAACAAAAAGTCTCCAATTACTTGAACCACATGCAGGCAATCCCAAAGTGAGAAATCCTTTAACATCATTACAATAAACAAGTTGACTACCTGTATTTCCGTAGTTCTGAATCTCTGTTACAATAAAAAGAGACTATTATACAAGATTTCAACAAGATTTTCTCTTGTAACGCAAAATCCAACAATACAGCAGATTCCTTTGTAAAATACGGATCTCTGACCAGTTCTTTCAAGGCTGACTAAACGAAAATGTATGCATTATATGTTTTAAAAATATTATTTTGATAATCTTTGTCTATAGAAGTGAATTTAATGATTCAGCATCAATTTATGGCAGTTTAGTAAATACAGATACAGGTATTTTCTCCCTCACAGTGTGCAACTGGTCGAATTGCAGATGGAGTATTTTGGGTATTTCTGGTGCTGTTTAGTTTTCATATTGAAACCTTTTACATTGACAATGCAGAAATAGCAGTTTTCCAAGTGGTTTGTTGGTTCTCAGCAAATTATTGGTTTACCAAACTTGAGCTTAGTATTATTCCATAAGACCATGATCGCAATGTTTCTACACAGGTTTTGAACGCTTTGTAAGTGGCCCAGCCTATGACCTGATCGCTAAGTGATTCTTTAAACTAAGCAAGATATACTTTCTTGACAAAATCATTAATGCTGCGTCTTTGATTTTGAAAAGGGAACGTTTCACATATAATAAAATAACTGAATCATTACAGCACTTCCTTCTTTGAGATGTTGTAGCAATAGCTGCTGAACCTCAGTGCAATATTTAAAGCAACAGTAAATCAGTACTATTATTAGGATAAGAGTTTTTTATAAGAAATTTGTGCTCAGTTCTGATTAGCTGTTAATTAGGAAGTAATCTCAAATTATTTCTTAGTTAGAATCAGGAAGTAATGCCTAAATCTTTTCCTGGATAGAATCAAGTAATAATTCCAAATTCATTTCTTGGTTAGAGCCAGGAAGTAATATCTATACAAAAACCCTGCTAATGAGTGCTCTTGGTTATTTTGTAATCTACAAAATGAATGCACAAATTAATTCCATATTTAACACATCTCAAGATTCTGTAAATAATACATTGTCTGTACAGTATCTTATTTGATCAACTGATTTTTCTCAGTGAATCAATTGCTTGTTAGTATTCTATCAATGAAAAATGTCATTATAATCTTACCTTTTCAGAAATAAATAAATGAAACATCATATAAAGTACAAAGTAATTTAAATAAATTTATTTAACCTATAAAAAATTAGTCACCCTACATAACAATAAACAGCAAAAAAGTCTTCAAACTTTGCTGAAAATGATTATTTTCTGCAAAATGCATAAACATGTGGTATACTGATATCACGAATATGTGATGTGATAGAGCAAATCTGAGACCAAATTTGGATTCAGCACTCCCATAAGCAGTTTACATCAGCTCTAACTCCTCATGTAAGAAAAAAGTGGTTGTTGATCAATTAAGGAGAGTAAAAAATTGTATATTAAATATATAATATCTAAACGACTACAAATCCATTAGCTTTTTACCGTGGCAAACAAAAATCTTTATGTATTATACTAATTTTTACGGTGATTTTTTTTAAAAAATATTTTTTGCTAATTAGTTTTACTTTTATTTTGTTTTGCGAAAAACACTAGCTATATTAAATATATAATATCAAAACAATTACAAATTTATTAGAAGTTTTAACACAAAAATAGTCAAAATAATCATTCTGCATGTAGTTTTCTAATTTTTACTATTAGTTTTTAAAAAAATATTTTTGTTTAATTTTTTTAATATATTTTATTTTACTATTTTACTACATGTGGTTTTAGTATTTGTTGCTATATTCATTTACTATATTTACTTTACATTTTTACTATTTTTTACACTATTATTAAAATATTTTTTAGTATTTTCTACTACATTTTTTTATATATTTACTAATTTTAATATATTTTTAAAATTTTTAGTACATTTATTTTATCTTTTTTTACTAAATATTATTGTCATTTTATTTTAATTTTTTTACATTTAAATACTTTAGTTTATTTTCAATATTATATAAAGTATAATTTATACAATTCATGCAAATCTTATAAAGTTCATATGGTGATTTTCTAAATGTAGCTTAGAGGTGACACAAGGCCAAAGGTCTGGTGCATCCGTGAAATCAAATTAACTATTCAGTAGCAATTAATCTATCGAGACAAGCGTATTAAACATTACACCACGTCGAGTAAAATATCAACATGACTGTCGAACATAGTTTTTCTTTTTTCAAATACATTGATGCAAATAGGAATCTTCGACCCTTTAACCTTTAAGATATAAAGTAATTAAAAAATATCTTATTTCAGGAAGCAAAAAAAAGGCAAGACAAGGTTATTTTGGTTTAGCCATAGACGTTTATCTCATCTGCAGGACAGCAAACTTAAATAAAATGTGCTCTCGAGTATGAAAATAAAAATAAAATTTGAACGAATAAATTTTTGGATTAACGAATAAAATTATTTGTAAATTGCATTGAGTGTGTGTGATTGTTAGTGTGTGGTTATCCGTTGACACATGAGATCACCTACACTTCAGTGCTATGAAATATTCTTTTTATATTTAAAACACTTTTTGAAAAATACTAACAAAAATGAAAAAGTTTTAACTTTTCATCAGTCTGTTCTACGAACAATTTATGCCAACTTGTTAGATAGGCTATTCGTTCTTTTGCTCTGATCCTCTTGCCTTAAAGAGATCATGGGACTATCAAATTCTCCAAAACAGAAGATGTCATTAAAAAGCTTAATTCGGATTTTGGTAACCATGGTATCTTTTGTGGTTGATTGGTAAAACACACCTGATCTAATGGTAACATCTCCTCGGTATATGGGAGTATGTACGTTCGAACCCCGCCGGAAGATTAATATTTTCCAAACAAGATTTCTCAAACTTCTAGGCCGGTCGATAATCAGAATGTACTATTTAATTATAGAAAAAGAAAATATACTATTCATTCAAATATGAGTATTCATTAAAAATGATATTAAAACAAATATATATACATATATATACACACGCAAATGAATAAGAACGAAGAAAATAATTCAAACGTTCAAAACATAAATTTAAAGCAGTGCTCAATATACAAATAGATCGATGAACTCTTGTTACATTAGAACTTGTCCAAACTACAAAAAATGTGCATTTTGTTTCGACATTGAAATAACAATGACTCATCTGGTTGTTAACAATAATGGTAACCATCATTTTTTTTTTTGGTGTGCATGGTATCCTAAGCATCCATCTGTAGAACCATATTGTCTCTTCTTCATCTGTGATGAGATTGCTCAGGGTTCACTTTAATATGGAAGCGATATTACATAACAGCATAGTACTCTTTTTATTCTAATTAAATTTTCCAGTTTCCTAATAATTTGTTTAACTTTTAGAAGGCATCTTTTCCTATCTCAATAGAATTTCGGTGTCTCTTTTAATTATCTCAAGATTGCTTCATTTTAAAGGTTGAATAATTATGATAGCTTTTCTATTTGGGTTGTTGATTTTGTTTAGCGGCATGTCAACCTCTATGGGTTATTGTAGTTTCCTTTCTGTGTCACCCATCTGCATAGCTAATGTTAATATTGTGGCCGCCAATAATAAATCTGAGTAGGACTTCTAATTATCTCAGGATTGCTTCATTGTAAAGGCTGAATAATTATGATAGCTTTTCTATTTTTGTTGTTGATTTTTTTTTAACGGCATAGCAAACCCTGTGGGTTATTGTTGTATACCAACCTGTATACAGGCATGGGGTTTTCCAGTTGTCTTATATACACGGAGAGGGGAATAAAGTAATTAAACTATCTCTCTGTCTTCCTCACTGCCTATTGGCAGGAAGAACCCAGAAAGGGCTCCATCGGTTTGTAGTCTCATTTGTGGAAAATCGATAGTAGACCTGACCCAGCCTTGTGCAGGGTCAACGGGATATTTTTGACCGAATTCCAGGGCTCGGAATCCCCACTTTAATTGATATTGTGTCGCATCCGCCTTGGGCATCAACCTTAGTTGGGAGGTGGTAAATACCGAGTAGAATAATTATACTGATTAGCAGTTAGTGGTAATGCATCTACTTCACGCAGCGTCTTGTATTTGTGATATACTACTATTTCCAACCTCCGTTTTGGTGATTACTCACGCAGTAACTTTTGGGGTTAAAACAGTTATTTAATACCGAAATCTATTTTGAATGAAATTTGTTGATTTCAACTGAATATATTTTGTAAATAATCTTTTGCTCTGAGTAAAGGTATATTTTTATATATGTTGTTTGTAGATAATAAAATGTATTGTTAATAATTTTACTATAATATATATATATTAGTGTTGCATTGCTTGCTGTTTTTCTACAAAATGTTCCATTGCTCATTTTATTATAATTTTATTGATTTTTGCTTGGGAGTTCACTATTTACCCATATCTGGGACCCTAACAGGTGCTATCACTTGCGTCAGGGTGGGCTTTAGAACAACGACAATTAAGAGGTCATTCCCGGATCCTCAAAACCTCCAATCTCTTGATCAGAAGCCTTGCTGCCGGATGTAGTTTATCGTCATAACTAAGACGACTTTTTATTTCTGCGTATCTACTGAATACATTTTCTATATGTTTTCAAGCAGTTTTCTTTTAGTATAAGTTCTGGATTATTGTATCATCCTTCAAACTTAAATCAGGTTTACATAGCTGCTTGAACATTTCTTTTTGACGTATTTTGTCAAAAGCTTTTAATAATCTATAAAATATGGAGAGTGTATGATAAAAACTGAGAACTCTGTAAGAAAAAATGTTAGTCTTTAGCATAAAAAATAAAAAATATCGTAGAAATTTTGCTGGGAAGTGTGAAAGACTTGTGCAGGCGGATATGAACGAAGTATATTGTGGTAATGTTCTATTCGAGAATAAAGGCTAAATGTTCTATTGATTAGAAAACAAAATAAAAAATTCTATCGATTGACAAGTCTTATGACAGATTTTTAAAAGGAGAAAGAATGGTAGAACGAAAGCATTTTGGGGCGAAACAGAAGTAATACACGTGACCAGTAGCTAGATGCGAGAAGTGTTTTTTTTTTATTTTGTAAGGAAGACTGCAAAAGAAGGACAAAAATATTCAATTGCATAATAAAAGAAATACAAAGGAACTGATGAAAAACAGTAATTGAATAAAGAGATAAAGAGAGGAAAAAATACTGTTGTTGAAAATCCGGAAAAAATAATAAAATTAAAAGAAACTTGACGTAGTCAATGAGAGTCAAAAGAAGAGAATAGATTGCCAATCAGAACAAAGAAAACAAATGATATATAACTACACGAAAAAAAACAATTGTGTATATATATATATATATATATATATAGATTCACAACTACAAAGAGAAAATCTTTGTCTATCTATAGACTGAACTACGAAATGGAAAAATCTTATAACTTATTAATGTTACTGGTTTCGTATATCTATTTATCTGTCTATTTGTCCATCTAGGCAGAATATGTAATTTTCTTGCTAAGAATAGTTTTAACACTTGCCTTTATATATATATATATATATATATATTATTTATTAGCATAACAATAATCTGGAAAATTTTATCTATTTGTTTCACTTTCTATCTGCCCCCTCTCTCTCTCTCTCCTCATCCATCTATCAATGTGAATAACATAGAAAACCAATAATATATTGGACATTTTTCTTCTGTAATTGATTACGCAATTATTCTTGTAATGAATTATGTTTCACTCTACAACCGTTTTACTTCAGACGAAACGTCTCAGGTCTAACGTTATTTCTCTAGAAAAGAATCTGGTGATCTACAGGCTTTAGTTCCACAAGGCAAGACCTTCATATTTAAGATCTACTATACTACGTACATTCAAACGGATCATCTCCAATAACATAATTAAAAGAGAAACTAATTTAGACTGTGTCTTCACAAGAATTCTTTCTTTATAAAAAGAGTCTCCCAAGAAAATCCTTTCCTGTTTGCTACACTATTAGCTTCTTAACGTCTTGCGTCAACCGTTACTATTGATACGTATCCTGATAATCGGAACTTCATATATATTTCTTTAATGTTTATCAAGCAACTTCATTGAGTCATCCTTGAATTTTGTATTAGCTGAACATTTATTAAAAGACAATACATATATATGCATACATAGAAAATATGAATAGATCAATGGTTGAATATATGGGAAAAATTGAATAACCTGTGCTTAAACTAAATATACAATTGTCATTGAATTGTGTCTGATTTGTCATAGTAAAAGTGTTTAGCTATAACCATTGACAAAAATAATATTTTGAGAATTCATTACTAGGTGTTAGAAATACTTGTTTTGTTCTTGGCCTACAGACTTATTACTTGCTTTTTAAGAGCAACGATTATTCAGCCAAAACTTTGCAAGAAAATATATACATTGAGAAAGTTGAAACCAAAGAAGCAAACAATTGTAAGTAAAACTGATAAAATCATTTCAGAAATTCAGACATGGATGTATGTGTAGAGTTTTCTGGTTTCATCTGTCCTTTTAATAAGTACCGGTGTACATTAAAAACTGATATTTCAAAGATCTGTAAATGTATCGATACATCCATAAGAAATTATTTTAACTAAGGTATCAGTTAGTTATTTTTGATCATGTCTCTTTTGAGACATGACTGACTACAGTAAAAGATTATCCCACGGTAAGTATCCTTTACTTTCTGCGGTAAACTGGTTGCCAACCAAGGTTATAGAAACCAATTTTTTTTATGTTAATTAAACCATAACTGGAAGTGGAAGGGGTATATTAATACTTTTCCTAAGAGTATTTGCGCGTAAGTGAATGCAATGAGGTCGACTGGAATTTGAACTCGGCTCTCAGATTTCTCATTCCTAGCCGATATCCATTACACCACAGCACACATAAACAAATGCTTACAAGATCTGATCAATTTTTATTGAGTTATTCCAACTAAGTTTTATCATATCAGAATTGATTACCAGTTTTATTTCTGACAAAATAAAAAGTTAGTCTTAAGCTCGAAAAACTTAATAAAAATTGAACAGAGAACTTGACAGTATTATTCAACAAAATTTGTTTACAAGATATGGGAAATTATTACAAAGTAAGCAGCACCTAAGAGAGTTTTGCCAGAAGTTCACATCAAAGAAAAAATAGCCCAACTCTATATTAGATGGTAGAGGCATAATAGTTTGCGACAATATTTGTAGAAGATATGCTTGCCGCATCCTGTATTCATAAATAGATTCTTGGTGAACAGCAACCGACCCCTAATTAAAAGATTTGTGCGTTTTTAATCAATAATCAGGTAGTGGAGAAAAGGAGCATTTATACCGTATTGGCAAGTTTAAATTGTCACAGTGGGGACATTTGATGCGTGCATACCATACATTTGATGCATGCATACTATACATTTGATGCATGCATACTATACATTTGATGCATGCATACTATACATTTGATGTATGCATATTATGCATGCACCAAGCAAACTCATCAAGTGAAGAATGTCTACACGGCCAAGATGGAAATGCCAAAAAGTCGCTATTTCTTCGTGGATAAAAAAACGCCAGAAAAACATTAAGATCATGCCGAGCAAATGCTCGATAGGATGGGAAGCAGTAAACCCACGTCAAAGCGTTTTAACGCTAAAAGCAAGAGTGCTGAATATTACCGAGTGCTAAAAGGCTTCATATCAGATAATACAAAGTAATAATCATTCAACTGACATATAATTCAAACAAGTGTAGGGTAAATTTGGCTCTTTTTTAAATATAGTAATCAACGTCTTTTAGGCGGAGGAAGATAGTAATATTTTTTTTGGATTTTGCTAAAAGCTTTCAAGATTCTTTGATACTACTTCATGTGCCGTGTCCTTTCAAGACGTGGCCGATCATGGATTTCAGCTTGCTCCTATCTCTTGTCGCTCTTAATATTTTCCTCTTGGTATCTTCCTGCTCCTCATCCAACTGCTCAAGCCCATTAAGTCGGTCTTACATTGCTTTCTCCTCTCTCTGTTTCGCTATATTCATCTTGTGCGTATTAGATTCTTCAAGCTTTCCTTCCTCATTGCGTGTCCCAAACATCTCAGCCGTCTCTTTCTGATGCTAAATATGTTTCTTTTTCTCTAACATCTTCTCCAAGACATTGTCTTTGCTCACATGTTCAGTTCATGGTATCCTTATCATCCTTCTGTACAATTATTTGTCTCTTTCTTTGTATCTCTCCTTCATCTTTGAAGAGATCGTTCAGCATTGGCTGCCATATAGGACAGCTATCACATAACAGTCTAGTTGTCTTTTCTTTTTTTTTTTTTTAACGAAATCTTCATGTCTATCAATAATCAGCTTAGCTTTCGTTTACATTTTCTAAAATGGAATTTCAAACACATATCATAGGTTCAAGTAATTTTAGCCCCGGTGTGACAACTTACACGAATTAAAATATTTACCACTATCAGTATAGCCCGGCGTTGCACGGGTGTAATGATAGCTCTAAACTAATTCATGGTCCTGGAGCTCAGACTCTTTGGACGTTTGCACGAAAGACTAAAAAGCAATAGTTTTTTCCAGTTAAAGCGAAACCGTAGACTGAAAGAAAAATGAATGGATGTAAGTCAAATTTTGATTTCCTGGTATCGATATCAAATAAGTTTTTTTCGTCGTAAACTGAATTTTGAAGGCTAAGAGAGTTCTCTGAGTAAATGGTATCATGGCTGAGACTAAGAACTATAATTATACCTACTTAGAGCCAAACCCGAAGCAAGAACTAAAATAAAAGGGCTGAAAATAAAAAAAAGATGCACAGGCAGATAAACAGACACACACACAAACACAAACATCTTGCCTTATATATATATATATATATATATATATATATATATTATCGATTTTCTGTATTATTGTAAGAACTGCAACCTTGACTCTTCTGAATATCGTTTCTTATGACTTTGTCTATGAGTGTATCAAATTTGATTAAAATCGGACCACTCCTTCTATAACACGATTTTTTCGATTATTGATTTTCGATATTTATTGGGAGGACCTCGACACAAATCCTAGTTAAGAACACTCGCAGATGCTTATAGTACAACTGTAAAGTTTGAAGAAAATCGGTTCAGCCGTTTCGGAGTCTATAGGTAACGGACGCACACACCCACACAAAGTTTCATTTATAAATAAGTTTAGATATTATAATTTTCAAAGACGATTATCCTTTTAAAAATAATTTGAAAAAAAAAAACTGTCTCCTCTTGATGTTAAGTATAAGTTCTTTCCGTTCACTTCAATACCTTGCTCACATGTTCGGTCCATAGTGTCCTCAGCATACTTCTGTAGAATCTCGTCTCTTTCTTCTGATCTCTCCATTATCTTTGACGAGATCGTTCAGCATTCGCTGCCATATAGAAGGACATATATCACATAACAGTCCAGTAGTCTTTTCCTTGTTTCCAACGTAAACTTTCTGTCTCTCAATACTCTACTTAGTATTTGATATGCGTCTTCATCCATTCCAATACGCTTTCGAATCTCAGTGTCGGACTTTCTATCCTCTGTCACATTGCTTCCCAGGTATTTAAATTTCTGAGCCTGTTTGGATTTAGTGTTCTCGATTGTAGTTGGCATTTTGGGGGACCTTTTTTTTTATTGATGACCATGCATTTGGTTTTCTTGAAGTTTCTGTTTAACCCTCTCTCCATTTCCCTTGTTACATTCTGTTGGAGTTTTTTTTTTCATTTTCGTATCTGCTATCTTCACTGCATCACCTGCGTACCCTATTATGTTCAGATTGTGACCGCCAATGGCGAATCCTGGGAGGACTTCTAAATCTCTCAGAATTGTTTCACTGTACAGATTGAACAGATTCTGTGAGAAGCCAAAAGCTTGTCTTGCAGCATTTTCTATTTTCGTATATAGGCAAAATTCATTTCCTGTCTGTATGCAGGGGGTTTGATGCCAGTGTAGATTTGTTAACTCTAATGTCTTTCCCGGTCATTTCAATTTTTGCATGTATACTATACACGCAGGCGGCGACTATGACTCCATGGCAAGAGGAGCAGACCAAGATATCCACCACTTACGAAAACAAAAACACGCATCAATAATCATTTTTCTCTATCAATCAAGATCTATTTCGCTTTTTAAAAATAGTTCATATATACTTTAAGATATGGCTTGATCGCTTATTGATGAATCTTTCATAATTTGAAATCATTATTATATTTTTTCTTACAAGCAGACACCACAAGATTTAACCATTGTTTTTCAAACTCAAGCTGTTTTGTAAATTTTATTTTCAATTAACTACAGGATAACACTCACTTTTTCTCTCTCACACACACACACACACACACACACAATCACATACGCATGCACAAAAGATGCTCGTAGCTTCATCATTTCCAAAAAATTATTTGAAATAGTTTTCTATATATACTAAAATATATATCGTTGTTTCATATCATACTATCGATACGGGAAAATCATTTCGAATATTTATTTCAAAATGTTGAAACCATTAGCATTTTTCTTGCGTGAACATATATAGTCATAATATCAACAAACCCAGTCTCATGGAATCCTAACTTCACAAGAGAACTTTTCTATTTTGTCTTAAAATATACTCTCTCTTTCACTCTCTCTCTCTCTATATATATATATGTGTGTGTGTGTGTGTGTGTGTATTTATTCATGATTACGATTCCCCCAATCTTGTCGGAAGAAGTTATGTGTATATCTTTGCTGTTTTTTAATTCCTTTAGGGCTGTAAAATATCTGAGAGGAATTGACATGTTGTTCGTTTTTATTATTTTATTATTCATTTCTCGATGTTACAAACTACTTTCGGAAGGAAATTGAAAGTACTTGGAAACATCGAGAAATGAATAATAGAATTAACTGTCAAAGTTACAGCACATTTCTTGCATCTTTCAATTCTTATATGCGAAAGATTATCCTAGAGTATGAACGAATTTTCATAAAAATAAGCAGACACATTGTTTGCAAATTATCTATCTATCTATCTATCTATATATATATATATATATAGAGAGAGAGAGAGAGAGAAATTCGTGTGTATGGACTTTAACTACATTTCTCCTTTTCAAAGATTCACGTTTGGACTTAGTTCTGATGCATAACAACTGACATAAACGCTGCACGGAAAGTTATATCGAATATTGTTAATTTAAATATGAATTTAATTAAAATGTCTCAATAAAAAATCTTTATTCCATTAATAGTAAACTTATCTATAGACCTAATTAAATACAAGATTAAATTATAATCGTAATAACTGTAATATATATTTAACCTATTAATTTAACGTCTAGAAATATTTTAAAAGAATATCCTAAAATGAAAGAAAATGCAGCATGCAAATAAATTATAAAATCTGTCAAGAATTGACCGTGAAAAATATTTATGAATTTCGTATTTAGATTTAAAAATGTTAAATGGAACTTTTTATTTGTTTTCTTACGAATATTGTTTGATAGAATAAAATACAAGGAAATAATATTAGGAAAGATTGAATTACGCTGAAAATACCTTTCCGTCGTGAAAAAACAGTTCGCATGCTGATAAATAACAAGTTCAGCAGAATACTCTTACATAAGAAGATAAAGACGAGGATATGTCACCTTGCCAGACATATTTCTACTGTTAATGTAAAAGAACTGTAAACCTAACTGGATTCATAAGCGATGATGATTCGGTGTTGAGGGAAGATTAAGAAACAAAACTGAAAGAATTATTAAACCCGATAGTGAAAGAAAGCAAGAAAAACCAACAAGCAATAAGTTTTACTAGACACATTGTCAGTAAAAGATACGGCACAAATTCAAACGTCAAAATGAAATCAAGTATAAAACTGTAGCAATTTGCTTAGTCAGCTAACAGGCAGCCGAATTATTATTTTTTATAAGCATTTCACGTCAAGCGAGATAGAAATGCCACTGGTGCTCAAGGAATTACAGTGATAGGATAAAATAATTTACAGGGGCTGTCGAAGAAAGGATAAGAGATAGATAGGAATCAAGTAGATAAAAGATTGAAATTGACGTTACATTTAAACGTTTGGAGATTGTAGCTATCAGGGAAGCAAGCAAATAGAATTCCACAAAATGAAAATACGAGAAAATAAACTGTTAAAATAGAAGAGGCGGTTGCATTGAAATAGTTCGACGGTAAAAGAGTGGGGACATGATGCCAATCTAGTAGCACGAGTAAATATACGTGGTCGGATTTCCAAGGGAGAAAAGCTCGTCAGAACAGTTGCCATGAAAATATTTGTAGAAAAGACAGAGGGAAGCCATATTATGTCGGTGAGAAAGCGTCTGAAGATAGGCTGCCAAGATAGAAACGATTATATTGCAGATCCTTTTTTGGATTTTGTTGAGATCATCAAGATGAATAAACGGAGCATCCGAACAGATATGGCAACAGCATTCAATGCCCGGATGAATGACACAGCAATACAAAATAATTGCGAAAGACACTTTCAGAAACTGCACAAAATATTAAGGGAGGGGAAATCTTTTCAGAAATTAACAAAATAATACCACATTTTTGGTTTTATTTAATTCTAAATCGTATTTTTTTTAATCACATCACCCCGAGCAAGGCGGTTACGCCACTGATGTGCAGGGGGCCACGTAAGAGTGAAAAGATTGGAAAAGAGAAAGAAAGCTGGAAACCACATCCTAAACGGGAAACAAGGGATGAGCCTTTTTACCAGTTCAATAGACGTGGGTGGAGTGTGAACCGGGCGATAGTTTAGTCTATCTACTCCAAATGAAAAAAAAGATTGGAAAAGAGTAAAAGATTGGAAAAGAGAAAGCCGGAAACCACATCCTAAACAGGGAACAAGGGATGAGCCTCTTCACCCGTTCAATAGACGTGGGTGGAGTGTGAACCGGGCGATAGTTTAGTCTATCTAAATTCCATGTATAATTCGTTATTTGTATAAAAATATCCAAACTCAAGGTACTTGTGCGTTTCTTCAAAGAAATAAGAAAAACAAAAAAAGGTAAAAACTCAATTATTAATATGAGCTCTCCGATGTATCAATGATTGTTTGGCAATCTCTCTAAATATTTTGTTCACTTATTTTTAAAAAGTTCAAGAACCACACAGGTGCGGTCTAGTACTTGTTATATGAACAATAATAGGTAAGAAAACCAGTTTATGAGAATATGTAGGAATGCTAACGGTTAATCATAGATTAAAGGGGTCAAAATTGTAGTGATCGAGAAAGCATCCTCCCCGAGAGACAAAGTAGCTCTTCTTGGGAATAAATGTTCGAGTTTATAGTATCCTCAGAACAGTGAAACACTCGTGACATTTTGTTTGCAGGTAATTAATCACCCACCTGGTAGCGTAAACACTTTTGAATTCTTTCGGCACTAGAAAGTGTAAACTTGTTAGTTCCAGCCTTGATATGACAGTATGTATTTTTAGGTCTTATCTGACATTTTTAAATTTAAAGCATCGTAAGAGAACTCAATGTAGTGCTACACATTTAAGTCTTAAGAAGAAAGGAAGATTGCTCAAAAATGGAATTTCGTAAAGCCATGATAGAAAATGTCCCGAAAGCACATGACATGTAAAAGAATTAGTCGTTGAGCCATATCAACCGTAAAATTAGAAAACTTTGTCGATGTACAATATGTATCATGCATTTTTATTCGTATTATTTTTATCGGTAGTTCAGTCATATGGAGACAGGGATGTATACGAGTGCGAGCTCTCTCACTTTTCTCTCTCTGGCTCTCTCTCTCTCTCACTTTTCTCTCTCTCTCTCACTTTTCTCTCTCTCTTACTTTTCTCTCTCTCTCTCTTTTCTCTCTCTCTGGCTCTCTCTCTCTCACTTTTCTCTCTCTGGCTCTCTCTCTCTCACACTTTTCTCTCTCTGGCTCTCTCTCACACTTTTCTCTCTCTGGCTCTCTCTCTCACACTTTTCTCTCTCTGGCTCTCTCTCTCACACTTTTCTCTCTCTGGCTCTCTCTCTCACACTTTTCTCTCTCTGGCTCTCTCTCTCACACTTTTCTCTCTCTGGCTCTCTCTCTCACACTTTTCTCTCTCTGGCTCTCTCTCACACTTTTCTCTCTCTGGCTCTCTCTCACACTTTTCTCTCTCTGGCTCTCTCTCACACTTTTCTCTCTCTGGCTCTCTCTCACTTTTCTCTCTCTGGCTCTCTCTCACACTTTTCTCTCTCTGGCTCTCTCTCACACTTTTCTCTCTCTGGCTCTCTCTCACACTTTTCTCTCTCTGGCTCTCTCTCACACTTTTCTCTCTCTGGCTCTCTCTCACACACACGGATATAGATAGGTAGATAGACACACATAGATATAGATAATTGTCTATTTGTCCAGTAATCCCTCATTTACAAACGTTTTATTAAAGACAACTACCACGAGTATCAACTATGAACACGGCCATACCGTGTTTGTAAAAAAAGAAAATTAAATTCCATCATTATACACACACACACACACACACACACACACACACACACACACACATATATATATTCAGTTAAAAGAGAAATCATTGACAATAACTAATAGCATACATGTTTTTATGCACTTTATGTTAAGATGAGAAAAGACTTGTACAATTGGACTTGTATATTCAGGTGTAGACAAAATAATGGAATCACCTAGAAACTTAATCTCATAATTTGGAAAATTTAATTCAACTGTCAAAAGCTGGTCGGTTTTTGTTTGTTGATTTAATATTTTTTGCTATAAATGTTTTTTGTTGAACATATAGTTTTAATAGGATTATTTAAGAATTTTAAGGGTTCAGCTTCATTCTACGGTTCAGCAAATGTTTCCGGAGGCAAATGCCATCTTTCAGGATAATAATGCACCCATTCATACTGCTGAAGTTGTAGCTGATTGGCACAAGGAACATTCTAGTGAAGTAGAACATCTTATCTGGCCACAACAGCCTCCCGATTTCAACATCATTGAGCATTTATGATTTATTTTAAAAAAAGAAGTGGAGATTTGATATCTTTCATCGAGTTGAAGACTGTTTTAGCTGAAGAATGGATAAAAATTAATCTCGAAACGATTCGAACTTCTCATGCAAAATTCAAGCTGTAATTGCTGCTACGGATGGTCCCATGCCATATTGAAACAAATTTGCATGAAAGTTCAAGATGTTTCCATTATTTCTTTATCACCCAGTATATATATATATATATATATATATATATATATACTTATTCAGAGACTGCGACATATGGACTGACATATGTTCACATTGTAAGCTTTCAGAAGATTAAAAATGAATGCCGGAGTTCACAAAATCTCAACCGTTAAACCTGCTTACATCCAGTGATTTTTCGATTTCTAATCGTCTGAGATGTCACTGTTGATCCACTTCCCGTCACCTTTGCAATCACAATATTGTCCTGGCTTGATCAAACAAAAGAGTGACGTGCTCTTTCTCCTTAGAATGACCTTGTTTACTAAAATCTGATGGATCGTCACGGTGTGTAATGATCACGTGCAGTATCAAACATTTCAAATCTTCCGGAATAAAATCCAACATGACCTAAAAATGATCAATCGCTATAATTTGCTGTGTAATCAGTATATTTTAAGGTTATAATATATTTATTTTGAGAAATAAAGCAATAAAGACGATTTTAGAAAAATCAGAAATACTGAGATATAGGCTGTAGGTTTAAGGTGTTCTCACTCTACATGAATAATTAGTGGGAATAACAATTATACTAGTACCATGAAGCCATATATATTTTATGTATATCAATAAGTGTTATTTTTTGCAATATATATAAAATATGCACACACACACATATCTCTCCATCTCTCTCTCTCTCTCTCTATATATATATATATATATATATATATATATATATATGCATGCACATACAGAGGCTGGAACTGCTATTGAATCGCCGACTGACGCCAATTCGTTCGGGTTTCAATCCTGGGTAAAAAGCAATCGGATGTCTAACTGTACTGATGAGCTGTGATACAGCGAAACAGATTTGTCTGCGGATGACTATATATATATATATATATATATATTATTTAACCATGAGTGAATTAACCATATTTCAAACAATTATAGAATTAGGTAGAATACCTCCTTGGCTACATTTTGAAAAAGATTTATTAGTAAAACATTACATCAAAATATGTGAAGTTCGGCAAGGAAGACAAACTAGATAAGTACATAAGTGAGTGAGTGACTAACGCTTCTAATATAAAATAATATATATAATATTTTTTTCTGTTTAATATTTTTGCATGCGGTTTTTAACACTTAAATTTCGATTATATCTTTTATCATTTTTGTCAATCAAATTTTGCTTATCATTTATCATTTTATCAGAATTGATTATCAATTTTCTTATTGTTTTTTTAATCAATTGCATATCAGATTTTCTTTTTAATATTTTTGAATGTGATCTCCAGAATTAAATGTATATTAAATGACAATGCTTGGAAAAATTAATGGATTACATGGAAAATTGCGCCCATGAAAATAATATGCTTGAGATTATTACTTCACTAGAATATCTTGTTCTTTACTTTTCCAGGTTTTATAACTTACCCTGTTATTTTCCAGGTTTAATATAATCTTAAGAATATTACTTTTCATGTGCGCATTTTTTCATGTGATATAATACATTTGTAGTAATATTAGTATTCTCAATAATAAAAACATTTCTTCGTTAAACAGGAGCTGCAGTGTTTCAGTGCTTTATTCGGAACCTTAAGCTACGAACTGTCATTCCATTAGTTATTGCTACTAATACACACACACACACACAAACACACACATATATATATACACACAATATATATATATATATATATATACACACAATATATATATATATATATATATACACACACGCATATACATACACACATACACACACATATATATACACACATACACACACATATATACACACATACACACACACATATATACACACATACACACACATATATATATACACACATACACACACATATACACACACATATATACACATATACACACACATATATACACACATACACACACATACACACATACACACACATACACACATATATAGATATACACATACACATATATATAGATATACACATATATATAGATATACACATACATATATATATATATACACACACACACACACATATATATATATATATATATATATATATATTTTGTTGCACAACGTTTCTCTATTTGTGCCTTCAGCTTAAACATTCCATCTTCCCAGATTTGAGGGGTTTCTCAGCAAGAACAAATTCATTAAATTTTTTTTATGATATTCAAACAATTAAAATTTTCACCATTAATATTATTTTGCAAGTACCTGAATAAATGACAATCCGAAATAGCAATGTTGTACTTGTTAGAATCACTTGATTGGCTACTTGACAGCTCATAGGACAAGGTTCTTTTCAAATCCTACCCGATGCACATCATGAATTTCTTAGAATGAAGATCTTTTTGGGGTGTTGGGTGGCTAAATTTAGCTCATGTCACTTATTCTAGAATATTTTTTCTGAACATTGTTGAAAACGATGCATGCTCCATCACCCTTCGAAATTTGTTTAAAAATGGTGAATTTTTATTGCTTTTATACAGCAAAATGTAGATAAATATGCGAATCGAAAGATTCTAGTGGTGCCCAATCATCGTAGCAATTTTTGTACCCAAGTTTCACAAAGCGCTCATTGATGGTGGATTCTAACAAATGTAGTTTTTTACAATTCTTGCCTTGTGTAATGCGGCTATTTAATGTGGGCCAGTGATGGGTCCACTAAATGATAATCCAAAATACGGTAGTATGGTTAACAACATATTAAGTCAAAAATAGATACAAGAGAATAGAGTAACATAAGCTTGGCTTACTAGTGACTGACAGACTTACTGCGCTGAGCTGAACTGAAATTATTTATTATACAAAAAGTATAAATGTGGCACAAGGCCTAAAATGGGGATTGGGGGGGGGCTGGTCATCATCTGTCCTATCGTTAACTTAACTAGCCTCTATCACTGACCCAATTGCTCTTATAATATTTCTTTCAACAAAACAATCCAGTCGCACAACATTATCTTACACAAACACCACAATGCCACGCTCGCTCTAGGAGATCCTACCTAAACTAATTATGTACAATTTTGTGGGGGTTGGGATGACAAGATAACAAATCCCCAATGTTATTTGATGATCCAAATGTTATTTACAAAACTGGGAAGCCCTAACAGTCTAAATGTGGCAGAAATTGCGGTTAACTGAACAAAAATACTACGGGATTAGTAAAAATAAACATGTACCATTTATCCAATCTACAATTACTCACACATCCACTCACTCATTTAGACACAATGAAAATTACGAAATCCCACACTCGAAACGAAAAAGCTTCCCACAGTTACCAGATAACCGCCATTACTGTCATCTAAATGGGGAGGGGATAGGGAATATTAACCAAAGATAAAGAGGACAAAAATAAAAGTGGGGAGGGGCCATGACCATTCATACCCTAGCTAAGTTAAAATTAATTGTTCAAAACTAAACGAAAACTGACCTAAGCTAAACTAACACTGGGCTGGGCTGATCAAGATTAATGCAGGTGACCAATATCCTCTAGCCTAGGTCACCTCCAGATGGAACTCTAATTTAGCCCCTTTCACGCACACCAAACGCGAAGCAGTAACCCACCTTTCGCCAAATTTTAATGAAGAGTGCTGCCTTTCCGCCCTGATTTTGATTTTAAGCTGATGCTTAAAAAACAAAACCAGTTGAGAAGAGGAAAACTTCTCACCTTCATAAAATTCCTTCTTTCGCGTCGTCCAAATCACGACTCTCATAATGCCGAGTAAACACAAGAACACATAGTGTTCATTCTTTTTCAACTGAGGCACATCATTGCTACAAACGGCACTGGCTTCAAGGACAAAAAGCTTTCCACCCAAGACGCGAAACATGTAGCCTTCAATTAACTCACACAACGGCCGTACGACCCTGCAGTGAAAGAAGATGCGGTCAAAAGACTCTACCCCCACACCACAGCGCACGCACTTTTCCTGAATAGTCCTACCCTTCACAGCACAAGTCTGATCGGGGCCAATCAGACTAGGCAGGACAGCCTGCAAACGGTTGGCTAAGACCTTGGCCAAAATCTTTAACTTTGTATTTAACATAGTTATGGGTCGAAAATTACTAATCCTATCCCCTCCGTGCTTATCCTTACGAAGCAGCTTGATCACACCTCTGGTGAAGCTACTTATTCCCAACCATGGCCACGCTTTATGGTTAGTAGCACCTGGTCCTGGCAATCCTTCTCATCGAACAACGATGTGTTGAATTTCCAGTAGCCAGCCATTCTAATCCTAGCCTTATCTAAGTTTAGACGAACCCGGACAAGCCTATGGTCCGAATAAACTATACTATGAAAACTTGGACAGCCTAAGAGCCCTAAGTCGACTCTCCTAACTAGTAATCGGTCAATGTAGCTTGCACGCAACACCGAAACCGAGCTGCCCTATTAGTCCAAGTCCATGCTAATTCCCGGGGAAGCTCATTCCCGTACTTATCGACAAGATCAAGCCTGTCGATAAACTCCCGAAAATGGCTTTACATCCGCGTTGTTAGTACCCGGTCTAGTACCCGTACGATCTATCTCGGGATCGAGGACGGCATTCCAGTCACCCGCTAAAACTACCCGTCGAGATGTCGTCAGAAAGGGATCGATCAGCCGAAAAAAGTCGGTTTACTCCCCACTGGCGTTGGGCGCATAAACCCCAATGAAACGAAAAGCCTGCTCGTATATGGTAACGTCCAGGACACAAAGCCTGTCTTCAGTATCCGCGAAGACAAGCGTACAAAGAACGTTTAACCAGCCAAGAACCCCCCCTAAAGCGGCCATCATAACATGATGAGAAGAGGTGAAACCCCTTCGACAGACTATCATCATGATCACCAGAATGGAAACGAGTCTCTTGCAGAACACATATATCCGCCCCCAGGCACTGGAGGTCGCGAACGAGTTTCGCCCTACGAGACTCCGACCTCAGCCCCAGGGCATTCAAACTAGCTGAAAAGAAACCCATTGTTAGTTATACTTAAGGTTGCGCAGCTCCCTTAAACATGACCGGGGAGAGGATACCGACAGCCCCGCGCATGGATCCTGCGCCCATTTCAGTGTCAATGCGGCCCCTGGGGGCGAGGCCGCCGATATCCCAGGGGAAAGTTAATTTTAATGCCGGGGCCTCACCCTACACTGTTAGTGCCTTTGTCCTTAGGGGCCATCTGGGACTGAGATTCCGCTGCTTGGGGCTTCCCTCTAACTCTACTCACGACTTGCCATTCCTGTGCATCATTCGCCTTCTTTTGCACAGGCAATGTGGGCTCTTTATGAGACCCAACAGCGGCTTTTACACCACCGGTGCCAGCCGCAGGTTGGCCCATTACAGGCATCACGGAAGGAGAGGATTCAGCTCGAGGGGGTTGGCTTTTGGCGGGACTCCAGAGGCCATCTTCTCTGGGCAGGAAGAAGCGAGGTGACCATTCACGCCACACTTCCAACACGTAGGTTTTCTCCCCATCACAATGACGGGGAATTTTTTCCCGCTAATCTCCAAGCAGTTGGGAATGGAGGTACTCTGTGCGGAGAATGAAATCCTTTGTGATGAGTTAATGGGAAGTCATCTCCACACAGTCCTCGGACGTGGGCAACAGAACGTCCCACATGAAATACCCAACACCTTTCACAATCTGTTGGGACTTAACCCCAAAGGAAATCAGTGATTTCATCACTGTGCCTTTTGTGCTACGAGAAATTTTGCGCGTTTGCTTGTCAAGCACAAAGACCGACACTGTTCTTTTAACAATGCGCTCTTTTGCATCGAGGTCTACTAAGAGCCTGCTATCAGTGATCAAATGTACGAACTGCTTAGCTCTCTCGGCGAACTCCGCCACATTGACGATGCATTTGGGGAGGAACTCCACGCAGAGGGTGATTCCTCAGCCACTACACCGGTTGCTTCTTTCGTCATAGCCGTAGAATTTTCCTTTTTATTGTCTTCATTTTTATCTTCATTTTTATCCTTTTTCGTCCTATTCTTGTAGGGACCCCCTTTTGAAATGTTTTCCTTATCCGGAGACAAAGGTGTAGCATCATTTTTTATCGGGCGGGGGTCTTTTTAGGGGAAAATAGTTTTTTAACGATGGACCGACTCTGGTCTGCCATCTAGGTAAATTCTTTTATCAAAATCAGTAAAAATGTGGTGCAGCAAAACAAATATAGAAACAAATTTCAAAAATAAAATAAAATACAAGAAAACAAAATCTGAAATAAAATCTGAAAAACATAAAACAAGAAAAGAAAAGTAAAAACAAACTGAAAGACAACTAAAATAAAATTATAACTTTCCAAAAACGGGCACCAATACAAATAAAGTTCCAAAAAAGGTCCAAAACCTGTCAAAAAAAGAACAAAATAAGTAAAACCAACCGGTTTAATAAAAATCCAAAAAACGTCAAAGGCTGAGTGGGACTGAACCCACGAGTGTGATTAACTCTTAGTTAATATACTGGTAGGAAAAGTCCATAGTTAAGTGGGTAACGCCCCACAACATCCCCTTCCAAGAGCTTTTCTCCGAAAAACTGTTTAATATTTCTTCCGTTTTGGATCGACGATCAAAGGATCCACAAATTTTCTTTTTCTTCCAGATCCCCTTATTTCGGGTGAAGCTTGAGTGCCTTGAAATCGAAACTCTCGAAGATGGTGTCTATCGGCTCTTCATTGGTCGGTGGTGATTCCTTAATGTCGGTTGCCCGACATTTCCTTAATTGGTTCTGATGGCGCTTGTGCGTATTCTTGGGGCCCTGAATTATATATATGAGATCTCCCACTCTTTGCTTTACTGTACCTCTTCACACACGTCATGTTCTTATAGACTTTCAACAATACTTTCTCACTGCAGGAGTAACGTTTTCTGGGGTGGGTAACAGTTTTTTAAATTTTACCTGCTTTGGAATGAGCTTATCAAATAATGATTTATCCTTCTTGCGAACAAGGTTTCTGCAGGTGAAAGTCCCGTTGGTGTATTAGGGTTTAGTGTAATTCTATACACCTGCAGAAACAGTTGCAGCGTCTTATCAGTCGGTGTGCCTTGCGCCTTTTTAAGTGCTCGTTTTAAGGTGTCCACGAATCGCTTCGCCTGTCTGTTGGACCTAGGGTGATATGGCGGGGTCGTAATGTGTTTCACCTGGAACATTTCACAGAACTCTTTAAATTCACCAGATTTGAAGTGCCTTCCGTTGTCCGTCACCACGCAATCCACTACGCCAAAACGCACGAATAATTCATGAAGGAAAGCTATCGTGCATCCCGTGGTGGGCCTTCTGCATCTAAGAATTTCAGGCCATTTAGTGTGGCTGTCGACGACTATGACGTAGTAATGGTCTTCCAATGGACCCACAAAATCGACGTGAATACACTCTCACGGCTGGTTAGTTTTCGGTCACGGTTTGCACATAGCTGGTGGAGCTTTAGCTGCGAACGCGCACACTTTGCATGCCTCAATCATGTCCTTCATCTGGCAGTTCATTCTTAAGGTGCGATTATCGAGTCTTCGAATATTTCTTTGTTTTTTGGAACAAGTCTAGACAAATAGTCAGCATGGCAGATGTTCTTGGAGGACAGGTACTCAATCTTAAAATTATAGTTCAGCAATATTGTACCCCACGGTATAAACCTATTTGCGGTATACACCGGTAATACCTTTTTAGATCCGTATATAGTCAGCAGCACTTTGTGTTCAGTCTGTAACATAAAATATCTGCGGTGCAGATACCTGTGAAACTTGGTAACGGCGAAAATTATGCTTAACGCCTCCTTTTCAATCTGCGAATATTGCATTTCTGCAGGCAGAAAAGTTCGAGGCGCATGCGCGATGCGTTTCCTCGTTCTATCCGGAAGTTTGTGTAAAATGCAGGCCGATGCCACAAGCGCTGGCATCGCTTGCTACTATGATGTCCAACTTTGGGTCATAATGAGTAAGAGAAAAATCTGAAGTGAGTATGTTCTTTATTTTTTCGAATGCTGATTGGCATTCCGGTGTCCATTCAGAGGTTGTTTTTTTTTTTAGTAGTTTAAGGGAGCTTGCAATTTGTGCATGCTTTTAATGAACACCTGGTAAAAAGTTGCTATGCCTAGGAAGCTTTGAAGTGCACGTTATAGGGGGCCGGCATGTTCTTGATCGCCGTAGCCCAGTCTAGATCCGGTCGTCGACCGTCTTTGTTAATGATATGCACCAAATATTTTATTTGCGTAAAAAAATCACATTTAGCCTCCTTGACTTTGAAGCCGTATTCTTGAATTTTGTCAAATACGCATAGTACGAGCTCCGGATGGTCTTTCACTGATTTACTAGTAATTAAGATATCACCAAGTTGGCGAAATCAAGGTCGCGCAGTATGATGTCCATAACCTGCTGAAAGATAGCAAGTGCCACCTTAACTTAAAAAGCCAGTCTATTAAATTTATACAAATCTCTATGTGTATTTATACAAAGAAGTTTGGAACATTTCTCCTGTACCTTGATTTGTAAATATACATCCGATAAGTCAATTTTAGAAAAAAAATACCGACGTTTAATTCCGTTGAGAAATCAGACCATACTCTGATTTGGCTTGATTTTTTTTCTTTACATATACTATTGGTGCAGCCCATTCACTGAAATCTTTTAGACAGGATACCTGCATTTTCTAATCTGTCTAACTCTTCATTGATTTGGTTCACCGCCGCAAACGGAACGTTTCTTTTCTTTTTAAACACACAAAAAAAATCAGAAATTTGAAGTTGTCGTCAGATAAATCTGCTAATTTGAAGTCATTAGAGTGTTTTTTTTTACTGTAGCCGCAAATGTCAGATAGTCCTACTGATCCTCCTTGAATAGATTTAGGCACTTCCATTTCTTGCGGAAAAGTGACGTGTTAGGCCCAAATAGTTCCGACAGTAACTTAACTGTTTCTGAGAAATCTAAGTTCGTTCTTTTGCGGAAGATAAAGTCAACGAAACTACTGTATTCTGCGGTACACAATTTTCTTAGCCGAACTTTTTTAGCGTTTGACCATTCTTTGCAATCAACGTTGAATAAATCTTCGTACCGCCTGTAGAAAGCATCGAAGTTTTTTTTTCATTTTTGGGTACATATTCCAGATAGTGCCCTGGGAAAATGCACTATCGTTCTCAGATGTTCGTTTTTGCTATTTAATGATTTGTACAGTCACTCTTCTATTTGACTTTGACGTTCCTCGCTTTTTTTAAGAGCTTTCTCTTGGAAATCTTTCTGCTGTTTATGAAGTTCCATAAACAGTTGTTGCTGTTGTTGCTGTTGTTGTTGTTGTTGTAGATGTAACCGCTCTTCGGTTTTCTGCTGTCGTTCGTCACTTTTTTTCTGATAATCTGAGCTTTCATCAGTTGGATTAGTACTTACGACCAATTTTTACGTGAAAAAAAAAACAGAAGGAAAGAAATACTAACATTCCTTGGTTCTGTCAGACAACTTTCACTTCAAGCACCCACCATGCCATCTACATATTAAGAAACCACTCACATTCCTTACCTATTCTACTGGTGAGAATTAAGATTCATTCTTCTTGCGAATCACTGCTTTATGCAATCGCCTCCCAAGAGGATGCTTCCACGATTAATACCTTCTTAACCTGTTCATGTCTAGGATTAACCGTTGGTACTGGTTTCTTTTCGTACAAACTGCTTCATAATGTAACCCTCTACCACATGTCGCCCCTGCGGCTTGAACAGGGGGAAGTTTACTGCAAAAAGAATTTTCCGAATATGAGTATGGGATTATTCATATTTTAGAAAAAGAGTATACATTTCGTTATATTAATTCACCTTCGGATTTTTGTGTCACTTTTTCACAAATTTAAATATGTGAAGATTTGTATTCTAGCTGTAAGCGATAAACTTAAACCTAAAGAATTGATTCTAAAGACATTTCCTATATTTTAATAATTTATTGTAGGTACCGCCAAGTAAACGCCATACCTAAGGTTTACAAACAAATTTTAAAACTGCAAAAAATTTCTTGAAGCTTTTATGTTAGTTTTAATTTCAAGCTAATAATTTAAATTTAATATTTCCAATGATCAAAATAATTTGCTGTATTGCAAAACTAATTTGAATTGACTGGACGCTTTTTTTCATCAGTCAAGTGAGACTAAAAATTAAATATTGATAATGTTGCTTGTTCGATAAAATATTTATTTTTATATACTGTAAATTTACACCTAAAGCTAGTTTCAGTATTTTAATATTTTATTTATAATTATTGGAATACATTTTTTAAATCTGTCTGTCTATCTCTCTGTCTTTCTCTCAGTGTCAATATATCTACACCTTTTTGTCACTCAGTAATGTGTAGCGGAAGTTTTTGAAGGAAAATTGCAGATATTTAATTTATGAACGAACTGAGATTTTGGTGTAATATTCATAATTAGATAATGAAGTTTAGTGATGAAATCAAATTCCCTACTTATGCCTTAGCTAAAGGTCTCCACGATATGACTAGTTTTAATAACTCTGTTAAACTCAATTGGACCTCAAATAAAGGTCTACATAATTTCAAACTTAATGTCGTTTAGATATTTGATGCTTGACATTCGCATCCTTTATCCGTTTCCCAGAGAACCCCCACCAAATTGCCTTTCGTCTAATAAACAGTCAAGTTCGTGTAGACATTAATCTCATTAATTGGCAATATTAACATCGGTTCCTTGTGAGAAGCTACCATTCTTAATACTTCTCTGAGCAACAAGCACCTGGAATAATTCCACATAACATTAACGGGCATTAAGTTTCACACTCACTCCTGACCTCTGTTCATGAATCATGCAAAGTATGGAACATTATAACAGATTGGCATACGATTTAAATGAATCACAGTCATTCTCTGTAGCCAGCTTGTCGATCATAAACGCCTATGATCAAGTGGTTGTCAGCCATAGATATGACACCCAATGTTAACCAAGTCAATGAAGTTGTAAAATTATGTTCAATACTTGTCAGATGAGATCTTACAAACATCATAATTTCTCCATGTCTCGTCTTCATGGATATGTATGAAGAAATTTATGTTTGTTTTAATGCATGGCTTTGTGAGATATTTCATTCATTGAGGAAATTGAGAAACGAAAACTTTATTGCGTGTAGTCCCGTGCACATTCATAAGTTAACATGATTGTTTTCTTTATTCTGTAGGACATATCCAAAAGAAATATAGAAAATTAACTCTGTATACAAGAGTATTTACAACATAAGAAATGTTAATGTTAAGTATTAAGTCGGTAAAAATAAAGTTGAGCGCACACACGCACTCAAATTTTGCTAAAAAATTATATATATTCATGTGTTAAGAGTGCTCAGTTTATAAGCAGCTGAGACATTGGAATCAACAGTGTAGGTTTTAGCACCTGAAACTCAGATCAGACCATTATGACGGGATCGGTAGTGGTCACTGAGTATATTAGAGGATATGGTAAGGGTGGTTATTATTTTGTAGTAGACATTTGGAAATTTAGAGGAATTAGTGGGTGGCGTTATTTTTTGTATAGGACATTGAGGGCTGTACCAGAAGTAGTGGGAGGCGTTTCTTATTGTAGAAGATATTGAGAATATTAGTGGAAGTGAAGGAAGAAGTTATTTTTGTAGGGTACAGTGAGCGTTTTAGAAGAAGTAGTGGGGAGAGGTTTTAGGATTCTTTTTATTTTATTTTATTTTTGCACAGCGATAATATTTTAGTTTATTTATAGCCATGGTCCTGAGTTACCTTATTTTATATTTTAAAATTTATTCATTTCTATATTTTTATTTAATGCTCTTTTGGCTCTGAATTTAGAGACAAAGAAACATGTGCTCGGTAAAGATGTAGTAACACATGGTCTGATGATAACTTGAGACATGCACACACATATAAATAAATAAATAAATAAAATATATATATATATATATATATATAGGTGTGAGTTTGTAACCCTGGGTTTCACGCTCTTGCGATCGTCAGACAAACATCTATCACTGCTCTATCACTGATATTGAGTGCTTTTAAATACGTACCACGCATATATAATATATAAATAATATAATTTATATAACAAATTGCATATATATAATCATATACATACACTTTTCACACACACACACACACACACACACACACATATATATATATATATATATATATATTGTGAATTTAGGCAGTAATATCCCTTTTATACATGTTTCGTTAAAAACGACTGAGAAGGGACTGCGTTTAAACCTTTTATTTAATTTTCCTTACGTTTGTTCAAGCGCTTAGTTTCTGGGTATGAAGTGTATAAAACTTTTGCTTCTAGCCATAACCAAGAAAGATTTTTATTTTTTCATTTTTAGCTGAATGTATAGGACTTTTGTATGTATCTAAAGTTAGAGGAATTTTCAAAATACGGCCAGCACGCTGTGGCTGCAAGTAATTTAGACAGGTATGTAGTTGTATGACCAATATAATTACTTATGAGTATGGTTTGATTAGAATAACCGTTCATTAGGGGACATTGAAAACTTTGTATCCAGAAAAGAAAACACTGGTACGAACACAAGAAAAATTAAATAAACTCTGTCGTCTCTAACATATATATATATATATATATATATATATATCATGTGGAAATGAGTTATTTCCTCAACCTAGGTTTCAACTTTTTGCTATCTTCAGGCGATTTACAATAAGTGATTTTTCCGTTTTTCAAAAGCTCGAACAGGAATTTTTTATGAACGCGCGACTGGAATTACAAACCGGAAGTTTTTCAAAAGGAAGGAGTTATTTAAGGATCTTAGAATACTTTCGTGCATGTTTGGATGATCTTAGTATGCATTCATGGGTGTGATTACATCTGGACATACTTTCTGATCTTTGATTTAGTATTTATTTCATTCTGGCTGGTAACAACATAATAGCTAATGTTATATATATATATATATATATATATATATATATATATATATATATATATATATATAAATCCAGGGGTGAAGAGGATCCAAGATTTTGCGGTTTTGAACCTCCTGGCATTTATTTAAGGTAAACAGTGCTCAATACATGTAATTTAAAACATTTTCATAAACAACATCAAACATTGCTTGATGACGAGATTCTATCTCGAAACATTAATTTCCGTGTCGCAATGCACATTCACTTCATAATTATGTTTTTATATATATATATATATATATATATATATATATATATATATATAATCAGGAGGATTAGGGCAGTTGCCATGAAAATATTTGTAGAAAAGTCAGTGAATTCAGGTCTCTCTACCCAACCTTTCCGTATATCACGAAAGATTTAAATTTACGATATCCTCTTTACTCATAATGTACCCGAGAAGTCTAAATTGTCTGTTTCTGATTTTAAATTTAAATGACTGTCTAGTTTCTGGAAAATTCCTCGATGAAGAGAACTGTGAATTAAACGAATCCATGTCTGCGTTTATGATTTTGTAGAACTAGACAATCAAGATGAATCCTAAAGTTTTTGCGATCAGTTTGGCAAACATAAGGTCAGGAGAATACAAACACACCAATTTCTTTGAATGCTGAGCAAAGATAAATCTTGTTATGTACGTCAATTAAGTGTATTTTATATTCAGAAAATTACGCTTCCGCCACCTACATATGGTAGTTCTGTTAAAGAAAAAAATCAGCATAAGCAAACAGTGTAACTGGTTAACCATCTCGGCTGTTAAGTCCCATGTTGGCAAATTAAAGACATTTTGTGATTTAGTCGATTCAGCATTTTCATCTTAACGATGTGAACCCAATGTAAATATTTTGTGAGATAGTAAGAAATTCGATTTGTTGACAGTGGCCTGTTTGATGAGCAGATTAGTCGTCAACAGTAAAGGCTGTAATTTTTATAGCTGTCCACTGGGTTGAAATTCATGGCAGTAACCTGGAGCATTGAAAGATAGGCCAAAGTACTGATAGCAAAAAGTCTTTGTATGTGTGGAACGAACATTGTCTGTAAAATGTATTTAATAACTATTATGTCTACATTTAGTGCGTAACTGGGAGTTACTGGAGTGAAAAAGAATTAGAAAACCTTGGTGAAATGAACAAGCAACACAAGAACAGGATTTAAAAAAGACAGAAAATGGTGATTGGCGTTGAATTTAATTTTGTGGAGATTGTAGATCGCAGATAGGCAAGAAACTATAACAGAGTTATACATGTGATAAGTGCAAGAAAAGAAACTATTAGAATAGAAATTCGGGTTGTATCTAACACATCACTCAATAAGTCCCGGGCCTGAAATATATATGGCGCCACTAATAAAAATCCATTTGATTTTTATAAAGTATTAACCTTCAAATGGTACGTGACAAGCTTTGAGCCCAATCAAATTATTAGTTTACAAATTACACTTAAGTGAAGATACTGTTGCAAATCTTCAAATCAATGGAAAAATCTAAGTTCCGTGCGTTGAGAAAACATTGCTTTCTGATGAGAAAAAAATACTGTTCAAGTAAAGTAATGGCGTGATAAGTTATTCGAACTCTGCCCCGTCGGAAACAATGGTTATGAGGTGGTATGCTGATTTAAACGCTGTTGCTGAACACTTAGGTCACACAAAATCATTAGTTGTCCCGGAAAACACCAAAAATATCCACACTTTTAAAAAAATGATAATTAACTATACAGAAAAATTGGGTATGAATTACCAGCATTCTCTACATATTCCATTTGATGAAAAGTTTGTTCTACGTGCAACATTTCATCACAGGAACCGCAAATTTGTAGAACACTAACGTCTATGGTCTTCTCCCATTTTGAATTAAAAAACATGTATATCTCTTGAGAACACAAGGAGTTTAGGATTTAAACAGCGCATTTTCTTCTGATATGCGTGAATTGTGTTAAAGATAATTTATCATTGCCTGGATGGAATTTTCACATTTAGTAACCATTTATCTTGAGTATAACCCGTAGCTTGCATTGTGTGAAATCTAGTAAAAAATAAGCAAAAAACTATCCGAACATGCCTAATAAGTCTGAAACAAAAATTAATATTGATTTTCGGTTGATAATATTCATAAGCTTATTTATACTTAAAAATAAATTACTTAATGTTACTCGAGAAGTGGTTAAAAATGATAACGATATTATTTCAGAGATCGTGTGCTGTGCAAAGCATAATTTTGTTAGTACTAATACCTACAACTTTTGAACTGGGACGAAAAAGTGGCTTGCTGATTTTAATGCTTCTAAAATGAAACTTTAACTTTATTAATCATATTCAAGAATTTTTTTGCCGTCCATCAGCATAGCTGATGCTCACCTCCAAGAAAGCAACTCAATGAGCCTTTCTTGATCTAACGTTTCTTCCTGACATTGAGTTATTATATTGAATTAATATCTACCGCTAGGAATACTGGTTCTTCACTGTGTCGTGCTAGATAATTTTCATCTCTTGCCTATTTATACGTCTACCTCTGCCCGTCCATTGTATATGATTCTACATCTGGTCTGGTGCTTTTGGTAAGGGTATAGAGATTATTGACAAAATCCAAAGAAGAATCTGCAATGTTACCAGTCCTAATAGTAACTTCAGTTAATTTTACACCGCTATAACGTACATTCCATTTCCTAATTCTAATGAGATTCCTTCATTATTAATTATACTTTACAAAGTTTTGCGCAGTACTAAATTGGTAGCTAAGACTCATAATTTAATCGTTGGAATTGTTAGTTTTAAACTTAAGTTCTACGTTGACAGTTTTCACATTTTTCGCTCTTGGAATATTCTTTCAAGTTCCTGTTAACTACGATCTTCTACCATGTAAATGTCAATCGTTATTTTCCGTTCTTTGAACAATGTTATGTTATTGTTCTCTCTCAATTATTTGAATGACTTATTAGCTTTGTGTAAAAGGAATTAAAACAAACTTATTAAATTCTTTAATTTTTTGAATTCGAATTTAAACATAAAACAAACAATCACTCAATTAATATTAATAATATTATTTGTCAAATACAATTCAAAGCAACGGCCTCCTCCTTTAATTTTGTCTACAAAAAAGGAGAGAATAATTTCTTAAATTCTCTTCATAGAAATTTTTTATTTTAATTCATGAAGACCGTTTAAACATTATACCATTATAAAATTGACAGTTGTGTAGATAAAATGTCGTTCTTCCGATAATTTTTATTGAATAGGAAATTATTACATTTTTCTTTTGCTAAATAATAATCGAATTTAAAGAGGGGAAAGTCAATTTGATTCATTTTCTCAAAGAAATTGATTTAAGCATTTCTTTGTCTGCGAAAATTTCATTTGTAAATTCGGAAACCTTGTTACAATTGCTCTCAATTGCGCTTCCACCGCCATAATGGCGACTTCTGCCAAAGCAAACTGAAAAATGCGACAATGAAGATATTAAATTAGAAATTCTCAAGAAAGAAAAGAAGGAATATATGTCCTGAATAATTATATATATATATATATATATATATATATATAGTCGTATAAAGATTCTTAGAAATGTATATACGCTGAGTTGTTGAAATTACTCTTTCAGACGAAGACCTTCCAAAATGTATTCTGATATTTGAACATTGAGTCATTTTTTAAGTGGACTGGTCCAAGAAATTATCCAGTAATCTCCACACATATATCACTCTCTCCATTTCTGTCTTTCTCTCTGCCACTGTGTATGTATGCACGTGTGGGTAAGTGTGTGTGTATATACACGTCTGTGTGTGTGTGCGCGCAAACGTGTATATACACACACACTTACCTAAACGTACATACATATACAAACATATATATATATATATATATATGCGCGTGTGTCATTGTATATTCTGACATGCAAAGATAAAATAAATTTAATCATGGAATTTAAACAACTGCCGACTAATTACATCATTTGTATCTTGCTTCTTCATAACATTCAAGCCGCGCATTCTTCGGCTTACATATAAGTGTCATAAAAAATTCATACGTCAAAATACACCTTTTGTTCTTCTTGCTCTTTATATATGAAGTTATGTATCAGGCCGGTATTTTTTTTATTTTAGAAAACAAAAATTTTCTTTTAAGACGTACATTTTATATATAAAAGTTTATATTTATGCATATATTTGTATAAAAGTCACTTTTTATACTTTCATAGTAATTTGACCCAGTTTGAGGTATTTGCCCATAGCTGGGACACTAACGGCTGCTACCAGTTCAGGTCAGGATGGACCTGGAAACTATAGCATTTAAGATGTGGTTCTATGCTCTACACAGTCTCTTAATCAGAGGCCTTGCTGCTGGATGCAGTTTTGCGTCATATCCAGGACCTTTCATTCTTGGGTAATGCAAATTATTTTATTAACGTGAACACAGTTTTAAATAAAATCATCACCGAAACGCATTTTTATACTGAAATTAAGCCATGCAAAATTCATGAGCCCGTGGCACAAATCAAGATTATCATCCTTCTAGATTATAGACGCATGAGTATGTCTCATGTTAAATGATTAAAAAATGATTAATAAAAGAATTTCATAAAGGATGAAGCCTTATTTTCATTGAAGTTGATTTACGTTTCAAACTGTGAAGAATGAGTTTGCAGAATAGGATGAAAGTTATAGAAACTTCAGAAAGAATAAAAGAAGCAAATCACTAAGAAGCATGGAATATGAAAGCATTCCATCCTAGAACCATGCCATTAATGAGATTGTCTTGGATACCAAACGTTCGAAATTAAGCAAAAAGATATAAAAGAAAGATAGGGATGTATCGATCTCCTGACAAAATTTACAGAGCTCCAGTAATTAATGAAGGCAGCATATTGTTACAGTTCATGCAATAAAAAGATACAATGTAAATATCATCAATGCAGCCAAAGTAATCATCATCATTAATTAAGAAATTGTAAAAAGACGAATATTTTTGACCATATAACATATTGGATAACATAAAATAGATAAAAGTAGAACATATTGACGAAAGCCAAAAAGGCTGGATTCTGATGCAATAGTATTTGCTTGAAGACCAATTGGCGAAGGAAATAATCCAAAGTCAGTGATATTGAGTAATGTCGAGGCAGGGAATGATACAAGAAAAATTATAAAATTTAATGTAAAACGAAACAGCGAAAATATATTCTTCTACCTCATGTCTAAATAACCAATGCTTTGCTTGAGCAGTATTTTTCTATCAGAAAGCTATGCTTTATCACACACAAAATTAAGATTTTTCCAAGGATTTGAAATTTTGCAAGAGCAGTTCACTTAGATAACTGTAATTTGTAAACAAATAATCCGATTATTCCCAAAGTTTGTCACGTGGTATTTGATGTTTAGTACTTCATAAAAATTATATGGATTATTTATCAGTAGTACCGTCTATATGTCAGCCCTGGGACATATTGAGTGATGTGCTATGTCCTGCAATCAAATGTGGAATACACAAGCGGTATAAATAATTACAAAATTAAACAAAGTAAAATAACGCTGAGGTGAAATTAGTTAATGTCGATTTTGTATGAGAATTTTGTATGAGAATATATTTAAAAAATAGCACTCTATCGTCTCAGTAATGTAAATTTTGTTATGAAATAAAATTATTTTTTCCTGACGTGGGATAATCAGTTAATCCTAAATACTACTACTATAAATAAAACTAATACAAAAATGTCTTATATATTTAACCTTCAGTTGGTTTCTCATACAAGTTACTGACACACACACATACACACACACATATATATATATATATATATATATATATATATATATATATATATATATATATAAGGTCATATCAAACTATCGAGAGTGTTGGTATTGTAATGTTGCTAAAATAAAGAGTTGAACTATTTGATACTTAATGAACTTGGATATTCTTCGCCCCCTTTCCTAGTTTATCACAGTTTTATTTAAGAAAATTTTGTGCTCGTTTCAGCACACCACAGAGGTTGCATAAGAGACCATGCCTATATTTACACCCGTTTTTGATCACCGATATCATTCTCAGTGTTCGACAACAACCATATTCCACAGATCTAGCATTGTGCTACATTTTCTTGTCAATAATTCCCCTTGAAATGAACAAGAGTTCAAGACGTCGAGGACAACCAAGCGAACGCGACGTTACAGCTGCTTGCTATCCCCTAGAAGGATTTTAAGGAATGCTTTAATCAATGGAAACCATGCTGGATAAAGTGTGTGACTTCAGAAGGGACTACCTCGAGTGAGACGATTAAATGTCTAATTAATATATGATGTACTATTTCTTATAGCACCAGTCCCAACACTTTTTGATTATAACACTTCTGGATATATATATATATATATATATAAGTTGTAGGTGAACACATTAATAATTTTCAAGAGTAAATCCGCTTTCTATTGTAAGCCAAGCTTGTAGGCTTAACATCAACGCATTTTTTTAACCAACCGCACCCTCTCCAAAGCAGATAAGGGATATCAAGTATAAATTATCAACTTCTCAGTGTGCATTAATTCCTCTGAAATCAGAAGGAAAATACTCAAATATATAGTCTTTTACTTACCTAGTAACCCAAGTGAACTATTACGTTACCCATCCTGACGAAATTGTCCAGCGAATGTCTTTCTTTTTATACAATAAAGTTAGACTTACATGACCAGACACATGCCAAATTCGTATTAGCTATTAAGCATTGTCATCAGAAACCTGGGGTTTAACCAACGCAATGACTAGTTTACTCTAAGAAATTCTCAACTGGAATAAGAATATCTTCCAAAGAAATTATGATATTTGGTTAGGATTTAAAAATGTCTCGAACCGAGAACGTCTTTGGAAAACGCCATATCTTAATTGTAACCAGGATATATATTTTTATTTTAGTCATTCCATCAACTTACATAACCAAGAGGGCTTGATAATTTTTAGAAAGGCATGATCGCAAATAATATGCAAGGGCATATAATCTAAACCAAAAATGTTCTCACTGTCAGAATTTATTTAAAACAATTCAAGCAATTATATACTCGCATACTATCCGCCTCTTTCTTTTTGTTACCATCGCAATATTTAAACCATTGAGCTTTCCGCTCTACATCAGATTGTCGTCTATCCACGAATCCTCAAGACAATTTCGAGCTGAACGCTTTATGTAATCTAAGCTGGGAGATTTCTCCCGTTCTAACAATGACTTTAGGTATTTTTTAAGGTCTTATTTAAGCTGCTGATTTATTTCTCGCCCCATTTCTACAAAGTTTAAGACTCCACTGCCCGGCCCAAGTACTAAATTTCCAAAATTTATGTCACCAAATTCACCAGCTAAAGTTTTAATCCACTAAGTTGCTCTAAAAAGAATGTTTCAGAATTTTTTTATACCCACATTAATGATTGCAACTATGAGAATTACAATAAATTCTGGTGATCATAAGAAATGAAGTAATAATAATCATGGTTGTATTTTCGTACTGAATGCACCAGAACCTATTATTCAGAGTTTTACGGCTATATTACTGAAGATAAAACTGGTAAGATGGGTTCCCGGTTGGTAATAGTTATTTGTGTTAGCTTGAATGTAAGGGTGGTGATAACGGTTCGGAATTATTAATCGTAGAGCTGAGTTTCTTTTCTATCTGGTTTCATTATATTCATTTAATATGAATACATTTTTCCTACCCAGCTATATGTTAATTAGTAAGACTAAATAATTATTACCTAAAAAAGACAATGTCTTACAACCTGTAAATATTATCTGTCTTTGAATAACTTGAAAAGGGTTGATAATCCGTAATAAAAATCAGTCAAACCGGAACAAGGGATCATATATATTTTTTGGTATATTTCTTTTTAAAGATTTGTTCAGTTTTGAAATTTTAAAACATTTGCAGTTTTCTATAATGTCTGTCTATATGTATTTGTATGTTATATATTCATGAATGCATATGTGTGTAAGCATGTGTGCGTGCATGAGGTTTTAAGTGGAGGCATTTTATATTGAATCATTCAAATGACTAAAGCATGTCGATTTACCAATAAATTTAAATAAGAAAAATTTCGATTAAGCCGAAAAAATATTGATTCAAAGCTTTTCGTCTCTTTTCAGATAATTTTCTTCAATTCAAGCTCGTTTATTTATTCAGACGTTTCTATTCTTTGTATTCTTTGCGAAGTCATTCCGATTTCATTTTAAAAAAAATATTAATAAAATAATTTTTTCAAAAAAGCAAATCAGCTAAACAGCGGTATATCAATAGAAAAATAGATGTTTTCTCTATCGAGATTTAACGTTGATTAGAAAATTTGTTATTCTTATCAGATTTTCATTCCTTGTTGATTTACTTTTATCTCCTCTTTATTCCACTTGGTGTCACTTTCTGTCTCCGCCAAAATAAATGAATAAGAAATAAAGATTCTTCTCAATCAAGATTTCTTTTTCTTTTTTTAATTGAAACTTTCATATTCACAGCATAGTGGGCAGGGATATTTATTTCTATTCACACGTTCATCAAATGTATTTTGTAAGAGCAGGCGCCATCACCAAGAGACACACAGTTGTTGCAATTCACGCTCGGGCTAAAGAATTGTGCTAGTAAGAATTAATAATATTTTTAACTGCACAATCAATTTCTACTGGGAGTTAGCGAAGAAATTCTTTCCAATAATGATTGCTGTTGATAGATCTCGACATTATTCCAAATCAATGTCGCTTTTTGTAAGACAGCTAAATTCGTAACCTGCTCTCCCAGGAATAGAACCGAAGGAAGTTACCATTCTTTTGACTGATAGAAAAAATATTCCATCCTTTATTTTTACAAATGAACAAACTCTTTTGTGTAGTCTTATGAATAGATCTGCTTAACTATTCATACTTGTAGCCACGAGCGAATATTCGTTTTGTTTTGGCTTTGCTTTATATTCATCACGACATTTTCTTTAGGTAGATATACATGCAGGCATGCCTTATTGTTTATACGTATTCTTTAAAGGAATTTGGTGGGCAAATGGGTCCTTGATACAGACAGATTTCGAATTCAGAGGAATGATAGGAACTTAAATGTTAACAGCCATTGATTGCTTTTCTTAGGTACTTTATTTCTGGGTCACTGAACATGTTGAAATAATAGCTATAAAACACTGCTTAGATTAATGTAGATGTTATATGGAAATTACTAAATTCACAATCAATGCACACATTAGAAGAGATAATTTTCTTAAAAAACAACGTCAATAATTAAGCTGTGCTAGAGAATGCGGAAAACAGCCCAGTATAGTAAATTACTTGACAGACGACAAGTGGGTGTAGAATTCTGAGAGTGGGGGATTGCTTTTTTCTAAGTTTTAGACATAAGAAAATCACGGAAAACAAGTCGGTAGAGAGCCGCAAGAATTTTGAAGAGTCGACACGCTTTTTGCACTCACATTCTTCAGAGAGGCTAGATCAACTCTCTAAGCTTTTGTTTCAACGCTGCTGTAAAGAGATATTGAACTCACTGCTCTTTGGGAAAAGTCACTAGCCTATTAGATAATCGCGTTGCTTAAATCAAATCACTTGACCCAAAGATTTGTGAGTTAAGTATCTAGCTACAGCAGTGCCGAAAACAATTAAAGAATTGTGTTGAAGGCAGATAACTAAGGCCTCTGGAAGTATCATGACTCATGAAACAACAACAATATGCCCCAATGATCAAAATAAATAGTTCAGTTCAAAATTCTAATCACCTGAAGATGGTCGGGGCCTATAACGATAGCCAGTCTACTATGGACAAAATCACAAAACAAAGAACTTAATCAGGAGATGCGTTTAAGAAAAACATAAGGCCAACATTTTGCCCACCCTTTGCATTTCGAATAATCGCCTATAAGATTGAGAGCCCCTCGTTTTAAACTAATTTGCTCGCTCACTTCGGTTATGTGCGACATTTTATTTCTTCAACAGTTTCATTATATATTTCACTTATATTCACATAATAATCATCATCATAACGAAATTAATCTATCAATGCAAAAAGAATTCCTTAAACGTTTAACTCGTTTTGCCAACTCTATTTCCCTGGTAATCTTAGGTCTCGCGGATTTTAAAAATTTGATAATCCTTAGATCTATAAAAGTTTTGGAAGCTGCGCACTAATTGATTAAATATTGGATTGCCAGGGAAATTCATGCCGACTTTTATAGAAAATTAAAACACAAAACAAAATTATACGGTTAAATATTTATTTAAATAATATGAATCATTTTCTTGCACAATTTTCTTTCATTTTTCCCTCAACTTAAATAGTCCGTATTTCCAGAATTTTGGGGGTTTCTCGGGAAAGAAATCATTAAAATGGCTTTTCATGCCATCCAAACAATTAATACTTTTTATCACTAACATTATTTTGCAAGACATGAAAAACGAAAATCTGAAGAAGCAATGTCTAGTGAATATGACGGGTGGGGTAATACATCCCAGCAACTTTTGCCGGGTCGTCAAAAAAAAATAATGCCGTCGAGCATGATCCTAATTGCAAGCAACACCTTTCCTATTCACCAATTTTGGGTGCTTTTCTTGAACTGTTGCCTTTACTTCATTCAGTTGCAAGCAGTAATTTTCCGAATCACTTGATTAGTTACTTGGAAGAAGCTCGTAGTACAGCATTACTTTCTAATCCCACTAGATGCGCAGCATTACTTTTTTTAAAAGAAGACCTGCATTTGGACTGGTTATAATTGGCTTATATTGCATATCACTGTGTCGTTTTCACTGAACATTGTTGTAAACGATCTATTTCTCACCAGCCGTCACAATATGCTTAAAAAAGTGCATTTATACACCAAATCACAGTCAGAAATGGGATCTAAAAGCTTCTTTTCACTTAGATCACGTGGTATTAAAACATCGTAGCAACTTGAGCCCCTAATTTTCATGGATTGTAGATTTTGACGAATTTAGCGTTGTGTAATGTGGGTCATTCTCAATCTGTCTTGATTTGATTGTCATCTATCGTGGAGGGAGGTGTCTGCCTGAGTGTTCTTCATAAAAAACGCTACAATCCCAAACTCTAAACTTAGCGAAACACTTACACATAGTTCTTTTAGCTAAAGCACATTCACCTTAGTCTTTTTGTTGCATTTTGCATTTACAGAAATAAAAAAACATCAAGTGTCTAAATATATTACAGCTATCCATAGATTTATTTTCTAACATGCTGGAACACAAACGACTAAAACGTTGCATTAACTTTCTAGACAATCCAATAGTTTCAGCATCGTAGCTTATTTGGAGTGAATTAAACCAAATAATTTATTAAATGTTCTAATCATTAAATCCAGAAGTTGGATTCGAAACGTTATTAGAATATATACGAGATAATAATTCAATCGGGAGATAAATTAGGAATTGTCTCATAGGAAGAGGCAGAATATGACACAAGGGCGCAAGCAAAACCCAGTAGAATTTAAAAAAGATTATGTGCCTAATTGTTCAGGAAATGTTCTCTGAATGACTAAGTTGTTGATAGGTTTAGGTAGTTTTTAACATCACCAGATAATCTTCTTTAAATTACGAAAAAGAATGAAAAAATATTACCCGAAAACTGATGACATAGTACTGTAAAGAATCTTATGGAGATAGAATAATTTGCTCTCACTTCAATGAAAAGGTTCACCTGGGAAACTGACTACGACAGTTGTTTATTATGTGTTATCTCTAGGTATAAATTAAAGGAAATTCGAGAAATCAGTTGATGGAATTTAGGTTGATTTGTTATCATTGGCCAAAACACCAATCCAGTTGTCGACTCTAGCGAAAAGAAGGAAACACCTAAAAAGTAATTAGATACCCCCGCTACACATACATACACACACTCACACTCGCACACACACTCCCCCCCCCACATATATATATATATACACACACATATAATATATATATATATATATATATATATATATATATATATATATATAGGGTGAGGAAACAGACGGTGTGTATGAAAGATTTTCTCGAATTGCATTTCCGGTTGCAAAAGAATGCAGACATGTTTAAGATGAGATGGAACATATGTTTTGCATACACCCTCCATAGATATTTACAGACAGACACGAAGATGCGCGTACATAAGCACGCAAACACAAACACACACACAGTTCTCAGGCATACTCATTTACTTTATATATATAACAAATGTGGAATTTCGCCAAAGAATTGTCGACCTGTGTATTTCTGGACGATAACATTTATAAGATTAGCGGTCTTTCTAATAAAAGTGCTCAATATCAAGAGATAGCAAAAACAATACGAAAAAAGCAGACACGATAAGTAAAGAATCTGTCTGTCTGTCTGTCCGTCCGTCTATCTGTCTGTCTATCTATCATAGTTTGTTCCTGTCTTTATTATATTGAATGTTTAGAGAGACGAATGGTGCAAATATCCGTTCAAAACATGTCAAAATATTTAATTAAACAATTATCTCATTGTACAGATTGTAAACATTTTCAAATCATTTTATTATCAATATTATCAGACATTTAATGTGCGCTCTAAAGTTTAACTGCATCCTAAATGTACGAAAAGGTGAGCAGTTTCCATCAGGATTTCCAACAGATGTTCGCGTTTGACAAAAGTATTTTCAATGATTAATTTAAACTATCAATATTACATCCACGGAAAATATAGTTTTCATAGTCCTTTGAATTTTCAGACAGTCGATCTGCCTGTCTAGCGCTCCCTTGGGAAATCCAGAAACGTCGCATATATATAGGGTTAGGAAACAGACGGTGTGTATGAAAGATTTTCTCGAATTGCATTTCCGGTTGCAGAAAGAATGCAGACATGTTTAAGATGAGATGGAACATATGTTTTACATACACCCTCCATAGATATTTACAGACAGACACAAAGATGCGCGTACATAAGCACGCAAACACACACACACAAACACACACACAGTTCTCATTTACTTTTATATATATATAACAAATGTGGAATTTCGCGAACATCTGTTGGAAATCCTGATGGAAACTGCTCACCTTTTCGTACATCTAGGATGCAGTTAAACTTTAGAGCGCACATTAAATGTCTGATAATATTGATAATAAAATGATTTGAAAATGTTTTCAATCTCTGTACAATGAGATAATTGTTTAAATATTTTGACATGTTTTGAACGGATATTTGCACCATTCGTCTCTCTAAACATTCAATATAATAAAGACAGGAACAAACTATGATAGATAGACAGACAGATAGACAGACAGACAGGCAGGCAGGCAGATTCTTTACTTATCGTGTCTGCCTTTTTCGTATTGTTTTTGCTATCTCTTGATATTGAGCACTTTTATTAGAAAGACCGCTAATCTTATAAATGTTATCTTCCAGAAATACACAGGTCGACAATTCTTTGGCGAAATTCCACATTTGTTATATATATATATAAAAGTAAATGAGAACTGTGTGTGTGTTTGTGTGTGTGTGTTTGCGTGCTTATGTACGCGCATCTTTGTGTCTGTCTGTAAATATCTATGGAGGGTGTATGTAAAACATAAAAAAATCACTGTGTGCTTATTGCGGCAATTAATCCAGCTTAATGCTTATTTTGAGTTCTAAATTTATGCAGTCCATGACAATTGTTAATAAAGATTAATGCTTATATTTGCTTCTTGAAAATCGCCGAGAATCAGGTCGGTAATTATGTTTTAACTATTTAAGTATTGTTTTAAAATGACAGATGTAAAAAGAGACACGAATGTTTTATGATGCCAAAATACAATCGCGCAAGTCTTTCTTTTTAAATAGTGTAAGATTACATTCTTAGAATTTTCTTGAAGGTATTAACATTTTTGGTATTCTTACTTGAACCTGGTGTACACTTTTAATTTGTCAGGTGTTAAATACTCCCCCCACCGAAAAAATGTACGTTTGTAATATAAACCATAATTTTTAAAGAAGTAATTTTGTAATATTATTAATGCGTCGGCTTTTATTATTAAACTTTATTCTTAGTGGACACACATATTTGAGTAGACGGTCAGTTTATCTTTGAAACAACACATTGATGTATTATCTTCTACACAGTGAGGGAATGAGATATATATATATATATATATATATATATATATATATATATAAGTTCATCCTTGACGAGATCGTTAAAAAAATATTGACTTCCATACAGGACAGATATCACATAGCAATCCAGCACTATTTACTTTGTTTCTAATGAGATTTTTCCGTTTTTCGATACTCTGGTTAGCTTCTTAAATGCGTCTTTGGCGATGCCAATGCATTTTTGGATATCCATATCGCACTTTTCATCCTCTGTCAAAAGATTTCCCAGAAATTTGAAATTTTTTACTTGTTTTATTTTAGTTTTTCCAACCTGAAGTGGCATACTGGATTCTTCTTTTTGCTGATAACCATACATTCAGTTTTCTTGTAATTTATGCTCAGTTCTTTCTTCTCACTTTCTTTTGCTACCTTATGTAGAAGATCATGCATTTTCCTTTCCGTGTCTCTTATTAGCACCGTGTCATCTGCGTATCTGATATTGTTGATATCGTGGCCGCCAATTACAAATGCCGGTAAGGCTTTTATTTCTCTCATGATTACTTCGCTGTATACAGGTTGAAAAGATCCTTATTTTATGCTCCTTTCTATTTTTGCATACCTGCTGAGTTCGCTTCATATCTTTAGAAGCGGTTTGTTGCCAATATAGAATCTAGATTATCTTAACTTTTTTCCGAAAATGTCGTGATTGGCGAGCAGCTATATCAAGTCATTGTGTTGTACTTAGTCAAACATCTTTCCGTAGTCTATAAATCACCAATAAAGTTTCTTCTGCATCTGTATTGCTCGTTCAGATAGCATTCCGAGCATGAATATCGCATTCGTCGCTCCGGTATCTTTAACGAACCCACATTGTTCTTGTCCTATCTCTGGGCTGATTCTGCTGTGCGCCCTGGTCATCAGAATCCGGATGATGAGTTTTGTTTTGTGGCTCATTAAACTGATTTTTCGATGGAGTTCACATTCCTTTGCACCTGGCATCTTAGATAGCGTTATGCAGATTGATCTAATTAGGTTCCCCGGTATATTGCCGCTGTTGTAGATTTCGTTTATTATTTCTGTTATTCTGTCTACACCAAAGCTTTCTAGGGACATCAACATGTATTACAATCCTGTCTTGTCCCGCTGCTTTGTTTCTCTTCAATTTGAACATTGCTGATACCACTTCGGCTTTTTGATGTTTCTGGTCAATCTATAATTTTTTTTCTCTTTTGTCGTGGAAGAGATCTCCGATATACTCGTCCTTTCTCTGAAGTAAATTTTCTTTTTCTAATATTAGAGTGTGTCATACTTTGCTTTTGTACATCCTGTTGCTGAGAATGTCCTTTGAATTAGTAGTACCATTGTTTTTATGCCTTTCTTCATTATTTGTTGTGCTTAGTCTCTCTACTTCGACGCATTTGTCGTTGAGCCATAAAAGCTAATTTAAATATATTTAAATTCCAAAGATTAATAATTTTCATCATTTTGTGGTGCGGATGTGCGTTGTGATGTAGTGAATATTGACTAGGAACGAAGAATTGGGTAACAGAGTTCGAATTCCAATTGAAATCCTTGCATTCACTTACGCACAGATACCATCGGGAAAGGTATTAATCCATTACTTCCCTTCAGTTATGGGTTAAGTATAAGACAGATTGGGTTCTATAGCCTTGGTTGGCAACCAGTCTACCACAGAAAACAATGGCAACCTACTGCGGGATAATTTTCTGCCCAGTCAGGCATGTCTCTTTCGAGACATGATCGCCCAAGCGTGTATCACGTATGACACTTAACTGACTGATAAAAACTGAAATTAGAATAGTGATGGTGTCTGCAATAAATAAATAAGGAACGTTCAAGATTAATGAATATGTAAATTTAAATAACTTTGAGATCAGGATCAGTTATAACAAACTTGCTCTTCTTATTTCCTATACTTAAATATGTGTTAACACTGGTCCATACACTGAAGTATTTGATATTTGATATTCAGAGTATATGTCATGGCAGCTTTTATTTAATTCTCAGATTTTAATTTCTCTAGCCGAGCACTTAAGATTTTTACGAAATTACTTCATGAATAAATAAACTCATTTGCTATCAATTTTTTGTATGAAGAAATTTAGAACTTCGGTTCCTCATAATTTTATTTGATTTGATTATGGTTTGGCAAAAAGATTTGAATTACTTCTGAAATTTCAAAATTATTACATACTTGTATTGTTTTTTTAAATAAGTTATAATGATTGATAGATGTGATATTTTCAGACGTCTCAATATTTTTCTTAAATATTTAAAGCCAGAAAATATTATTAATAATTTTCGAAAATATTAATTTGTAACTTATCCAAGTCTTACTAATTAACCCAAAACTTGGGATTGAATATGGTGATCCCTAATTTCTCAATGGCATTTTTGCGTAAGGAAGTACAGTGAACCGCACTGGAAATGGACAATCGTCTATCTGATTTCAAATTCTGTTCTCAAGCGGTCACCCATATATCAAATGTCCAGGATTGACATTTCTTAACTTCGGTGATCGTACAAAAAAATCATTGTTTAAACATAAGATGTCTATACATCTTTGTAATTATGCTTTTATTAGGATATATATTTTTTATATTAAAATGCAAATAATTGCTATTAGATGTAGTTTGCAATTTCTTACGAGTAACAGGATTGTATATTTTCAAGGCTGTTTTAAAACATTTACGTACATAGTAGTTGAGGTCTAAATTGAGAAAGGTACTTTTCTCTACAAAACAGGTAGACGGTACTACAAAATCGCAAAGAATTGTACCAAGTAACACACCGAATCATTTGGGGACATTTAATAACAGCAGAAATTAAAATCAATCTTATATCTTGAAAAAATAATATAATCAAGATGTTGACGTTGCACTCTTTTTCGAACAAAAGTTAGGAGGGAAACCGCCATCAACACTGGAAAGATCAGTAACAGTTAATGTACTTGATAAACGTTTTCCTGAAAAATTGGTTTAAAAAAAAGATTTTATAAACTTCAAACGGAAGTATCACTAGCTGCTTGGTCAATAAATGGCAAATATTTTCTTAAAAGAGCAGCAAATATTTCCATTTTGATAGTATGTACTTTCAGGTCAATAAGAGTAGTAACTGATGCAATATGCCCAACAATATTAAATGCAAAAGAACACAACGCGGTTCTAATTAGTGCAATGTATCGAAACGAGCAGGGGCGCCAGATGTTTCAAATCTTGACTGATAATATTTAGCTCCTGGTCGTAATTTTTCATTAAAAGTCGATTTATGATTCATCCCATATGGGATTATTTAATATCGACCGATGACTGACTATATATTTTAACGAAATTAAATATATATGGAAAAAATATAATTTAAATCCGTGAATTCAATTACAGAATATATTGAAACTAAATATAACTAATTGGACATTTCCGTAATGAAAGATTGGCTTATTAAAATACCCTTGGGCGCGCAGGCAGACAGACACACACACATATATATAGTCGGAATAAAAACTAAATATTAAAATGCAATATATAATCAAAGCTCAATTCAAAAGTCAACAAAGCCTCAATATCCTCTCAATTATAATAGAAACCGTTGTGTATTTATTTGTATGAATATATATATATATATATATATATATACAGTTCATTCAGTAATGAATTTGGACACTCTCGGCTACTTGCGTGTGTTTACCTTGTATATAACAAGCTAATGTTTGCCTTTCTCTACCGAGCGCACATAGCACAGAAGTAGAATCGCCGACTGATGTTAATTCGGTCGGGTTTCGATCAGCATCAAATATCTAACCGTACTGATGAGCTGTGATACAGGGAAAAAGATCTGTCTGCGGATGATTTTATATATACATAATATATATATATATATATATCCCGCCTGTTATGCCCACAGAAGCAGATGTAATAGCGAGGCAGTGTTAGCTCAGTTTACACTTGATATAAATATAAAATTGACCAGACAAGTTTAAAGTCAGTTCTTGAGCAGTTACAAATACAGCATTTCATAAAGCATCTAAGTACAACATTGTGACATACAACAGAGTTAAATGGGAAAATTTTGATAAAACTCTTTGCATTTTTCTCTTAAAATAATTGGGAACAATGCGTTCTTTATTTAAATTCTTACCACCAAGAAAAATGTGAACATCCATTTTCTTGTTTCGAGAACAATGGAAGTGTTTATGTTCATTTATTTACGATCGTGTTTTCTGAAACTAATTGGCATAAAGTTCTCATTAAGGGCTTCCGAACATATAATAATTGGGCACAACTTTTGGTGAACGTTTACTGCAATTTTGTTTTATGTGATGCAGTAATGTTCATTATTGAAAAAAAATTACGACAACCCAGAGGTAGCAAAAACATAAGAGTTCAGTGTACTTAGATATTTCCATTATTCTGCTTTTTAACATGTTTATTTTTACATTACCACCACTGATTTCATTTCTTTTATCCGGTTTTTATTCATTCTCATTTCCTTTATTACACAATTCCCTTTTTCGTGCATCTTGTAAATTACGTTATAATGTTTAAAATATTCATTGCAATGTTCAAGATTTGAAAACTTATTTAATGATCTGTGTATTTTTTATACTTATCAATAGAACCTCCTATATAATACTACTCTAATTTTGCTAATGGAATTAGATATATTTAAAAATGAAGAATGAAAATAATATAATCGCATAGAATTAACTTGGTTATTTTCACCAGACTGATATATGAAGCGTTTTTACTTTATGTTCCTTTTATTTAATTGTTTATACTCTTACACTTATTTTTTGACAAAAGCACTATTGATATATATCCTCCTCATAGATTAAAGTGAAACTTTCCTTTTACCATATATTTTTACAATTGTGTTTTTAACTTGAATATTTCCTAGCATATTTCAATTGAGAATTTTCACTCGGCCATGTGTTTTCAAGGACATATAGCCCAGAGGATGAAAGCGTTCGTTAAATCTTGTGACTTGACCCAAAGATTTGCGAGTTCAATACCTGGATACAGCAGTGGTGAATACATAACTTGAATTGAGTGAAACGTAGATGCCTAAGACATCGAGAAGTGTCTTGGCGTATAAAACGAGAATCATACACCCCAGTGATCAAAATAAAGAATTCGGTTCCAAATTCTAATCAGTCTTCCAAACCTGAAGGCTGAAGCGCACAACGGTCGAAACCTCGTGAACATGAATACCTCAATAAAGATAAGGAAAACAATCCGAACAATGTAAATAATGTAATAAAAAATTGATAGTTCATAATTATTTTTTAGATATAAAGAAAAAGGACATCGTTCTGAACTGACGCCAGGAAGATATGGTTTGAAAATAAGTGTAAATTATAATAACAAAGATAACTACTTTGAATAATCTATTGGAATTGCAATAAATAAAACTGTGTCAAAAACAATGCACAGAAGATTAAAACATGGCTATGGAATCAATGGAAGAGTGATCTCAATTATAAAAGTGTATGTCCCTGAAGGTGGTGGTTATCAGCTAAGGAGATCAAGTTTCGCGTTTCGGTTCAACCCTTTTCCTACTCTATATAAATGACTTGCCTAGGAGTATATTCCGCTGATAGAAAAACGATTTATGTGTATACCTCCAAAACCATTGATGATTAGAGCTTGCCAGTTTTTTCTCTACTCCGATAGATATAAAAGAGCATATGGGGAAAATAACTCGTTTCATTCTGTTATGGGGAAACGCACCTATTCCTCAGATAATGGATTTTCCCTCCTATATTAATAAGAGTTAACATGAAGTTCATAAGAGTTCTTTAGACTTTTGTTGGAGTTCTTTAGACTTTTGTTGGAGTTCTTTAGACTTTTGTTGGAGTTCTTTAGACTTTTGTTGGAGTTCTTTAGACTTTTGTTGGAGTTCTTTAGACTTTTGTTGGAGTTCAGTAGAACTACTAGGCAGTTGATATTAGTCAGCAGTTAGCCGACTCAGCTTTCAGTGGAAGATTACCAAGTTCATAACATTTTGGGGTACGTTAAGTCAATTAGCAACCAATTATAACCTTCAGTGCAAAAACTACTTCACAACACATTCAATGCCTAAAAATCCTAACTATTTAACTTGCACTGCCTCCGATCGGACACAAAATTTTCAACGATCGCGATAAATTGATGTTCCTTCAGGAACTGTGACTTGAGCGTTTATCATGACATTAAACTGAATTAGTACATACAATCCATAGCTAAAAACGCTACAAAAATTGTCAGTTCCATGTACACCTCTACTAAGTACTTGACTATTCTTGCCTCTATACGTACAAGAGCCAAATCAGGCATAAAATGGAATACTGCAGGAACTACACAGTATTCAATTTGCAGTCTCGATAGAGTCTAAAATACGATCATCGCGTCCTTGTGTGTGGTAATTATTTTCCACTCTACGCCCCCGTACTTACAGAGTAAACCTAGCAAGCCTCAGGCTGCTCTATCGCTATTGCCATGAAAAGGGTATCAATGAACTCTAATCCTTAGCTGCACAATTTTAACCTTCACGACTATATAAAAAACATCCTCATTACCTAAGTATTCCCTTGATGATATGTTAGCTTCTTCCCACGAACCTTTATTAAACCGATTGCCAAGGTTACTTCACCGTTTACTATAATATTAACCTGTTTAAATTTAGGGTTAATTCTTTCCTTCAACTCATATCCGCATAAGGTGTGCCTCTTACTCTGTAATCCTCTACTTCAAATTGGTCTCAGGCCCTGTACAGGATAGAAATCAGTGTATAAAAAATAAAATTTAACAATTTCTCTAGCTGTAAGTATTACATAATGATTCTGATCCGTCATTAAAACATTACATCTCTTTTTTGTTTGCATTATTTCCAAACAAGTACATTCATCTTTGTCTTTCCCTCACATATTCTCGGTTGATATTAACTGTAAAAAAAATTATTCTGCATGCTGTGCACTGTATACTTTCAGTTTGACAAGTTATGATATTCGATTTTCCATAGGTTTCTATTTTAACGTTCGATGTAGACTGGTAAGTCTACTTGGTGGAAATGAACAGGTTTTACTAGGTTTCCTCAGAAAGCATTGTCGCTTGGCAAAAATTGAAGAATCAATAGTATGAATTTCTTAGATATTTTTAAAATTTTATTTTAAAGGTATATTTTAATAACAATACTGTGCGTCTACTAAGAAAACATAAACAATATATCCCTGGTAGAGATTTTGATAGCAATAACAAAGTTGAAAACAAATAGTGCTGTTATTTAATCGGTTGATTTTGACTAGCGGCATGCCACCCTATAGAGATCATTTTATGCCGAAATCTAAATATTTTGGCCACAATTTTATGACTTTAAAATATATTTAAACTCAATTGTATGCCTTCAACTATAGATAAAATGGGTCATTGGTTATTTTGCTATAAAATATATTGTTAGTAAATAAAATACTATAGAATATACTTGTCTATACTTCTGAGATGAGGTAATATTTATATTATTCACATTGTTCGGACCGACGTCCTCATTTTTTTTACTGGCATATTCACGTTTCGATCGTTGTAAGCTCCAGCCTTCTTCAGATGCTTGAAATTTCGAACCAAATCCTTCATTTTGATCATTCTCGTTACATGCGCTCTGCCAATTCCGGATGTTATGTAGTTATCTCCCTTTAACTCAATTCTGTAAATCTTCAAGGAAATATCCCTCAGTGGATAAACGCGTTGATTACATCCAGTGACTTGACCCAAAGAGTTGTGAGTTTAATACCTAGCTACAGCAGTGGTGAACAAATAACTTAGAAAACTAAGTTAAAGGGAGATAACAACATGGTATCCGGAAGTGGCATGATACATGGAACAAGAATGATATGCCCCAATGTTTGACACGAAGGTTTTGGTTGCAACTTTCATGCACCTTAAGAAAGCCGGATCATACAACGACCGAAACCTCGTGAATATGGCAATGCAGATGAGGACAGTCCGAACAATGTAAATAATATTTAATGTATGCCTGGTCAATTTACTTAAAAAACGTATTGTTCCTAATGTAATTATAAATATGTCTTGTTACTTTTAAAATAAATATTACTCGTTTTTTTTCTATAGATATCTTTTTATATTTTCCTGTTTTATTTTTGTTATGGCGTTCCTAATTTGCCCATAGTTTAGATCCGAACCAGATGATACCACTATGGATCAGTGGGGTGGGGAAACCTGTGAACAACAGTAATTTAGAGGTGGTTCTACGCTCCTCAAATCATCAATCTCCCAATGATGGGCCTTGATGTCGGTTATAGTTTATTGTCATACATACGATGAGATTTGTCCGGGAAAATGCTGCAATAACAAAAATAAAATACAATACAGAAATATAAAACTTATTGTTCATTCAAAAACATATGATATTAATGGGATATAAACATATATTTAATAGGTTTGAGTTGATACTGGATAGAAGGTCCTGTCTTATTTTTTCGCACTGAAAATACCTTTTTAATATTTACAGTCGAAACATCATGAATTTTTGCGCTCAAATGTTGTTACTTTTTCCCCTTTCTTTACGGATAGAAATATACGTAAATTTTACATCGATTTTTATTCTTTGAAAATTAACATTGATTTGAAAACAAATTATACTCTGTGATTGGTGAGATTTAGTGGTTGCAATTCATCACGTATTTTTAAATTAAAATAAAACTGTTAAGACGTGAAGTATTCTCAGGTGAAAAAATTGCACAAAAAATTGTAGTGAAAGAGCCATCATTGCTTAATCGTGTGGCTGTTACTGGCATTGTATTTCTTCAATCTTCATACCCTTCTGACATTGCTGTATCTGCCTATCATCTTTGCGGATCACTGTAACATTTTTAAAGATAAAACAGTTTATTAATAGTGAAGAAGTTAAAACGATATTCAGTCTTACTTTAGATAGAAACCTGAAATATTTTATGGCCAATTGAGCGACAATTTCTTCAGTAAGTAGAATAATGAGATGAAATATTATTTCATATATATATATATATATATATATGTGTGTGTGTGTGTGTGTGTGTGTGTGAACTACTCTTCATTCTCTCTCTCTTTATATATATATATAAAAGCGATGAAATTTCTAGATCATATAAGATCAATCCAAACGGACTCGAGCCGAAAGTACGTGATATATATCCTAAATGTAAAACGAAATTGCATTTGACAGTTTATTGTACAATAATGACGCATGTGCTTGAATCTGCCTAAATGACACTACGTGTATTCAATATTTTGTAAGACAAAATATAATTCTTGAAATATTACACATCACCTATATTCAAAACATAGCAATTTTTATTTTCATTTAAAATTTTGTGTTATTCAATTTAATGTTAATTGTCGATCACTATGTTTAATAGAAGTTTTTATGCTCTAGAAATTTCATTTTTCTCTTCCAGATGCTAAGTATAAGAAATTTTTTGGTTTTTAACGAATTCATTAAGGAATTAGAAGCCGGAATTAGTTTATTTTAATCACATATTCGGCTAAAAAGCCTGTATTTTTTCATATCAAGTTCAGTAAGTAAATCTATCAAAGGTATATATCTCTTAAAGTAGTTCTTTGTGGTTTTCTTTTTGCTTGGTAACTTCATTTTTTTATTTCGATACAAAGGTTTTATATATATATATATATAATCAAATAGGAACGAACAAAACTTAAAAAGAAAACAAACTGTGCGACACTCACTATTCAGTCACACCGGGTTGTGTTGCTGTCACAAAACACAATAGAACAATGGCAGAGCGCAGGTCGGCTTTTCCTTTTTGAAGCAACGCGGAATTACATAATTAACTTTCGCTGACAGTTCGACCGAAGAATTCTGCCTTATTGATTCACCCTCGATCGATTCACTTTCACTTTGCTTTTCGCTGGAAGATGTAAAAAGAACATTTCACATTGATTTGGCATGTCCCAGCTTGTGTGGACACTGCTATGGCCTGCAAAAGGCAGCGTTACAAGAGGCCAATATATTTGATGGAATTAGAAAAAGAAGAAAGGATCCGATGAAGCCCATTTCACATCCTACTATCCAGACCTTCCATACTTCACGATGTCATTTTATAACGCCAAAAGTTTTAATCGTTTATACTGTAAGATGCGTTTCTCATTAAAAACGACCATTAATTAAAGGCAGTTTCAACATATCGAAGTATACATTTTTGATTAATCTATCAGGAAATTAAATCATACATTAATCATTTCTTTTTTAATTTCTACTTAAATTTCTCAAATATAAAAATATGATTGCCGGATTTATAAAATATCATATGATAATAGTAAACTAACAGTTTCATCGGCATTTATTAGCCGACCAGTCGGTGTTACTCTCGGTTGTAATTCATACAAACGTTTTCTTAAAATAATGTTTTCCGAAAAATTCGTTTCTCATTAGATTTTATCGCAATTATAATCTAACTATACAATATATTAAATTTATTTAAACAAAATTTAAACAAATGCATTAGATTTTTTTTTAAGAAATGCATTTTCGGATAGACGAGTTCAAATTCCAGCTGAATCCGTTGCATTAACTTAGGCGCAAATAACCTTGGGGAAGGTATTAATCCGTCGCTTCTCCTTTCAGATTTTCCATGTGCCCCATCCCTTCAGGACGTAGACGATCATGGCCTTCCAGGTCTCCCTATCCCTGGTGGCTCTTAGCACGCTTTCTCCTGTAACGTCTAGCAGCCTCCGTTCTGTCATCCAGGCCCTTCATATATGTTTTTCGCTGCTTTCCTCTGTCTCCTTTACCTCTATCTGGCCTGTTAGTATCAGGTCCCCCAAGCCCTCCTTTTTCATTGCATGTCCCAGGAACTTCAGTTGTCTCTTCCTGATGCTCAATATTAATTTCTTTTTCGTTTCTATTCTTTCCAACACCTCGTCATGGCTCACATGCTCGGTCCACGATATCCGCAGCACCCTTCTGTAGAACCACATTTCAGCTTCTTCAAACTTTCCTTTCATCTTTGTTGATATTGTCCAACATTCACTGTCATATTGAAGAACTGACATCACATAGCAATCCAATACTTTCTTCTTTCTAGTGAAAGTTTCCTGCGTCTTAATACTATACTCAGCTTCTAGAACGCGTCCTTCGCCATGCCAATACACCTTTGCATCTCTGTGTCTCACTTTCCATCTTCAGTTAGAATACTTCTCAGATATTTAAATTTTCGTACTTGCTTGATTTTAACATCCCCCACCTGTATTTGGTACTTTGGGCTGCTCTTTTTACTGATGCCCACGCATTCGATTTTTTGCAGTTTATTTGTAGTCCCTTCTTGTCACTCTCTTCAGCTCTCTTCTGCAGGAGGTCCTGCAGTTTCCTTTCCGTGTCTGCAATCAACATTGTGTCGTCTGCGTATCTTATGTTGTTCAGATTGTGGCCTTCGCATAATCAATGAAGCACAGGTACAAGTACTTCTTCATTTTACTTATTAAAGGTGTGTGTAAGTTTTTATTTTAATTTTCTACTGATCGCATTTTACGTAACGATCCAAAAGTATTTCTTACGCACCATTTCACAACGCAATTGCAGTATTTTAATCCATATTCTTAAGGACCAATCGTTTTTAAGTTGACTAACCATTTTTACATGATATTTTTATTAAATTATTTACGATATTTTATTCAACTACGAAGATAAACAGAAAATATTCAAGTCTGAACATCATTTTTTAAAATTATTTTTTATTCACATATTTAAATATAAATGTCGTTGAGAAATGGTAGTAAAAGATTCCTTAAAATGAACTTTACAAATTTGAAAATTTCCTATTTTGTCTTCAAAGCAAGTATAGACTCATACATTCTGAATAAGCAATAAATCTATGGATCTTCTGTTCAAACAACAAACTTAAATAAATTAAACTCATTCTAAGATAGTGACATCATAGTTTTAGACTTTCTAGGAAGGATTATGTCGTCGTATCAAGAATCAGAATACATTGTATAACTCATTCTTTTCTTCTAAAATAATGAACGCTCTCCTGAATGCATAGTAAAATATATTCTAACCGATTATCGTGATTTTATCCTTATATATCAACGATTTTATAACATGACTATACGAGATTATCTTCAAGTAGAAAAAGGTAGAGAATATCCTTGTCTACTTGTATGAGTCTATACCACAAATAAAATGCAGAACTGGAGAATAAGGTCAACAAGCAAAATGATTATTTAAAAGCCATATAAAGAATAATTTCGGCATTAAATAACCGCGACAGTTAATTTTTCGTTAAAAGAGAACATGTAATCAAATAAATATTGCAAGAAGTAACGAATTTATCAGTGTGGCATGACGAGAAATAGGATTAATAGTAAAATTATACCAAAACTAATTAAAGTACTTCATCTAAAATACACAGATGATGTTAATATTATTAATACTTCAGAGCGAATAAAATATACATGAAAGGTCGCATGATAAAAATAATGCCTAAAGGAATAAAGATTTCCATTTTTTTTATTTGTGAGTCTTTCATATTCAGATCGATATAAGCAAAATCCATGTTAGACGCATTCCAGAATATGAAATTATTACAACACCAAGTTCATCTTCGAACACCACAAAGCTAGATACAGGGAGACCTATGCTCCGATTGGCAGGTGTAGATGATAGTAAATTTAGTAAAATACATACATATATTTAACTAGCAGTATAGCCCGGTGTTGCTCGGGTGTAATGAAAGCTTTAAAACTAGTCCATGGTCTTGCAGTTCAGACACTTTGGACGTTGGCACAAAAGACTAAAAAGCAATAGTGGTTTCCAGTTAAATTGAAACCGTAGCCTGAAGGAAAAATGAATAGATATCATTTTAACGATGAAATTGCTAAGTATAATTATAAATACTATCCCAACGGTTTTTTTCTCTCACACTTCTCGCCTGTAAAAATCAATTTTATGTTTTTAGGTTTCCTGCTAACTACGATCTTCACAAATGCAAATAAAGTGAACTTCAAATCAGTTGTAAATGACCTCTAAAACAAAGGTGCTTTCTTTTAATCACCATGGTGAAACTTTTCTACCTGCCATCAGACTCATTTAAAGTAACACACTGAACCATCTTGGCATCAAATTTTCAACTGATTTGAAGAGGAACGACTATATCGGATAAATAGCTACATTTACTGACAAGGAAAATTGGGTCACAGTGTCAGGATAGGATTTTTTCTCAGAATTTATCCTACACATTTAATATTCTACCATTCGACCGTACACTGTTGTCATATCTAGTCAGTACACCTAATATTCATCTCCAAGTTCTTTGTAAAATTCAAAGAAAACCATTAATATCAAAAATTGCAATATGAATTTTGGTAAAAAATTGTTACTGAACATTAGGTTTATAAGTCCAAGAAATTCAGTTGTTCTTGTCCTTAAGAACACATTGCAATATGTACTTGTTGTTTATAGATATAGACGTTGGTTAGTTCCAGTAACTTAACCCAAAGATTTATGTGTTCAATTCCAGGCTACAGTAGTGTTGAACAAGTAACTTAAAGAGTCGGGTTATAAGGAGATAACTCATGATTGCCAAAAGAAGGAATGAGAATAATATACCGCAGTGATCGTAATAAATGGTTTGGTTCGAAATTCCCAGCCTCTGAAGAAGTGCCTGAACGTACAATGACTGACACGTTTTACAAATTGTAACCAAGATGAGGACAATAGTCCGAATAATGAAAATAGTGAAAACCTAAGAAATCTGCAATGTAATCGATCCTGACTAGGCATTTCGATACCGACATGTCGAGGCTTCTCTGTGACATTTCTACAAATATTGCTCTACAAATGGTGCCTCGACTGCATGGATTTAAGCGTGCTTACTTAATAGTCATCTAAGTCCACCCGTTTACTAAATAGCTAAATGCAGCCGCCTACTCTATCAGATTCTTTTCTCGTACTTCTTGGCCGTAGAACCCCCCTCCCGCGTTTCCTTGCTTCCTTGATAACTCCAGTTTTCAAAAATTTATATGCAACGTCAATCGTCATTTTGAAACACGTTCATATTGTCCTTTTCTCAATTCTCCTTATACTCAGTGTTTTCCTCTACTTTGACTCCCCGTAACCTCTGCGTACTAATGACATTTCCGTGCTGATTACAGTGAATTTTTTTTTTACAAATATCGTTTATTGTCCTCTTGAATTTTATTGTAGTTTAACATCAATAAAGATTTTTTTCAGTTTCTTTTGCTATCAGAAACGCTCTAATGGCTTTGTGGCCTAGCTTGAATTGATATTAAAAGAAAATAACCTTGAACGAATTGAACAACACGGAATATCTTATATATATATATATATATATATCAACAATAAAAAGAAGTTAAATAAAAAATGAATCGTAAATAAGACAATTCCGACAAAATATCGAATTACACTAAGCTGCACATGAATAAGAAAAAAACCTGGGACATCACAACAGATTGGAAGAAAAAAAAATAGCCCTAACGAGTAACGACATCATAACGGTGCCTTCAGAAAAATTCGATTTCGACGTGAACCAGCTCAGTTAAAAATGACAAATTCTGTACATTAAACAATCATACACACACACACACACACACACACACACATATATATATATATATATATATATAATCTTTGCAACACGTCGTGGAAGGATACGTCACATAGAAGAAAGACATCATGAAGGTCGATTGAATTATATTTTTCTATTTCAATTTACTTTTGAATTGCATTCTGAATATATATATATATATATATATATATATATATGAGTGTGTCGGGATGTGTCATCCTTAACGGCGTTATTACATTTTCTTTCATAAATCAAATCTCATAACCTGATATTGTGTAAGCAAATTATTTTTTTTCTTTCATACGCAAGAAATTGTTATTTCGCCAAAAAGAAAATAAATAGTTGCAAAACGCAAATGTGGGAAGAGTCTTCCATATTTTTCTTAAGTAACTGCTCATCTCGTATATTACCTCTTATGTGCGAAGATGCAAGGAAAAAAACGCTTTTGTCTCCAACACTTGCAGAAATTCGTCTCCGATTTAGCCAGTTCGTTCACCCTTTAACCAATCCTGTCTTTGTTTATTACTCATCTCCATTGTTCTCCGCTTCAAGCAACTTTTAACGCATATTTGCCATACTTTCTTTGGTGGGGGTCTTATTTTATTTGATGTCTTATTTATCAGAAGAAATTAAGGAAATAAACCTGGGATACGTTATGTTTACTTTTCAGAATCTAGGCATCAGTTCATTCAAAGACGTTACCAATTAACAATTTCACTTTTAAAATGTTAATCTTGATTTATTTTAGCATTGTTTTATTTTATATTTATAGTATGGTACACTTTGTACAAGACTCAGGGGCCACACCAAGTAGGTTATGTCAAAGGGCGGTTTATACAAATAGAAGAAAATAACATTGACACTAGACTTGTACAGGTCAAGATTGTATTGAACGAGGAACTATTCTTTTGAGAGTTTGTTACATCGGGCAATGGTTCGCGGGAAGAAACTCTTTGCGTAGAACTTATTTCTCGCAGATGGAATATGGAGAAATTGTGCGTCGTTTTCTACTATGAAAGTGACATGGAGTGTCTTTGAGGGACCAGGTATTGCAATTTGTCCGAGAACTTCCCATGGTAGTTTCAAAAGAGCAGTGAGCGACACTCTGCATTCCTCCGACGAAAACGAGATGGAGTGTGGAAAATAATTCTCTTCTAACAAGGAATCGTTGCTTTTGAACACTATAGATTGAAAAGTGAGGTCTGGACATCTTCCTATGTATGGCAATAGTACTCTATTTTTTGGCCTGACTTAGCTCTTATATAGGATAAGCATGTGGAGTCAGGCTGTTATTGATGCGGTATAGGGGGCCGATCCTTTTACCTGCATTTGAGTGATGGATAGTATATAAGAATTCCACTTGATATCGAGTGTTAGTCTGAGGCACAATGTCCTCTCAAGACACGCGCATGAAAATATTTAGATATACACATTACATTCCCGAGTGCACGGTGAATCCGACACTTCGATTCTATAATTTTAGAATAACGTCATATATACTTTTATTATACTTTCTGCCTTCTCTTGACAATAGTTTCGTCATGTTATATAGTAATTCGCTATCTTTTTTAAATATATTCAATGTGTGTATGTACTTTCAACGAATAATACAGATTAAACAAAAGTCACATATAATATCTACATAAACACGTAAGGAAGATGAAGTTAAAGAGCAAATTTCTGTTTGGTTTCGGTTCAACGGCTCGGTTCACTCGTGGGTTTGAAGCTTCCAGACAAATATAAAGTGTCTTAACTCAATGCTCTCTCTCTCTTTCTCAGTTGCGCACGTCACCAGAGTCAAAACAAAACTGCCAGCTATTGTTTCCGACCCTTTTTATGGACAAAAAGTCATTGCCGAAGAACCATCGCCGTCGGTCTCATTCTCACTCAGCATAAAATGACAGGTCGAAGAATATTCCTTTCTTTGACCAAACTTGCAAATTTTCCTATATTAAATTCGATAAATGTCTATCCTCCAATCGGTTCATTTCTAGAAATATCTGTGCATTTTGAACTCTCAAAAATAATCTGTGATTTGATTAATATCAAAATAACTGAACTGATGTTATTCTCATAATTTCAGAATAAGAGATTGAAAATTAAATATGTTATGAATTTAAATTAAGACTAATCCTATTATCAAAAGTTTTCTGGTAACTCCAGTAGTATCACGCTCTCCTAATCACCAATTATGAATTAAAATATCTACATGTTAATGAAACTTTCTCCGTCTTAAGAAAACAATATTTCAATTCTAGAGGCTTTAATTTACTATATATATACACTATATATTTACTATATATATATATATATATATATATATATATATATAAACCTACCCATAAAAACCTTACTTAAATACAAAAATATTCCGTACTGGAAAAATCTTAATTAAAAGGAAACAACACCCCACCCCTTTCACGTCAATCTAAGGAACGCCAAGGAAGACAACCGGGCCACTAGATAAAGGAGAATACATAAAATCTCTCTGGTAACAACAGACACCAATTAATCAAACACTAGCTAACCACGCCACTGTCCTAAAAATTCTTAAGGTCAAAAAACAAGATGGGTTCCCTAATCACAACTCCCCCCACACACGCAAAACTGACCAAGTAATCAACCCCCACACACCACGTTCTTCGAAATTCTAACCAAAAGATATACCCGGTCAATAAAAACGTACATTCTAACAGATAATGCTATTAATCAACCATTTAGCGTTTACACAGTTCTTCAAAAGTCTAACGGTCAACACGAAAGACATATTCCCTTCATTATCAATAACCCCAACCAACCCCACAACAAAAATGAACCAAATATAGACAGTGGATGATTTCAGTTCTTGGCCATTCCCCCTGATGAGACGTTGGACACCCAACATCGAAACAACCATATGATTGTAGAGGACATATATAGAAAAAGTGATGTACATGATCTAAAACATAATTTATAATAAATATCCGCAGACAGATCTGTTTTGCCGTATCGCAACTCTTCAGTACGGTTAGACTCCGATCGATTCCTAACCCAGGATTGAAACCCGACCGAATATATATATATATATATATATATATATATATATATATATATATTATGCCCTCATTACGATTGAGATCTCTGGAGTAGAAAATTTTCAAAAGTTTCCACTTCAGCTATATGCGTGACTATTCAGAAATGAATTGAGTTCTCTCGGGAACTGGCGTGTGTAAACACTGCTGATATACAACACATTAAAATTTCCCTTCTCTGATACAGTGCGTCAATGGCTTAGGAAGTAGAGACCCCCCGACTGACACCAAATCGGTCGAGTTTCGATCCCGGCCAGAGGCGAGTGGATGCGTCTAGCCACACTGATGAGCTGTGATACAGCGAAACAAACTTGTATGTGGATGACTAATATAGATTTATAATTTTACTGCCACTGTTGAGTAGTTGATTACATAGGAGGTAAATTATGAGAAATAGTGACATGTTACAGGGGGTATCAGGAAGGCGGTAGAAGGATGAGAATACTGATGAGTGGAGTGGACGAAGAAAGAAGCCTGAGAGAGAGAGGAAGCAAGTTTGGGAGATAGTAGATGACTATTGACTATACATTTGAATTCTTGAAAATTTTAGCTGCCAGGAAAGCTAGTAAACGGGAGGGAAATCCACAGACAAGGAGTTCGAGAAAAGAAGCTGCAAGAGTAGAATTTACGTTTACAATTTATTGGTTTTACATTATCTCGTTGCTAATCTTGTGTAATCGAGGAAATTCATGTATCGGTGTTACCAGTGAGCTATGTTCGTCTGAGCAGAAGCCATGAAATTATTTGTAGAAGAAACACAGGGAAGCCACTTTCGGCCGGTGAGAAAGTGACTGTATCCGAGGTGCCAAGTCGGGATCGATCACATGACAGACTCTTCGTTGGATTTTGTCAAGGACCCCTAGATGGATAGCAGGGGCACCCAACCAGATATGGCAGCAGTATTCAATGCACGGGCGGATGGTAGATTTGTATATGTGCAGGATTGTTTCAGACAGGAAAAACTTCCTGGCTCTGCACAGAGAACCGACCTTCTTAGCAGCAGGTTTAGCTGTTGACTCTATATAATCATACCATTTGAGGTCTGTTGTGAGAGTTAACCAGAGGAGGTGCAGTGTATTACTTTCAGGTAGACTAGTCTTAATCATGCTAATGGGGGTTAGGAGCAATTGTCTGTGGTGATTGATAGCAGCTTCGTTTTAGAAGCATTAAAATTCACTAGCCATTTTCTACCCCAATCTACATCTTAGCTCTTAGGGCATTCCAGCCTAGCGTAATCGTTAGCAAATTTGTTCAGCTAATTCGATCCTTACTGAGTGCTCCAGACTACTCCAGTCTACCACGGATTGCAGGTCTTTTTCGAGCTCGGCAGCGAGGTCTGCTTTGTGGGCCTCGGTAGATTTTTGATGAACGCGAAAGTAAAGTGTGGTGCCGTCTGTGTATATGCCAACTTGGGATCTTAATTAATCGGGGAGATCGTTAATGTATATAAGGAAAAGGGTGGGGCCTAGAATACAGCCTTGAGGGACACCTGCGTTCGTTTGATAGTGTTGGGAGGCATGTCCGTTCAATACTACCTTCATTGTGTGATCTGAGAGGAACGACTGGATTAAATCAAACAGTTGTCCACTTATATAGCCAAGTAGCTTGTATAGAAGGGCAGCGTGCTAGATACTGTCAAACGCTTTGGAGATGGGCAACAATTCAGGCTTCGCCGTTCTTGTCAAGAGCCTGGTGAATATATTCATGGATGGTCGTGAGCATATCAGCAGCCGACCTGGAGAAGCGAAAACTATACTGTTTGTCAAAGAAGAGGCTGTGAGATGCCGTAATAATTTGGCATTAATGATGGCTTAGGACATTTTGACAAAGATCGGTAGGAGGCTGATAGGGTGATAATTAGCAGGGTCGGAGTGTTCTCTGGTATTTTTTTTATATAGTAACCACAGAGGAGGATTTTCAGCAGGCAGGAAAGCAAGAAGCAGAAAGGCAGTAGTTATAGAGTTTAGAGAGAACAGAGGAGAGTTCAGGAGCACATTTCTTTAGGACAATGATTGGTATTCCGTCACCACCGCTGGCTTTATGGGAGTCATGTTTTGAAATAATTTTGGAGACCACCGAGGAAGTTATGTGTATGCCAGTCAGTTGGGCCTCAGTTCTGGGTGGTGGGAAGTCGGGTACAGATACTCTAGCAGAGTCCAGTGTCGAGTTTGTGGAGAATTTGCGGGCGAATCACTCAGCTTTGTCTGTTGAAGAGGTGAGGACCTCAAATTCGTTGGTTAGAGGCGGGATTTAGGCTTGCTGCAGTTCAGCACACTTTTATAGTGCCTCTAGTAGTCTTTGGAGCCAAACTTACGGGATGCTATGTGCTGCTTTATTCTGGCTCCAAACTTAAGCGTTACTCTTGTAAGTATCTTCTTGCACTCATTACTAATGCAAATGCGTCTGTTGTGGTTCGACGCGCGATTCCGGAAAAGCCGAAAGAAGTTATTTCGGTGGGCAATGGCGGCCGAGAAGGAAGAAGAGAACCAGAGGGTGAGTAGGATTTAAGTCTCAACTTCCTGGCAGGGATAAAAGCATCGATGCCAGCCTTAACCCAAGAGGAGACCTTAGCCGAACAGTCTTCAACGGGAAACCTAAATACTTTTTTCCAAGGGACGTCACACAGAAAATCGAGGAACGAGTATATATATATACTCATTCCTGTGTTCCAATCCTGGGTTAGGAAGCGATCGAAGTCTAATCGTACTGATGAGCTGTGATACGACGAAACAGATCTGTCTGCGGATGACTATAGAATTTACACTCTCACACCCTGATTGAGCACTCTAGAAGAGTGGGAGACTTTGAAAACAGTAGCTAATCCGGCATATACGCATTGCTCATTCAATAATGAATTAGAGCACTCTAGCTATTGGGCGTGTGTAATGATATACTCGCTAAAAAAGGTCTGCCTTCTTCTACCGGACGCTCGTGGCCCAGAAGTAGACTCGCCGACTGACGCCGATTCGGTCGGGTTTCAATCCTGAGTTAGGAAGCGATCGGAGTCTAACCGTATTGATGAGCTGTGATACGGCGAAACAGATCTGTCTGCGGATGACTATAGTATGTATATATATATATATATATATATATATATATATATATATTCAAAGGGTTTAAAATCATAAATGAAAGAAAAATAAATTTTGATAAAAGGATAATTATCAGAAATTAACAAAAGTACAGGTATATTTTTTTGATTAGCGCTTCAAACGAATCTACTATTATGTCAATCTAGTGCTTGATACTGTAGTAACAATTTAAGATGCAACAAGTATTTTCCCGAAAGTCACAGATCATACACCAGCTCCATAAGTAAACGAATGCTGTGGGCTAACCAAGTATCAAAACATACGAAATTCTTTTTGGTAAGTGGCTTACGTTTCATGAAACGACTTCGAAAAAGTATTGAGAGTCTGTTGAGTAGTAGATAGCTCTTCAGACTCAGAAAGATAGTATTCTCATTAAATGCTTTGGGCTTGTGACTACTCTATGAAACTAAGTTTTATATAGCAATGTTTCTCATGATTGAAATAAGATCTGTGTTCAGCCCTAAATAAATGCAAAAACAAACAAAATAAATGGATGGTTCTCTTCAACTGGAAAATGAGTGTAACACACCCTTCTTATTTCACCCAGTTGACCTTCACCGTATTAAGTTCACCTGAAGGAGACAATAATTTTACAGAATATACTTTGAGCCAATATGTAACTATTTACTAAGTGTAGCTTAAATGTGACACAAGGTCAATGGTACGATGCACCCAGTGGAAAACATGCTCGCTGCTCAGCCGTCTTTAATCTAATGAGACAAGCTTGCAGGTATTTACTCGTCCTTCCCTCGATTATGGGATGTGACACAGTATGTTTAATGCGGGACGTCCGAGCAGGTGCACACGGATTAGGGTAAAAAGAAAAAAAATACTCAATAGGATATTTTAAGCGTAACTTAGATGTGACACAAGGGCGTAAGTGTGGAGAACCCGGTGAGTATCGATCTCTCTTCGCAGTCGCAATTGGTATATCGAGTTAAGCTTGCTAGCTATTTCAACAATCTCAGAGTGCCTAAAATGAATTTTTAAGAATAATATTGATGTAACAGGAGGTCGGAAGTGTGGAGCACCCAGTAAGGATCGAATTAGATGAACAAATTTGCTAACGATTACACAAGAGCGAAGATGTGGCACAATGCAAAATGCTATGAGCACCTCGTGAAGATCGAACTTAATCATAATTGATTTACAAAAACAAACTTGCTAATCATTACACCACGTCGGAATGCACCTTTAAGCCTGGCTATATATGCTTGTTTATCAGCTATGATACAGAGTATAGCGTGTTTGCGACTTGGAATTAAATTAAGAAGTAGAATATTGGCATGCATAAACAAACCGTGATAAAAATATTATTGATTAGTCATAACTTTCATTTCATGTTATTATTCATTTCCCTGAATTAATAAGCAAAATGAATGGTGAAACCTAAAACAAATTTCGTTTTTTGTTATTATATTAAGCTTAGACCCAATAAACAAGTGTATAAAAATCCTACAATATGTTTTCGAACAATTAAACAGCCGATCAATTAATTGCTATACGTGATGTACACTTGGGGGATTACGTCTCTTTCGGTTCATGACTGACTAGGCCGTAAATTTTTCTGCAGTATAATGCCATCAATTTCAGCGGTGGACTGATTGCAAACCAAGGCTATAGAACCCTATCAGTTCTTCTACTTAACCCATAGCTGGATGAAGAAGAGATGAATTAATACTTTTCCCCAAGGGTATTTGTGTGAAATGCAAAGCAATATCGTATTATAAGATAACAGAAATATCAAATGTTATATATTTTTCTTTACAATGGTTCTGGATCTCAGGATAATTTCCTTAGAAGCAAGATGCAATTGATTCGTTAAAAAGTGTTAATAATTCATGCGCCCAATGTTAGAACTAATGTGACAACGAAATCAATATCGTTTTTATGACGTCAAACTCAAAAGAAAAAAAATCACTTTTGCTTTCTTCTCTCCATATCTATATATGCCAAAACTTTTCCAGATGTTAGTTATACTAATTCTTCAAAACGTCTTGCTATTTGTCTCTCCGAGGAACTATTTAGCCTTTTTATGATTCTTTTTTCTGATCTGCCAATCATCCTAATGAATTCTTCAAATTTTCCCTTGTTCGCTTGTCTTATCTTTAATTTCTCAAAACCATCATCTTTCATTATTTTTATAATAAATCTCATCTGAATCTTTCGGATTGTTAACTTCAATTTTACTGTGAATCCATTTTTACTTAAAAAGATTTTCGTTGTAATGCAGTGGCTATCGGCTCGGAACGAGAAATCGGAGAGCCGAGTTCGAATTCGAGTTGAATTCTTTGCGTTCACTTACGCGGGAATACCCTTGGGAAACATATTAATACTACTTTTCCCTTGGCTTAAATAACAGGACATATTGGGTTTTTTCTTCTTGATTTGAAACCAACCTACCACAAAAAGAACTCGCAACCTACTGCGGAAAAAATCTTCTGCCCAGTCAGTCATGTTTCTTTCAAGACATGATTACCCAATCGTGTATCACGTTTGGCATTTAACTAACTGATTGATATTCCTTACAACTTTGTCGAAGCTCACATATTCTGTCCATAATATTCTCATGATCCATCTGTAAAAGCAATTTTGTGTTTCTTCATATCTGAAGAAGTTGTTTAACATTTATTGGCATATAGAAAAACATATAATACGTAGCAGTTCAACACACGTTTAATTCAAAGGAAATTCGAGCTTAGTACTTAGTTTTGAGTTTGAAAGGCCTCTTGTACTAATTTTACACAATTTTGGAATTCTAAGCAACAATTTTTTTTGCCTTATTATTAAATTACATCGATAGTTAGATTTCTGGACATGCTTGAATTTTGGTTTTCTAATTCACTGTTCAGATCAAGGTCTCTTGTCTTCATACAGATAATATCTAGTTCTTGTTTCTACTAATTTATTAATATTTTTTTAAATGATTTTCATTTTATTTTTCCACTAATTTCTTTCCTACTTTTCTTTCAACATCTTCCATCAACACAGTATCATTTGTGTTCCTTATGCTGTTCCTGTGATGCCCATTGATAATAAAGCCTAGTCTGCCTTCTAATTTTCTTAGGGTTGTTTAAGGAAGACACTATCCTTCAGAGTAAAAATAAAACTTCATTACACATGGATGTAATGTTTAGATCTAAATGAGAGTTGATATTCTCTCAAATACCGTTATTCTTAGATCTCACAAAGTGTATATTTTAATTTTAATGAGATGAGTTCATTAGAGAAGTGTTCAGTAGATGCGTTTATATCATTAGAAAAAAATGAATCATAAAACTCATGTGAAGAAATACAAATTTTACTAATTGCTTTACCTGTTTTTAAAAACCTGGTTTTAAATAGTGTGCAAAAGGATGATAAAACGAATCAATAAACTATAGTTCCTTTTAATATCAGAGCCGCCCTTAAAGATAATAGTAGCAAGAGCAGCTTTTAAACATAACATCAACAGCTGCTAGTATATATATATATATATATATATATAGTGATCCCTAAGGTAACTCTCTCATTTTCTGGGTTTTCCGCTTTCGAGTCGTGACATGTCCACGCTGATGCTAAAAGAGCTGTAAACGCTTCACATTACAAAGATGCCAACACAGTAAGCCCCACACAAACGTGTTTATGAAGATTTTATTGTTTTGTAATTTACTTCTAACAAAGAAAAGCAATTCTCGTTTTAAAGTTTCCTGTTGTTAATTTTCTTTCAATAAATGCTATCATTCATCGCAAATCAATTCGTCTGATATTTTATGCATGCGCTTTTTCTCACAAACATTTCATGTACTATAAAATATTCCCGTAAAAAAACCTTACATATTTAATTATTGAATAGCTAATCACTAATAAATAATTAAATATTTCTATCAAAGGTGTATATCAATTATTATGGTGGGTAATTGACCGACGAATTAAATCTTACGTGACGCGTTTCATCCTTCGAAATGACTTTTTCAAATTAGGTGTTTTTATTGATGAAATTATGCAAGTGTACGAGAAGGAAATAGAAATGCAATAAACGTCAGCTGTACTTAAAAAAAAACAGAGACAATATAGGTATGCATAATTTTATATATAAATTATAAATTGATATATTATGTTTGATATATCAATATTCAAAATATAAGCTATCTCAGATTCGATCCGCTTTTGTTTTTGCTGTTATTGTGGTTCTTAAATATCGCAAACTGTAATAGAAGTAATTGTCTCTTCTTTAGAAATGGAATATCCTGTACTTATATATTACTTTCTCATTCTATATATCGTGTTCTTTCAAGACGTGATGGACCCTAATTCTCCACAACATTATATCCCTTGTGGGCATTTGGAGATTTACTACCTTTGTCATTACTCGCCCATGTTTTCGGCATCCATTCACATAAACGCGTCAAATATCAATTATTAAATAGAACCTTTTTTAATTCCATCAGACTGATGCCTTTGTATGATCGATGCTAGCCTCCAGGAGAGTGACACGTTGTGCCTTCTCAGGCTAATGTTCTTTCCATTAAATGAAAATATTATATTTAATCAATTGCTAGGTCTGCTGCTAAAGTTAGTTCACTGTCGTGCTAGACAGTTTTTTCACATAAGAATTTTTCTTACATATTCATAAGTGTACCATTCGACCCTGTTTCGAATATTGCTTTCTTATATGGTCCGATTCTCTTACTATATGTTCAGAGATTTTTTTAAAAATACCAAAGAAGAATATGCAATGTTATTAGTCTTAATCTTGCATCTAGGCTTCACTCACTTTCCTGAAGTCTTTATGAATCTTCCTTGTAACCTTTCTATAAATACTTTCATAATAATTATTCTGATGAGCTTTGTTCCATGATACCAAGATTTCAGTATTTAAGCTCAGTACTTGATTGTCAATAAGGTCTCATCGTTTTACAGTTGAATTGGCTAGATGTAACTGTACGTTTTTTGCTAAAACATTATTTTCTCATATTTGTCTTCAGTGGTATTACTTTTCTGACAACAAAGTTAAATGCAATGTCAATCATTATCTACTGTCTACTGGTTCCACTTCTTTTTAATGTTATTGCTCCTGTCACACTCAGTAACCTCTTTTGCAATAGTGATTTTATTTCCTAGCTTGAAATGGAATTTTGTTTTTTAATCATTTCACCCCAAGCAAGGCATTCCACTGCCACTATTGCGCTTGGGACTACATAGGGGGAGATAAATAGGAAGAGTGGTTAGATATAGGAAATGTCAGAAGGTGGGTGATAGATAGTTGGGTGGGTGGGAAGAGTGTTTGAAAGAATGAAAGTTAGTGTGTCTGAAAGAATGGAGGTTAGTGTGTTAGGAGGTGTCTATTGACCTTACATTTAAACTCCTGGAGGTTGTAGCCGTCGGGGAAGCAGTCATGTGGGAGAGAATTCCACAGTCGGGAAGTACGAGAAAAGAAACTGTTGGAGTAGAAGTTGCGGTTGCATTTTATCGGTTTCACTGTAAAAGGGTGGGATCTAGTTGATAATCTAGTATCTCGTGCAAATTCGAGCCTAGGGGGCAACAGTGATCTAAGTTAATCGGAGCAGAAACCGTGAGAATATTTAAAGAAGAGACACAGGGATGCCACGTCGCGCCGGTGAGAGAGAGACTGCAGGCGGTCTGCTAAGTCGGTATCGATCACATTACAGACCCTCCTCTGTACCTTGTCTAGAAGCCCAAGGAGAATAGCAGGGGCACCCGACCAGATATGGCAACAGTATTCAATGCACGGGCGGATGGTAGATTTATAAATGTGCAGGATAGCTTCAGACGGAAAAAACCTCCGGACCCTGCACAGAGAACCGACTTTCATAGCAGCGGATTTAGCAATTGATTCGATATAGTCATTCCATTTGAGGTCCGCTGAGAGTGTGAGACCAAGGAGGCGTAGTGTTTTACTCTCTGGGAAGCAAGCCTGGTCCATTCTAATAGTGATTAGAAAAAGTAGATAGCGTGTCACCTTCACCCATCTCGATATGCACTGTGAGATTTAAGTTTCCAAGCCGCTCTTCCTCATTAAGTGTCCAAACCATTTCAATGCTTGGTTTTCTATGATTCTGAGTATAGGTGTTCTTTTTGTTACCATCTTTAGGACTACATCGTTGCTTTATCGCTTCTCAATTAAATTCTTAGTACTATTCTGTAGAACGACATTACTGTTGTCTCAAGTTTTCACTTCATTTCAGATGAAGATGTGCAGAATTTTCTGTCACACGATAGGATTGATCGCAAATAGCAAATGAACAATCGTCTTGTTTCTGAGTAGATGTTTTTCTACTTTGTACTTTGTTTAGCTTTTGAAAACCGTCTTTCACTAAACCGATATATGTTCTTTTCTTATTAAGATAATACTGAAACCGTGATACAGTTTTATTAATTTGCTTTTTACATATTACTTTCAGTTCATAATTAGCAAATATTTCTAGCCGATATTTCTTTGGATACTGCTCATGGATTCTTCATACAAATATTACATCAATTGTATAAATAGACATTTGACATAAAAATAAGTGTTAAAGCAAAATTATTTGGGCTGTCTTTTGCTTGCATTTGGTTTTCAGCTGTAGCCGATTAGAATATAATTAAGAGATTACATTACCGGAAGTAAGTCGAAAACGTCAACGTAGTTGCTATGGGAGACCTGTCTAGAAACGGAAGCAACACGTTGTTTGTATACAGTTGGACAACAACCGATCGGATTAAGCTCATGCACCAGCTCCCAAGCCACCGATTTCTGGTCGGATGATATATAATTATGCGTGATAACACCGAGGCATTTAAATACTTCAGTTTGCCGGACAAGGCAACGAAGAGAAAGAAGTGTAATTAAATATGCTATCGATGTAAAACGAACCGAGATGAAATAAAGAAAAAAAATATATATGTATGTGAATCTGACATGTGAATTCAGCTGAATTAAGCAGATCATTGTCTGGAATTATCTGCCTTCATTAAAATAATTACCTCGATGTGCGTTTCCGATTTGTCATGTTCATAGTTAAACCATTAGTTAGACGTTTTGTTCTCTAAATTCATACTAAATATCAAAGGCAAAATAAAACAACAATGCGCGTTCACATTTATAAATACATGACAAAAAGGAAATGAAAATCAAACGTTGATTCCCTTGCTTTATTGAATTATACACAGGCATACGTTATCCATGCAAATTTTAGTAAACAAAAAATATCAACCGTGCACATATATATATATATATATATATATATATATATATATATATATATGTGTGTGTGTGTGTGTATATTCTATATTGCAGATGTTATTCCACCCATTCATCTAGGCTCGATGTTGCTTAACTTCAGCGATCGTAGGAGAAGCGGTGTTTCAATGTGAAGAGGCCGTTGAATGCAAAACTATGTCAGTTGCTAAGGTGACCATCGAAACTGTCATAAATTGCGTTTAAAGGTTTTTATCAATTCTTCGTCTCTGGTTTGACACGCCTTTTTAGAAAGTGGGTGATTATAGTTCTCCTAAACACCTTATTAGTAGTTTATAAGTTTTCTGTTTTAAATACTTATTAGAATATAAATCTTTATTTACTCAATCATAGCTAACTGACAAAAAAAAAAACAAAAAAAAAAAAACGCGTTCCGACCACCGGAAAACTTCTTCACTAATAACTTGTTTTATTGATGGATTCTTACGTATATTGCTAGCAGCAAATACATCAATCGCGAGTTTCTATAATACACTGAGAAACGCTGAACATTGCTCACATTTAGTAATAATAAACATTGTAAACGTTATGTAATAATAAAACTTGCGCCGGTTCTGTGATTATAACTTATTATTACAACTTAATATTTCATAGAATTTTAATAACATGAGTAATACTTTGAAATTAACTGTTAATAATTGATTATTAATTTGAATTTAAAAAAGGTTAATAATTTGTTATTAACTGTTGAAACTTATTAAAAATATAAAATTCACAGTATAGAATTTTATGATCTATACGAAATAATCAACCTTATCTTGCAATATTTTCGTGAAACATTTTCCCCAAAAACGTCTTGACCGGTTTCTCTTGTCTTGTGTGATAGCCAGTCAAAAGGAAGTTTATATCTGAATTCAACAGCGTACAGAAAGCGACGGGAAAAATTGAACAACTACGTGGAGCTTAAAATGTGTTTTGATAAAGTTTTCGAATCAAAACTTCGTGATTTCTATCGTCGAGGCATTGATCAATATGATTGTTGGCATGCCGTAGTAAACAATGAAACAATATATTGTTGAATGATTCCCCCAAATTATTAAATAAATAAAAAGCATTAAAATAAACTGGAAATAAACAAAGAAATTGATGTAACACCCTAATATATTTAGTAATAAATCCTTTTTCGAGTTTATAATGTATTTTGCCATTGTGCAATCGCTGATAAAGCTCTTTTTAGAAATATTATATATTTGTAATGATATAGGAATGAATTATGCCATATCTAAATCTGACTGAGAATTTATTAAGGGAATGAAATTAATAATAATAATGAAATAATAATAATAATAAAGCACTTCATGACAACTATCCATTATTCAAAGGTGATATGTCAACCACGATTTGAGAAAGTTGAAATCACGTTGAAATCACGTTGATGAAAAATATTGTATTTCATTATACGTGTCCAAGGGTCGAATAATTAATGCTCTCGTAAATAATCCTGAAAAGTAGAGACAAACTAATTATGATTTCTGCTGAAATTAGATAATTTAATTTTTTTTCTGAACTTAATATCGAAAAAATTAAATTATGAATAAACAAAAAACAAAACATCCAACATCGATCTCCGAAAGACTTCTCAATTTGATATTGAATAATTAATTGGAAAAAATGATATTAAATGTTATTTTATATTATAATTTCAGTTATGGAGTAACTTTTAAATTGTTTCCAATATTTTTCGGGCGACCAGAACTATTAAGCAAGCATTTTTTACAAACAATCTGTGAAGTGTAATAACGATCCTATAAATATGGTGCTTCCACATTTTTATCTATTGTTATATAAAGCTGGATACAAGTACATGCTCAGTTTTATGCTTGTGGCTCGTCCAATAGCTAAATAGTACATAATGGCTATCGATGAATTCTTTGATTACTTGGTTAAGTTAGCGTGGTTAATTTAACGATATGTCAACTGGTGAATATAAATCATATCGGACAAGAAACCCAATGAATGAATGTAGAGATACTTAGAGGTTCAATTTACATTTGAGTCAAGAAAGATAAACAAATATTTTTGCAAATTCAGTTTTATATCCAAGTCTGAATAAAACCAAACTGAATATGACCCCTATTTTGTTGAGTGTTTACCTCTCGACAGGGGACATTATCTCATCAGGAAAAAAAATTGTGTTATCTCAAATAGCTCCACTGCCTTCATTTCTTTTTTTTAACAGATTGATGAACATGTGACATAAAAATAAAGATGAAAGCATCTATACAAAATATACGAAAAGAAGAAGAAATGGTTGAGAAAAAATGTAATGTATTAATGTAATATATTACCTTGACCCGGTAAAGATATGATTGATCTCAAAGGCAGAAAACAAAAGCAATGGCCAACAAAATTATGATTGACATCATAGTCAGAGATCAAAGGTGGTGTCCAAAAGAGATAAGATCGACAACGAAGACAGAAGACAAAACAAAAGGCTTGAAAACAATGGCCGATAAAAGATATGATTGATGTCAATTGAACCACAGCTCGAAAGGGCAGAGATGTGAGGGAGTTTTTGGTTATATAAGTCGAAGACTGAAGGAGAAAAGGTCATAACACACGCCCACAAAAGAGAACTCACGCTAGCTAACGACTCACTGTCGGCTCTATCGTAAATGCATGATTTTCTCCGGCTGATGATTACTCCACACCAGTGTCACTGTCGTTGATGACAAGATCGTTGTTAGACAAATGTAATATAAAAAATGCCTTCCAAAAGTAAAAGGAAGATTTAGTTAGAAACAAGAAAAAGATTACTGAACTATTATGCAATAGAGTCCCTTTTTTTCTCACCTGGCACCTGCCGGGTAGGGATCATCGTCATCATCATCATCATCATCATCTCTTGGTTGTAACTCAGTTGTGTGTACCCCCCAAAAACAGATGGCCAACTGAGAATAAATAAAAAACATCTAGGTAAGAGATGCCTGAAGCTTCGCCACCCTATTGCAATAAAGGGGTGGATCGGTGGTCGCCACCAAAGTTAGTGCAAAAGATGGTTGCGGGAACTGTGCAACTTTTGTCCCTAGTCCGAGTGTACACACTCGGGTGTCCAGATTAAATAAGTGACCTTGTGTCACAACTCGCCGCAGTGGTGGTTGGCAGGTTAAATAAACTTGTATATGGAAGAGAATGCTAGACAATTTCATCATAGATAAAGATAAGACCGGAAGCACATTAAATTTCTTTGACCATAAATATAATTTGTGGAGGAGGTAGTGGCACACAAAACGACAAAACAATTACCTTAAAACTCTGATCATGTTCTTAAATAATCTCGTCTACTTGAGACTTACATATGATGCCATGTGTGGTGCCAAACCCGTTCAGAAAGATCTGAACAGTCAACTGTATAAATCTTTTCGTTTTTCAGATTAATGGTTAAATTTAGGCAAATGAAAATTTCAGTGACGAACGTTTCTTCTTTGAACCTGTATGTTAGCGCTACACAATCAAAAGAACTGTATCATGCAACAGAAACGACATCACTTGAAAGCTTTGAACTAAAGCAACGACAAAAAATGAATAACACATGTTAGCCGAAGAGAAAATAATGACATAACCAAGATGCGGACGTTACTCACCGCTTCAAACAAAAGATTAGTGCAGAAACCACCATTAAGAGCGATAGCAGTGGATGTGAAGAAACTAATTTTCTAAAAGAATTATCTAAAAGTAAAATTTTATAAATTTCAACCGAAGGTATCTGGCTGTTTGAACAATGAACGTAGAACATTTTCGTATAAAGAAAAGACAAATGTTGCCAAAACTATAACAATTCGATCACATAGTTCCAAATATGGTGACGAACGATGGCCAGAAAAATATTTGATTCTCGTGTATAATACACGCTTTTAAAATTTAAGCTTGCGTTGTGGATTAATGTATATCGGCGCAGAATGAGAACTCGAATAGCCGAGTTCGGATTCCAGTGGAATTCGATTCATTCACTTACGCACAAGTACCCAGGAAGAAAAAAATTCTCTGAAAAATCCTCTGCCTAGAGACATGATCTTCCAAGCGAGTATCAAGAATAGCAATTAACTGACTAAATCTGGAAAAGGGACAATTCATTACCATATAATATGAAATCAAGTGGAAGAAAGAGAGAAAAAAAACACACTCATATATATATATATATATATATATATATATCTACTAGCAGTATAGACCGGCGTTGCTCGGGTGTAATGAAAACTTTAAAACTAATCCATGGTCCTGAAGCTCAGACTTAGCCTAAAGAATATTTGTGTGAAGTTTGGTGGGAATCACATAAAAATTGTGGATTTGTATGAAGGACATACAGACAGATAAACAGACACACACACAAACATCTTGCCTTTTATATATATATATATATATTATCGCTTTTCTGCTCTATTGTAAGAACTGCAACCTTGAAACTTCTGAATATTGTTTCTTATGTCTTTGACTATGAGTGTATCAAATCTGATTACAATCGGATCACTCCTTCTATAACCCGATTTTTTTCGATTATCGATTTTCGATATTTATCGGGGGTACCTAACTAAAAACACTCGCAGACGCTCATAGTACAACTGTGTAAATTTTCATGAAAATCGGTTCAGCCGTTTTGGAGTCTATAGATAACACACACACACAAAGTTCCATTTATAAATAAATTTAGATACAGAGAGAGCGAGCAAGAGAGATAGAAAGAGAAGTGCGAAACTATAATAGAGAGAAGAGTGTGAAAATATTTACCTTTGCATTTGTGTGTTCGTTAAGAGAGAGAAAACGAATGCACATAGATTGTTAAAATCAAAAGGAAGTAAAAGAGCGCAGCTGTGTAGCATAAAAGAAAAAGTAAATAAGAAATTGTAGAAAAGGAAAATATTTGAAAGTCGTGCATGCAGATATGTTTAGTAGCATGTCTTGAGAGGCTGGCGTGTGAAATTAAAATGAAAATGCATGCATCCCTATGAGAAAACGCGTGCAATGCATCTCACGAATCATCACGAATCATCATGTAATTTATAGCAGTCATCATTTTACAGTATCTATTCTGCAAAGGTTTTAGAAATATAACTATTCACAGGTACACAATATTGCACATAGATAGGTGCAGGAGTGAGTTGTTAGAATGTTGGCATTCTAACAATGAAACGCAGGTTTAGTTTTAAGCATGTGAATATGTCCAGGAGGTGATTTCTTGATAGGTCTGCCGAAAGTATTTTAGAGTGTAGCATCATTCGTAAATGCCTGAAAAATTTCTGAATAAAATTATCAAGGTGTACGTGCTTTAGATCTGTCAATGCTAGCACGAAGTTCCGTTTCATTGTCAGAGAAAATTTGAGCATAGTCACCATTGTTTATACTCCGAATCACATCAGATGTTTTGCTTTTCACCAGAAACTGTAAACTGCAACCCAGATTTTTTTAGAAAAACATTTCCGTTCCCATAAAAATATATATTATTTGCCGAAATCAGCATACGTGACATCAAATTAATGAAAATAGTTCAATCAAAGCTTTTTATTATGACCATTTCAGTTTCGTCAGCAATTTATTTTGACGGATAGTTTAATGGTTAATGCCTTTATAAATTCAGATTCTGAATTTTAAGGTAAGAGAGTGATTTGTTATTAGGAATCTGTTCATTTTGGGTTTGTATGTACATAGAAAATATTTTCTAATATGTCTACATAGATACATTATTTCGGACCATTCAATTAGTATCTTTTATCGTTATGGAAATAACACTATAACCATTTTTTTTCTCGGCACAATCTGCAAATATCACCAACTTTGCCGGGTCTGATTTGTTTAAATATTTTACACGTTAAGTATGGGTTTTCGCCATTCTTTTCTTTTAATTTCCATACATAGTTGGCTAGTTAGGTGCTGTTTTTAAATCTTTCTAATTTGAATGGGAACGTGATTGTTCAACCGTGTTTTAAACTGTCTTGTGTAAATCATAAGTATATTTTATCTTTTATCTTTTATTTTGACTACTTCAAGATCTACATGTGTTTTGTTTATGTATATATTTAATTATATCCATATGTTCATGCATTGAAATATGACTGTCTGTTTTGAGCTCGTTCATACATGGCGCATGACATCTTACGAATTCGCTCTTCCATGGATTCAATATAGTAGCCTTTACATTTTCCAAACCAGGCTTAGAAATTTAGCGATAAATCGACACGTCGATATAAACAAAAGTTAAAAATTTCTTTGCGTATATGTGTGCGTATATTCATCTGTACATGTCTGTATACCAATATATAATTGTATGTATATATACTTGTCTATTTGTCCATATGTGAATGTCTATAAATGTATATATGTGTGCGTTCATATCTTTTTCTCGTTTAATATTTGAATATATAATAATCTAAATCTAATCCTTTGTTAAACTTAGAATTTAACATTTGTAATAAAAATAAAGTGCAAACTGAAAGAAACAAAGCAGTTGGACCATACAGCATAGTCATATAGCTGCTGATGGCCCTGGAAGAATCTGGTATAGAAAAAAATTCCTGAAATAATAAATGAAATTTATAATAGTGGGGTTATACCAGAGGATCTCAGCAAGTCGATCTTCATAGCACTACATAAGAAGCCAAGAGCAAACGAGTGCGAACTCCACAGAACGATCAGTTTAATGAGCCATATAACAAAACTGATCGTCCGAATCTTGATGAATAGAGCGAGAAGCAGAATCAGGCCAGAGATAGGACAAGAACAGTGTGGTTTCGTTAAAGACACGGAAACAAGGAATCTCACATTTATGATTAGGATGCTCTCCGAAAGGGCAATACAAATGAAGGACTTATACCTGTGCTTCATTGATTAATGCGGCAATATTTGGAAAAGACATGAGAGTAATAAAGAATCTTTACTGGCAGCAAACCGCTTGCATACGGACAGGTAATGAATTGAGTAAATATACAAGCGCTATAACAGAAGACGGAAAGTGCGACACAGAGATCCGAAGGCGAATTGGCATGGCGAAGGAAGCATTCCAGAATTTGAGTAAGGTAGTAAGAAATAAGATAATTTCGCTAGAAACTAGGAATATAGTACTGGATTGCTACGTGCTGTTCGTCCTTCAATATGGCAGTGAATGCTGGACAATACCATCAAAGATGCAGGAAAAAATTCAAGCAACTGAAATGTGGTTCTACAGAAGGAAGCTGCGAATATCATGGATCGAGCATGTGAGCAATGATGAGGACTTAGAAATGATGGAAACAAAAATGAAATTAATGCTGAGCATCAGAAAGAGACAGCTGAAGTTCCTGGGTCATACAATGAGGAAGGAGGGCTTGGAGAAGCTGATATTAACAGGCCAGATAGAGGAAAAAAGAGACAGGGGATAGGGAAACGTGAAAGGCCATGATCGCCTACGTCCTGAAGGGACAAGGCACATAGAAGAAGTTAATAGTCGGTTAATAATGCTGATCTATATTATATGCAAAAATTAATATTAATGCCTAAATTTATTGTCTGTTCCCATACTTTTGAAATTAGAAATTTATTTTTTTATTAGTCCACAATCTATGTAACAATTCCTCCCTGATTAACGGAGTTTGGCTAGTTTTGAACCTTTAAAACTCTTCAAATTGAAATAAACACCATTACTTGATGAGGCACAGTTAGTTTTAAAAAATTGCTTACTGATATAGTGATATTATAACATATTTGTTATATATATATATATATATGTACGCATCGCTCATTCAGTAAAATGAATTAGATCACGCTATCTATTGGGCGCGTATAATGATAATATGCGCTAAAAAGTCTGCCAATATATATATATATATATTGTTTTTCTTTAATCCGAAGTGGAAGAGTAGGAAGGTAAATTCCAAGAACCTGATCCTAATCAATATTAAAAATTTTTAATATTAAAAAGTGATGCAGGCAGAAAGCTCAATGTATTAAGAATACAGAGCCAATATAAATTAGAGAAAATTTTCAAAATTCAAAGGTGTCGGATGTACATTTCGACATAGGATCCCTAATAGTCTCTGCGTCACGTCAGCGACATTGATTTTTCCAAATGGCGAAGGCCCTGAGTTAGTGTAGAGGGGTTTTTGGTTAACAACGGTCACAAAGTGGAAAAGGACAGAGCTGTTAGTCGCGGGGTTACAGGGTGTTGAAATGGTATATTTAGGAAGGGGAGGAATAGGAATTCATATTTTATAAAGATAGTCAACTAAATGAGTTAAATTACTTTTTAAACTTAAGATTTTGGGCTGTTTGAAGAGGTGTATTTAGGCGAGAAGGAATGGATTTCAATATAAGATTTAAAAAAAAATTAAAGTTTATTTGATTAAACCTTTTAGGTAGAAGCGAGTTAAATGCCAATTACAGAAAGTTATCAGCTTAAAAATTATTAGAGAAAAATATTAGAGAAAAAAATATATATGCATATATGTGTTAACCAAGGAAAACATTGAATAAACTGAAAAGTTAAGGAAATTTCAAACCCAGTGGAAACATTTGGGTCAACCTTTATGAATGTGACTTAACTAAGTAACATATGTATTTAACCGAAACTTTCATGATCAAAATTTTAACCAGGATAACTGTTTTAACAAAAAAGTGAAAATAATTAATTCAGTCTAAGATATTCTTAATATTAATAAATCTGTATTAAAACAATATGGAATGATTAAAACAAAAAATACTCAGTTGGAATTATAAAAATGAATTTCTATAATTATAAGTTGCATAGAAATCTTTCAAAATGTTAAAAGGAATGACATCTTTGTTTCGTGAATGCAGAAATTACATTTATTTTTTCAAATTTCTCACCTCAATATGTCGGCCACTAAAATGTCTTGACACATGATTATAAGTGCAATTAACGGTTTTGATTAAAAATCAATATAGAAATTCCTCATCTCTTGACCTATATTTTCTGAGAAATGCTAACAGTAATTAAAGTTTAAAAACTGATTACGCAAATAATTCCTTCGTAAAATAATTGTCATCAATTATAATGTGGATGAAACTTAGTGCTCTACCCTATTTCCTAACGTGTTTTACTTCGTTAGCCTTTTTTTTTTCAAATAAAATTGTGAATATGAAGAAAGTTAATGGTCTGCTGTTTTCTAAAACATTACAGTATGAATAAAAATTACTTCTCTAATTTTGATTCATCTTATATTAAAACGTGTATTAAAAAAAGAAAGTATTATTATATTTCCTTTGACTTCTGTTGCATACTCTTTTCTCTTTAGGTCCCAATTAGAGATCTAAGGTTTTATTGCATTTAGTTGAATTTTTTAGCAGCATATCGACTTTCTTTTTTAATACCTAAATCTAAATGCAATTTGATGTTTTCAACTACAGATAAAATATATTACTCCTCATTTATTTATAAATAGTTATTCTTTATTAATTTCATTATAAATATGTATTGTTGGTAATTTCCTAGTAAATGCATATTGTTGGTAATTTTTCTTATAAAAAAGTAGATTGTTCATTAATCAGTCAGTAAAGTGCCATACGTGATAAACGCTTGGACGATCCTGTCTCGAAAGAGACTTGACTGAATGGGCAGAAATTTTTTTCCGTAGTAGGTTGCCATTACTTTCTGCAGTACACTGGTTGCCAACCAAGGTTTAAGAACCAAATATGGTCTGTTATTTAACCCATAGCTGGAGAAAAAGATGGAGTAATACGTTTCCAAAAGGTATCTACGTGTAAGAGAATGCAATGAATTCAACTGCTTTCCAATTTCTCGTTCCGAAGTAATATCCATTTCGTAGTATTTTGTTTTTGTTTGGGTGTTTTTGTTTCTGTGTTCATTATTTCTCCATAACTGCGACCGTAACAGATGTTACCACCTCTGCTTAAGGTAAACGTGCATACAGTAGAAATTAAGAGATGGCCTCGCTGCCAGATGTAGTTTATCGTCAGATACAGGACTAGAAATCTACGGTCAGAAATGGCATCATGAGATTTTCTAGTGAGCATTTTCGTAAAGAAAAGTGTGTGTGTGTGTGTGTGCGCGCGCCTGCGTGCGTGCGCGCGCCTGCGTGCGTGCGAGAGAGAGAGAGGGAAGCATGATAAAAACTAAGCTGGGGTATAAATTAAACTGCTGTATACAAAACTCGGGGCTTAAATAGCCTCGTCGGATGAAACTTTCATATGAATGCAATAACCCTTTTAGAAACTGTCAGCTATATACAACCGCCATCTAAAATAAGGGGTAAAAAATGACTTCGATTTCGTTAAGCATGTGGGTTTTGTTGAAGAGAAAGAGAGAAAAATTCATGTGTAACTAATCCGAATATCTCACCTTAGCTTGCCTCTGAGATTTTTAGCATTATTTTTGTGAGTAGTTGTGGTGTTGTTCAAGTCATGCGCGACTTAAATAAGGGCATTGCTGATATCCTAACATCTATTGCTACTCCCCAGCTATCAATTAAATTACAGTCCAGAATGGTATGTCTAGCGGAACTTGTTGCTCGGTCAATGAATGACAGGTGCTTCAACATAAGGTATTCAACCAGATAAAGTTATACCAAGCACATGCATCGCAGCCAAATGTGTGAAAAAAGGCGCATAATCTTCTTCTTCTCATTATTATTATTATTATTATTATTAACCACTTATTAGTTTTTATAATTCTTAATTTATATATTTTCGTTGTGTGTGTGAGAGAGAGCGGGGAGGGGGCAGGCATTTGCTTGTTTCTGGGTGTCTTAACATTTTCCTTGTGAGTCGTTATGGTTCTGTGCAATTTATACGCGACTTCAGCACGCGGTCATTGCTTAACATCTATTGTTGCTCTCTCTATATGAATTAAATTACAAGCCCCACTGATATCTCTAGCTGTGATTGGCAACCAAACTCAACCGAGGGACAATTGTGAATTCAATGGCATAACTTTATATTTTATCAGCAACGGTCATAATCGCCTATCGAGTGGTCACTCCTCACGTAAGACGCTAATCAAGTTAATATATGTACAGAAACATACATATGAATGGCTTTTCGTGGGTAGACCAACATCGCTGTGGAAAAATAGGAAGTTACTTATTTTATGGAAAAATGCTTCTTGTACAAAATAAGATACTTCTTTGTTAAGGCACTTAAATAATTATTAAAAATAGAATTAAAATATAAGAGATTATTTAATACTTTTTGAAATTACCTTGAACAACTAACGTGTCTCTCACATAATAGGTAAATAGGCAGTGTAGTTATAGATATGTAGCTGTTAAACACAAAATGTGTTGTTGGTAGAAAGTAAGAGCTTAGTATGCCTCTGGGTGCAACTGCATATAAAAAGAATAATTCTAAGATGAATATAGTGCTTGCACGCAGTTTTTTCTTGTCACTATCTTTTTTATTTGCTTTTTTCCTTCAGGACATAGGTGATCATGGCTCGCCACATCTTCCTGTCCCCTGTACCTCTTAATAAATGTTCATTTTTTTTTTTACTGTTTTTCTCAAACACTATTCTGACATTCATCTACTAAAGCCGATCAAGTATGTTTTCCTCTATCCCTCTTTTCTTCAATCTCTCCTGGAAGGATCACATTTTCAAGCACTCCGTCTTCACTATGTTCCCCTGAAATTTCAACTGATGTTAAGTATAAGTTTCTTTTGTTTCCATTTTCTCTAAAACCTCGTCGTTTCTAACATATTCTGTCCTTGATATCGTCAACATATTTCTGTAGACTCACATTTCTGCTGTTTCATGTCTCTTCTTCATTTTTTTGAGGATCCTGCCAAGACTTTACTGCCATATCAGGGAAAAGATATCGTGTGCATACCAAATGCAAAAGAAAACGGTAACAGTAAATAACAACAGATGTAATCGCATAAAAAGGGGTGAACACTGTATCAAATGACATTTCATTTATATAATACTTCTATTATAGGAAGTGTTAGTAATTTCACTACAAATATATATTATTGGTAACTTTTTATATATAGAAATATATATTGCTCGTCAGTCAGTCAGTAAAGTGTCATGCATGATACGCATTTGGAAAATCACGTCTCGAAAGAGACATGATTGACTGGGCAGAAGATTTTTCCGCAATAGTTTACCATTCCTTTCTGTGGTAGACTAGTTGTCAGCCAAAGCTACAGAACTCAATCTGATCTGCTATTTAACCAATGGCTTGAGGGAGAAGAGATGGATTCATACTTTTCCAAAATGTGATTGTGCATAAGTGAATGCAATGAATTCAACTGAAATTTGTACTCAGCTGAAGTCTAACTACGTAATCAATTTATGAGACAATTGCATGCGCATATAACCGGAGAGTTGAATAGACGAATATTTTTTTTAACAACTTGAACCAGAAATTATTTCAAACACTTCGTCCAAAATAACATACTTTTGTGTTAAATAATTTTATTTACCTGGCTTATTTTCTTATTTTATAGAATAAAATTAAATACTATTGTTATTAATAGTTTTTGAAGGTAGAATTGAAATAAATGCAGTTATTTTGTTGGTTTTTGTAACAGTGATTATTATGATACCACACGATCAAAGATAGATACCTACACTCTTTTTTGATATCTAAATTTTAAATTGAATTTTTAAAAATAGAAAAAGTTTTCTTGAAACTTTTATTTTAGTTTTAATTGAAAGCTAAATGATTAAATTTACTATTTTCAGTACTACACTCGGGTGTATTTCAAACAGAAATTATTTTGATTGGTATCTAACATTTTTCAATTTTTTTAATCTTTCAATTTTTTGGCCATATTTAAGCAATCGACACATTTGTAATCAAAAGTTAATTTAAAAATCTTGCAAAAATAAAATATACATCTGTGACACATTATGTTTGAAAGATTAGCAAAATGCATGTTAAACTAGTCTTATTTATACATGTATTACTTGTTTATAGCGTGAAATTTAGAATAAAACTATTTCTTAATCCCAGAGTTGAACTTTTTGACCTGTCCGCCGTATATTAAACGTGTTGAAAGGTTGTTGATTAGAGATAAAATAAGTGTATGGCGTTCACAAGTGACAAAATTGTACAATTTTTTTCGAGTAAGGGCAAGGAAACGCTGACCTTTTCATTTGCAAATAGAAATTATCATACAAAAAAAAAACAACTTCTAATACACACACAAAAAAGCTGTTTTAAAAATATGATGGCCAAACTATTTTCAATTTTCGATACAAAATATAATATTCAATTATTATCTTAAAAGTCTAACCGCAACAAATATTTAAAAACAAAGTTATTATAAGAAAATGTAAACAATTCTTTAAAATTTCATTAGTAATCGAATTTTTTTTCTTTAATTTTTATTATTTATGAAAACAATTAAAAGCTAATGAAATTAAATAATATTAGTTTTTTGCGTTTAGTATTTTACTATTCGGATCATATTTTCAGAAACAGGCTACATTTTAAAAAAATAGATGATTCATATTCCACAATTAGTCCTGTGTTTAACTAATAAAGCTATTTACCCCAACAAAATAAAATTCATTACAATTTCATGGATTTACGTGGAGTGGGGCTAACATGTAAAATTTTTTTTTTCCAAATTCTTCGAAAATGATAATTTCAAATGTAATTTCATTTTTTGTGAATGAGTACTGAGAGTTTCATTAAACTCCGACAATTATTTAATATTTGCGAGAATTTCAAAATAAATATGTTTGTCACAGGAAAAAAGTGAGTTATGTAATATTACGTTTTCCATTGTAAAATTTCGTTACGTTTTGGTTACCCGCTAGCTAAAATTAAAACAAGATTTTCTGCCAAAATTTCGAACATGTTAGAAGGGATTAATTTTTTTTTTATAAAATAATTAAAAATTTAATCTTTTCTTTCATAATAATATAAACATTTTGATGGAAAAAGTATTTTTATTAAGTTTTGGGGCCATTTTTATTCATACTATGCTGATTTTTTTTAGCGATTTAGTGGAGGTGCCTAATCAAAGGCATTGTCCGGCAGAAAAACAATCTGCTTTTTGAAATCGATAATTTTACAGTTTGAAAATCGAAGTTTACTTTCAGCTTGAAGCATTTAATTTAATTGTTTTATTTCTCCAGTAACATCCATGCAATAAAATTTAAGTAAACACGGTCTAAATGAATTGTACATTCAAATCCGTTACAAAGAAAAAGCTGAAGAATAAAAAATCACACACACTCATTTGGCAAGTCAGTCATTATTAATATATTATAATTATCTCTAAAAAATAACATTGAAATAAAAATAAAAGTATGTATCCAGTAGGAATGTGAGGGCATAAAATGTAAACTCATTTATTTGTAAATTAATTAATTTCTTCGTTTCTCTTTGAAACATTCATCGATCATTTTGCTGAAGGAAGTGTCAGTAACGCTCTCTACGTTCTAAAGCAAAAAGTAACAAACTCAATTGCTTTTTATTTCCCTCGCTCAGACATAATACTCAAGCTTCTCTAATTCAGTTCTTCTACGTTTTCTAAGCCTGTGAACAAACCTGGCACTTGATTTCCACAATTCTACTAATTTTGATTTTCTTAAGAAATAAACAAATGAGACGTTCAGAAGATTATACCTAGTTCAAGACAGAAAAGTAAAAACTACTAATAATTAACAATGTATTTATCCTGAAAATATCTAAGACCTACAATACACTTTTTGCATACATGAAACATTTGCCATGGAATAATTATCAATGTATTGAGACAAAATTTATTGCCATCATTTAAGAACAACTTAAGATGCTAGGTACGCATAGTAGATGTTAAAATCATTCAAGTACAGAAATTTAAATAGTTGGGGAATTTTTTTTATTAATTATGATCAGCTTTGCTACGTTTATAAATCTTTTGCAGGTTTTTTAAGGCTAGAAAATATTTTTAGATCCTAAGATTTTAAAAAGATAATGATTTATAATACAGCTTGTGTGAGATGAGGTGGATCCATATTTTTGCCAAAGGTATTTTCGCATGAGTAAATATAACCAACTAAAATTTGAACTCGGCTCTCTGATTTCAAATTCTGCACCATTATACATTACACCAGCCACACATCAAAGCATACAGCACTTGTTATTTCTAAATGGTCACTCCTATGGTGGCTCAATAGGATCAACGTTGATTAATTTCAGTGATCATATGAGAACAAGTTTATCCACATGATATGGTCATAAGACGAGAAGTGTTTTAAATGATTCTGAGAGGTGTGATATATAAATCTGGAGGTGCATTGGATTAGCGAAAGAGACATTTCAATAGGTAAACATAGTATTAACAAACTGAAATGTTTTCTTAGAAACAAAGAAAAGAGTGTTAAAATTTTACGTAATATCAATGCTACTTTTATGGCAACGAATGCTGTACAGCTTCCTTACACATAAAGAGGAGACTTGAAGCAATAAAAATGTGGTTCTACAGCAACTACAGTTTTTACAGAAAAATGGAAACAAAAGACACTTAAAATGGGTAAGGGATAATTGAAATTTCTCTGACACAAAATGAGAAAAAGAGGCTTGGAAAATTTGAAACGTTCATGGCATATTGAAGGCAAAAATGATAGCTCCAAACAGTGAATAAACTACCTAATGAGCTTGTGTAAATGAATAGGAGAATATTGCGTAGGAGGTAGACGGAATAGAAGCTTATTTATAGATATATTTTTGTAATTAGTATATAAAATCATTAAGAATGACCTAACGAAGAACTCAGGTTCAGTTGGTTTAAATTTCTGAATCATGCATTTGTTCAGATCACTGCTTCTAACATTTGGCACGTGTTACAAAGACTGAAATCAATTGTATAACTTTGTGCTTTGCTGGCAATCCTTTGATTGGCCGAATTACGGATCTAGGTAATTGCTTATCAGGTATTTAATCGACAACAGTTCATATATTGCCAATTTGGCTGGGTAATAACATGATTAATTCACTCATTATTATTACTGATCTGGAAACCTATTCATTATTACTACATTCTTGATATTTGACCAAGCATTAGTATATATCATCAAAGTAGTCCACCGGGAATCGATAATGACTTAACCTGGTACAGGTAGGTAACTTGCGCAGGTTGTTTTGCGCTGAACCGCAGCAAACCCCGCTTCCTATTTCTAAAATCCCAGGGGTAAACAGGTGTATGACGTATAGGGAGAGAAAGCAGGATGCCTGCTAATTCCAGATAGTACTGAGTATTTTGAATTTTCTGCGGATTTTCTAGGTTTCAATTCAAAGATTACCTTCTCCTAGACCGGTTTCCATCCATACCTATAGAACTGTCAGTCAGTCCTGCTATGTATCCAGAAATTTACATCTGGTGGAGAAGAGACAGATTCATACATTTTCCCAAAGGTATTAGCACCTAAGATAATAAAATCGTCTGGAATTTGAAATCGGTACTCCGATTCCTCAATCCGAGCCACAATCCATCACTCCTCCATTTGTCCTCTTTTCATTAGACGAGCGTTTATGTCAAAATTGTTAATCAGTTTCGTTACAGCAAACAACCAATATGTTTTGTATGTTGTTCTTTAAAACGTCTCTTTTGTTTTACTATAGTCTTTTGTTGAAACTTCTTGAGATTTCTCTAATAATTATTCTATTCTCCTATATGAACAGAGAAAAAATAATTCACCAAGAGGAAAATGTATAGAGAGCTCTTTAATCGCTAGTTCAGCCCCAGAATATGTATGTCTACGTTCTTACAATGTTTCGACATTTCTGAAATATTTTTCCGTTATAACATTAAAAGATATTTAAAGACAATGCTGATGGAAAGAAAAAGAAAGAGAATATAGATAAATTTGGCTAGATTGTAAAATTTCTATCACAATTATTTCAAACATTTGAAAAGTACCAACGTCTCTTGTTCACGCGCATGTTCAGTTACAACAAGATTAACAAATTCAGTCCGATAAAGTCCTAATGGATGAGAAGCTTCGGAAACGAACTTTTTCTTTCTCATACAATTTTCTCGACATACACACACACACATACACATATATATATATATATATATATATATATTATTGATTATGGGTGATCAAATGAAAAAAGGTAATAGGAAACAAAGAAAAAACACCTGAGTAAAACGTTTCCTTTCAGAAAAACGTCATTAGACTAAAGATAATTTTATCGACTAACCTTGCAGCTGATGTACTTTTTAAAAAACGTCTTCCTTTTTGTGTCCGTCTTTTGGACTTATATATATATATTAGGAACATCTATGAAGTCGTGGAAAAAATTAATGTGGATAAAACAGATGTCGAAACGCATTGCACAAACTTTTCCACTTTATCATAGATTTTCCTTGATACATAATTTATATATCTTTTTTTCTTTTATATATATATAATTTTACGCCTATGGCACGACTTGGAGTTTTATGCGTTATGTAATCATCAGGTGCATATTTGAAACTGACGGTTTAAAAGATTTGAATTTAAATTCACTCGATATTCATGGGAATGAAATCATATAAACTTACGTTACTCTTTTTTTTAATAACAAAATTAAAATGTAAATATTCTACTGTTACATGTGGATAAAAATTTAAACTTAAAATTTGAAATTAAAATAAAATTAAAATTAAATTAAAATAATAAAATGCAGAGAGGAGAAATCAAAAGGGCGAAAATCATGAATCTTAAAAAATTAGATATTCAAATATTACATGTACATAAAAATGTTGACAAAATTAGAATTTTAAATAAAAATAAGATAAAAGAAAATAAAAGAAAAATGAAAAGAAAAATTAAGTGTTAAAATTTAGAATTAAGAATTAAAAATATAGAGAGCAAAATATAAAAGGTTTAATTCATAATTGTTAAAAGGAATATTGCGGGGGAAAGAAAAAAGAAAGAAAGGGGAAGTAATAAATAAATAAAGAAAGAAGAAAAGAAAGGGGCAAACTTATAAAGGAATTCATATCAATTTGGGTCTAAGAATTTAAGTATTTTTCTATGACAGAATGTGGTCATTAAATCACTTTCATTAAGCAACATTTGATGTTTGATATGGTCTAAGATGACAAGTTTTTCTAAAAGGCAAAAATTACATTTATCGCCACTGTAATATTTGGACTTAGGTACGATATTTTAGGCATTCAATGGGTTCTTATCGTTGTTTTTTAATTTCCAGTAATGTATGGATAAAGCAGTATTTTTGCAGTATTTACTGTTTTTAAATACATGTGGTTGTTATCTTCAACCTGTTAGACGTACTTCCAAAGTAATATTTAACATCATTAACATTCGAATTAATTCGAGCTCTACAAACTTGCTATTAGTTAGATGATGGATGTTGTTTATGTGGGCCAAATATTTATTTAATATCAATGATATTATGTTGTGAAATTTAACTATGTTTCATGCTTTTAACGCAACTATAAGTAACTTTGACATTGTTTTTGTGGAAGAAGACCCATTTAAGTGATAAAACGCCGAGGATTTAGGGGCTAGATCAGAGAAGCTGGCCGGAATAGCATTCCACGAAGAGATGAGGGCAAATGCAGTGATGCAAGCCCAGCTCTTCTATTTGTATGTAGGAGCGCTCAGAGAGGAACGTGTTCGCCAAGATGTATTAAATGATGGCCCCTGGGTTTATCGGCAGCGTTAACCCTAGAAAAAGATCACTAGTGGAAGGCCAAGAGCAAAGATCCAGAGTAGAATTCGTGTTGCAAAGGTGATTATGGACGATCTTCTATAGAGAGTGAAAGATTTAGAGAAGATTCTGGAAGAAAGTATAGGTTTTATGAACCCACGCCAGGCAGATATCGCCTGATTTGCTGGATATGTGGCCTTCACTGTCACAGGATGATGAATTGCTCGATGAAGTGGGAATCGCCACCTGACTTCAATAATTATAAGTGCACCAGTTGTGAAAAAAACAGGCACAGAACTAGATGGTGTGAGTTTGAAAGGGGCGTCTCACCATCTCGAATTAAAAAGGAGCCTGAATAATGGGAAGGAGTAAGAAGAGTCACCCTGGTAGTAAGAGGTATAGTGGCCTGTATCAGAATGACTAGAATGAAGTACTGGGCATGTGGGCGTGGGGGTCATTTTGCAGCAAAATGCCCGAGGAGAAGTTGCTGGTATTTTAAAAGACCAGGTCACCTGAAGATAAGCTGTCCTCGGCGACGGAGGACGAGCGAAATGAGTAGTCCGCTTTTGATGACCCACATGAAAGGGGCCAAAGTGGAACCCCTGTGTGGATGACCCTGGAGATGTGCAAAAAGGTGCCCATGGCCGGTTGGCGTGAGAACCAAGGTACTAGAAGACGAAAGAAGAAAGCTAGAGTGTCACACGTATAAGAAGAGATAGAAGGACTTCATTGTGAGCTATTAGTGGAAGGATCAGTAGCAAGAGCTCTAATAGACACTGGGTCTCGATTCTGAATCAGAAAGACTATGAGCGCTTGAGATATAGAGGTGATTTGAAGGAAACAGTCTTAGACATTACTTAAGCGGCAGGAACCATGATGAAGAGGATAGTGAATCTCCTCGTAGAAGTAGATGGGACGAGCAGCGTCCAGAGGTTTTATGTGGCCTCAGGTTTGTATGGAGAGGCGATTACGGAACAAGACTGGCTCCATCGTCATGAAGCCGGAGTAGATTTTAACGCCCCTTCCTTGGTAGTAAAAAATAAAAGAATACCATTGGTATCGGAAAAAGATAGGCCAGTTCCGAGGAAATAGGTTAGACTTCTAAAGGTAAATAAGGTAAGAAAAGGAGGGTGGAAACCCAATGACAAGATAATGGAAACAGACAAAAACTCTGTAGAAGATGCGTCAAGTGAGGAAAATGTAATACCCCTCTCAACTCCAAGAACGACTGAGAGAAGAGAATAGGTTAGAGGTTGAGCCAACGTTACCCAAACCAAAAAACAAATAGCCCTACTGACGAAGTCCAGGGTTGTAGTTTGAAAATCCCCGAGTCGGGAGAGGAACCAAGTGTGCTTTAGGAAAACGAAATATCAACTGAATGGGATAAGAATGTTAAATATCTTTCTCTCACTTTCAGTCAAAAATTACTGAAAGAAAGTGTGAAAAGACCAGGTGTATACCTTGAAGTAAGATTGAAAGGGGTAGTAAAATCAGTTTCATTAAGAAAATAAAGATGTAGAGACTAGAAGGTGTGGCTAGAATTCCACGAGGAGCGGAGAAATTTACTTGTCGATTCCGTTTTCGGCCAGCTGGGTTCCTGTCCGACGACGTCATTAATGACATCCGACCTTCGGGGCAGGAGTGCAACGCAACTGTCTAAATTTTAACTAACCTAATAGAAGTTGAGAATAAAAACTGAAGAATTTCTAAGTGTGAACGAAAGAGATATAGATGCATGAAGGAATAAAAACTGGGGTATCTTGTTGCCTTGCAGGGGTGGATGGCACAAGAAGGTTGATGCTACTAAAAATGAGGATGATGACAGCAGCTTTGAAACACAGCCAAAATACGATTTCCAAGAAAATGAGTGAAGTAGTAATAACTCGATCACTCTAAATCCATATAAAGCATTTTTAAGCAAATTGGAGAGTGAAATAAAAGGATTAAAACCAGTCAGGTCAAAAGAGGCTTTTTTTTTTATATATATATATAAGCGTTTCACCCAGAGCAAGGCATGTCACTGCCACTACTGTGCAGGGGGCTACGTAGAGTGGAGAAAGGCTGATTAAATATAGGAAATAACAGAAGGTGGGTGATAGGCGGGTGAGGATACCGAGAATGAGGGTTGGGTAGATGAGTGTTGTGAGAATAGTTGGGAGTTAGTGTGATAGGAGGTGTCTATTGACCCTACATTTAAACACCGGGAGATTGTAACTGTCGGGAAAGCAGACTTGTGGAAGGGAGTTCCACAGGCGGGAAGCGCGAGAAAAGAAGCTGTTGGAGTAGAATTTACGGTTACATCCTATTTGTTTAACTGTAAAAGGGCGGGACCTAGTTGCTAATCTAGTATCTCGTGTAAATTCGTGCTTAGGCGGCACCAGTGATCTAAGCTCATCGGAGCAGAAGCCATGAAAGTACTTGTAGAAGAGGCACAGGGAAGCTACATCACGCCGGTGTGAGAACGGCTGCAGCCGGTCTGCCAAGTCAGTATCAACCACGTTACAGATCCTCCTTTGTATTTTGTCAAGAAGCCCAAGGAGAGCAGCAGGGGCACCCGACCAGATATGGCAGCAATATTCAATACACGGGCGGAAAATTATCTCACAGAAATGGATTACCTTAATTTGATGTACTCTTTAGAATGGGACATAACTAAGGTGGAAGACCAATGCTAGGAGATGAGAAGTTACCTGAAATAAATTGAATTATTCCAAATTAGAAGGAAAAGAGTAATAATCCCCATTGTAGGGAAAGCTTTGTATGTTTCATTGTGAACCGTAACGGAAGATGAAGTTAGTCATAAAACGAAGACTGGGAAAGTTGGAGAAATATCAAAGAGTCCTAGCCAAGGTGGCAAAAAAGGTGTATCAATATTAAATGTAACAAGGTTGAAGCTAATGAAGAATAGAGTAAAAATAAATTGCCTGACCACCAATTTAAGGAAGCTAAGACAAGAAATAGCAAATACAACTGAGGCGATGTGAACGCTGTACAAGAATGCAAAAGGTTTATATAACAGTATTGTCAGTTGACAGCTATCGTTAACAAAATACGACAGACTAGTTGGTCCCTAACAATTTTACTAGAGCACGCGAGGAGTAAGCTAGATATATTGTCATTGGGTCACTTGATCCCAAGTATTGTAACTCCTGGACATTTGAGATAATTGTTAATCACGATACACACTGAGTTACCTCACCATTTAAGATTACCGGTAGACACCTCTAAAGAATGTTTTTTAATCATTTCACCCCAAGCAGGAATTTCACTGCCACTACTACGTAAGGGGTTACATAGGGGAAAGTGATGAGAAAGAGTGGTTAGATATAGGAAATGTCAGAAGGAGGGTGATAGACGGGTAAGGATACCAAGGATGAGGGTTGGGTAGATGGGAAGAATGTTAGAGAGAATGGATGCGAATTAGTGTGGTAGAAGGTGTCTATTGACCTTACATTTAATCTCCTGGAGATTGTAGCTGTCGGGGAAGCGGGTATGTGGAAGAGAATTCCACAGGCTGGAAGTGCGAGAAAAGAAGGTGTCGGAGTAGAAATTGCGGTTACATTTTATCGGTTTCACTGTAAAAGCAGGGGACCTAGTTGCTAATCTAGTATCTTGTGCAAATTCATACCTAGGGGGCACCAGTGATCTAAGTTTATCGCAGCAGAATCCGTGCAAGTATTTATGGAAGAGGCACAGAGAAGCCACGTCACGCCGGTGAGAGAGTGACTGCAGCCGGTCTGCCAAGTCGGTATCGATCACATTACAGATTCTCCGTTGTATTTTGTAAAAAACCCCGAGGAGAATTGCAGGGTTACCCGACCAGACTTATGGAAATATTATAGTTCCCTGGGTTGTACAACTTTGCTGGATGATAACAAATTATTGGTTGTGGTATCCATAGCGTTACTTGACAGGGAAAGTTGGTTCGAGATATATCGGGTTACCAATTTACCTATTCCTTATCCCTGACCACAAGAAGACCTGGGGTAAGTAGCCAGATAAAAAGTTATAAAAAGGCATATAGCTATGAACTCCGCCCCGTCAAAATTTACGATGTTGGCAATAGAAGCTACAAAGTGTAGAAACGATACCCTGATAATATGGACCTCACTGAGCCCTATCTATCTGACCAGTGAGAACCGACTGTGAATACTTGAATTATTTCGAGATAATAGAAAGGAGTTTTAGGAATATTGCTAGGTCGATATATTAACTGATACTGTACTACGGCAACTAATCAGTATAACCGTGGAGTTTGGGTAGTGGTCACTCAGAAACCCATTGATTTTAGCAGGGTCGGTGAAGGAGAATCTATTAAGATGCTTAAGGTGAGACCACCCTTACGCCTGATAAAATTATGAGTTGGGGTGTTCTGCAGTCGGCATGTCCATGTCCCTACCCCCATATTACCAGGCTGAAAAGAAATTTGAAATAAAAAGACTGAATAATGGAGTTGGTTCATAAAATCTTAGATAACTGCAAACAGTTGCAGAAGCCAGTAATGAACAAATACTCTAGGACCACGATAGAACGAATACCGAACATATTAAAGCCAATAGATAAGTACTTTTGGTAACCTGGACAGTCCGGGAGCACTACTTTACTGATCGCTGTTGCGGTTGTAGTGATACTATGGAAAATAAGAAAATACAAACAGAAGCGGAGTATCGAGGTCTCGGTGAACGTACAGCAGACAAAGAAGAGAATACCGACTAGCGAACCATCTCTGAACAGATCCAGCAGGTGAGGACATGATCCAATTGAACTTAAATATAGTAGCTGAGAAAGAACCGAATCCTGTCAATAAGTTGCTAAAACCTCCCCTTGCAGAGAGGAGGTTGGTAACAGAAAAGAAATAAACCCTAAGAAAAACATAGGAAACCACACCGACACACACAAACACGAAAAAAAAAAAAAAGACGAAAGGATTTGTTGTTCTTGTTAAAAGGGAGGTAAACTTTGTTTTAATAAAGAAATTGTCTCCGAATGAGAGAAAAAAAAACTTGTATTTTATTGCACGATATTAAAGGAAAACATTTTTTTATATTCAGTCAGTTAAGTACCATAAGTGATAAACGCTTGGGCGACCATGTCTCAAAAGAGACATAAATGTCATGTTATTTAACCGATAACTTGAGGGGAATAGACGGGTTAATACTTTTTCCAAGGGTATTTGCGTGTAAGAGAACGCAAAGAATTCACCTGGAATTCGATCTCGGATCACCGATTTCTCGTTTGCAGCCGATATCCACTGCGCAACAACGCACATATATTTTTACATTATTGTATGGTATTATTGAAAGAATATTTTTACATTATTGCATAAAATGAAACGAAAGGAGATTTTAGCATTTGCATAGGATTAGAAGAAGGACACTTCTCTTACGCATGGAAATTGTTTTCTTATTAGTATTGCTTAAAACTAACAGGTACAATGCATGATTATCAGAATTTTTTTTTTTTTGGTATAGCCTAAAAATGAATACGCATGATAGTGCAACTAATAGTTGTAGCGGCATATATTTCATAAATGACAGGTTACAATGGGAGGGATTTAACTCTATGTCAAGATGGCTAGTATTAATCTTTCATTAAATTTAAAGATAAGAAGATATTTCTTTAAAATGAGACAATACAATTTTTTTTGTTGGGAACTGAAGTGATAAAAAGTAAAAATACAATTATTTCTGTGCGGGAAAACTAACTGAATTGATTGAATCCGGGTAGAACGATTCTAGTAAAAATATTGTCATCCTATTTTGGCAGATTCTGACCGTAGGTCAAAATTGGACCGTGAGAATTTCCTGTCCTAGACGACTAGACTGTTGAAATGGACAGGCAGGTGAATACAGAATAAATACCCACCCCTCCTTAGTTAAGGGCCCAGAAACTCAGTCGAAATGGCTAACTTATGATGTTTTCATTTCAAGCTGGTAAGAGTTAAACAGGGAAGGATAATTGAACACCCCCATGACTAACCTTTACTACCCCGGTGTTTATGCTTGTTTAATAAAACAAGGGTGCAAGAAGAAATTAGTCAGTTCGGTGCCTGTGATTGGAAATTAGTTGGGGCTTGTGATTTGAATGAGACGTTTAGACTAACGTTCTGCAAAAGACAATTGAGTAAACCCGAACTCAGAGAACATTATTACTGGAGTATTTTTTTAAATACCAGCCAATTGTTGTGTGTCACCAGATTTGGATTGCTTATAACTGTGTATATAATCAATATATAAATATATACCAAAACTACACCTGGCGTTTCTGTGTTCTCTGATTATATTCCGTACCACGTTTAACGTAAATCCTATCTTAACAATATACTCGACTCCCGGAATTATAAGTCGAGTTATATCTGGTGCCCGTGGCGTTGTTGTTTTCTACTTATTATACTCCTTATCCCGGATCGAGTAAACCAGGTTTTAACAATATACTCGATCCCTTGCGTGTCAGGACTAATCTAGCCAGGTGATAACGGGCAATCCTACTATGGCTGGTCCGAAATCAAAACAAACGCAACATTGACGGAGTGTTTAAGGAGGAGAAAGAATTGTTCCAGCCACGCCAGGGTTATAGGGTTATAAATTTTCTTCTTACTGTTGTGATATACACATATATATGTATATTTAATAACACACGGCAGAAAATTATGACAAATCGAAATGGGAAATTCCCAACAAAATCAACTGCGCTATCCATTTTTCGACGAATAATAGTTCTATATGTTTTCTATTAATTTTTATCGCAAAATATGAATCTAAACTTATTTATAAATGGAACTTTGTGTGTCCGTGTCCGTCCGTTAACTATAAATTCCAAAACTGCTGAACCGATTTTCTTGAAAATTTAAGCAGTTGTACTATAAGCGTCTGTGACTGTTTTTAGCTAGGTTCTGTGTCGAGGTACCCCCTATAAATATCGAAAATCAGTAATCGAAAAAAAATCAGGTTATAGAAGGAGTGGTCCAATTTTAATCAAATTTGATACACTCATAGACAAAGACATAAGAAACGATATTCACAAGTTTCAAGTTTGCAGTTCTTACAAAAGTGCAGAAAATGTATAATATATATATATATATAAAGGCAAGATGCTTGCTATTATCTATATATATATATACCTTCTTCGAGAATTGTAGAATCGCCGGCTGATGCCAATATATATATATATATATATATATATATATTTGACCTGATGTTTGCGACAGGCAATAACCAGTCATATGTGTTTATCTGCCTGTATGTCTGTATTTTTTCAGCCCCTTTTTTTTAGTTTATGCTTCGGGTTTGGCTCTAAGTAGGTATAATTGTAATTCTTACTCTCAGCCATGATACCATTTACTCAGAACTTATTTAACCTTCAAAATTCAGTTTACGACGGAAAAAACTTATTTGATATCGATACCAGGAAATCAAAGTTTGACTTACATCCATTCATTTTTCTTTCAATCTACGGTTTCGATTTAACTGGAAACAACTATTGCTTTTTAGTCTTTCGTGCCAACGTCCAAAGAGTCTGAGCTCCAGGACCATGGATTAGTTTTAAAGCTTTCATTACACTCGAGCAACGCCGGGCTATACTGCTAGTATATTTGTAAACTGTTAGTAAATAATATTCGAAATAGATATTCCACTTGTGGTGGGACTCGAATTCGAAGCACTTTTGTGCAGTAATCTTACCACAACTCGAAGACTGCTGCACTGATTATGCTAAAAAAGCATCAAGATTAGATACTTGTCTGGGAGTTGTACTAAAAGCAGCTAGACAACTGAAAATCACATAAAAGCAATACTTAACAAAAGCTTCATTGAAATATAAATGAAGTTTCTAGTGAGTGGTAATTAACTAGACTTTGGCAGCGTACAATTTATTACGTATTAATCATCGTATGCATGAGATTGTCAATTATTTTACTTATTAGAGGACAGCAGAACAGGTGTTAATGCTAATTAATGGGCAGTTGTTGGCCAGAAAGAAAACAACCTATGCACCGCATTGATTTAATATTTTATGTTTCATATTTCACCTAGATTATTTCTCAGGTATGCGACGCCTAGATAATCATGGGCGAAGGTGTTGCCACTAGTGATTAGAAAAAAATTAGAGCTATCCATCTATATATATATATATATGTGTGTGTGTGTGTGCGCGCTTGCATGCGTGTGCCCGACTGTTCGTGTGCGTAGGTGTATGTAGAAATGTGTGAAAATTTACAATCATGAAAATGGCCATACAAGAGGAGGTGATGAAAAGCTCTCTGCCTACTACAGTTCTAAATTTGACACAGATTAGCAGCTTTTGGTGAATTGTTTACTCGTCGAGTTGAGACACACATTTTATTTATCTCACAGACACACGTATATATATATATATTGTAACTAAGTTGTAGAACTCGTAGGTTTTTTAACCTGTTGTTCATGCATTTAATTTTATAAAGAGTGCTCGATACAAATGTAGAGCGTTATACTTCGCGTTTCGAAGCTAGGCCTGTATCTGGGCTGCTCCATCTTCAGGTGATTTAGTTGATATGAAAATTATCTAGTTGAAAAGACCGTTTATTTGTGTTGGATTTGTTTTTTTAGGTGTTAGTGGGGTTGGTCTGTGATTTGAATTCTGTTGAACTTAGGTTTGAGTGTTTGTTGGTGGCTAAGTTCAGGATAGGTTTTCCTATTTATCTTGTGTGGGTGTAGGCTGCTGGCGCCGTGCGTGTTGTTATTTGGTTTAGGGGTTGGTAGGTGTTGTTTTGTTTTGGTGCTGGTTGCTTCTTACTTTAATTTTGATTATTTTGTATTGGGGTATGTTTTTTATTTTTTATTTTTTTACTGTGTCGATATTTTCATTTATTTTTCTATTTTACTGAAGCTGCACTTTTTTTCTGGTATGGTATGAGGTTTGTTGTTTTTTTTCTGTTTATTTATAGGGTTAGTTGTGTGTATTTTTTATATTTTTTGGGGGGTTGTGGGTGGGGTGTTTATTTGTTTACTTAAATTTTCGCGAGAAATATTTGCGATGTTTGCATGGTACTGCTAATTCGTCTCTACGGTTTAATAAATCGTTACTGTTGGGGAACTGTAGAATGCGTAGCTTTTCACTTAGACATAAATGGCAGATGTTGTTAAGTGAGTTGCAAGTTCTAGTTTTTTCTAGGATTTTCCATTTTACTTTGGGTTTCTGTTTTGAATCCTTTAGCTTCCAAAAGTATGTAGAACGGGATTGAAGCCCGACCGAATTGTCATCAGTCGACGATTCTATATACCAGGCTCTCGACAAGAATGGTGAAGCCCGAACCGTCGCCTTGGATAGCTCTAAAGCATTCGACAGAGTATGACATGCCGGCCTTCTACGGAAACTGCGAAGCTATGGCATAACTGGACTTTTGTTGGACTTAATCCGATCATTCCTGTCTAACCGCACACTGAAGGACATGCCTCCCAGAACTACCCTACAAACGCAGGTGTACCCAAAGGCTCTCTCCTAGATCCTACGCTCTTTCTAATCTATATCAATGATCTCCCCGATGCCTTAAAATCACAAGTAGGCATTTACACCGATGATACCACAGTTTACTCTCGCCTCGATTAAAAATCTGGTGTTGGTGACAAGGCGAACCTCGCTGCCGAGCTTGAGAATGAACTCCAATCCGTGGTGGATTGGGGTAAGAAATGGCTCGTAAAATTCAATTCTTCCAAAACGAAGCTGCTGTCAATTAACCACCACAGACAACCGCACCTCCCTCCTATTAGCATGGAACAGGCTTGCCTCCCAGAGAGTAAATCACTACGCCTGCTTGGCCTGACACTCTCAGCGGACCTCAAGTGGAATGACTACGTCGAAACCATTGCTAAATCCGCAGCTATGAAAGTCGGATTTCTGTGCAGGGCCCGGAAATTCTTTCCGCCTGAATCTATCCTGCAATTATATAAATCCACCATCCGCCCGTGTATTGAGTACTGCTGCCACATCTGGTCGGGTGCCTCTTCTATTCTCCTCGGGGTTCTTGACAAAATACAGCGAAGAATCTGTAATGTGATTGATACCGACTTGGCTGACCGCCTGCAGTGTCTCTCTCACCGGCTTGACGTGGCCTCCCTGTGCCTCTTCTATAAATACTTTCATGGCTTCTGCTCTGACGAACTTAAATCACTGGTGCCCCCTAGATGTGAATTTGCTCGAGATACTAGTTTGGCACCCTTTTACAGTGAAACAGATGAAATGTAACCGCAATTTCTACTCCAACAGCTTCTTTCCTCGCACTTCCCGCCTGTGGAATTCCCTACCGCATACTTGCTTTCCCGACAGCTACGACGTCCAGGAGTTTAAATGTAAGGTCAATAGACACCTCCTAACACACTCTCTCCAACTCTCTCCCTATGTACATCCTAAGTCGTCTATCACCCTCCTTCTGACATTTCCTATACCCAATCCCTCTATGTAACCCCCTGCGCTATAATAGCTGTGGAATGCCTTGCTTGGGGTGATAAGATTAAATATATACATATATATATATATATATATATATATATATATATACACACACACCTTCTTCTAGAATCTTAGAATCGCCGGCTGATGCATATATATATATATATATATATATATATATATATATATATATGTTTGACCTGGTGTTTGCGACATGGAATAACCAGTCATATATATATAATGACTGGTTATTCTGTTAGGCGGCTAGCCATTCCTTAAGGCAGGCACCAACTCATGCACATTTGTGTTTGTTCAACATTCATGTTTTAAACATTAACTATACCTTATTACCCTTAGTTACGTCTCAAGAGACTCGGTGTATAAACTACCATGATCAGCAATTTAAACAACGCCAGTACATTCAAACACTCGGTCACGTTACTTGTGACTTCGTGCTAACTCGACAATCGATGACTTCCGAAGTGTTCCGTATATCCAGTTTCACTTACAAGGTTTAGATCAATTCGTGTTATGAGTTACAAAAATGTTTTGCTTTCTCTCGGACAAATCGAATTTGGTGAGATTCGAACACTGGTATCATCGTCGGAAAGCTAGTATTTGAACCACTCAGTCATGCGCCTATCACATACACACATACTTATATATATATATATATATATATATATATGCGTGCGTGTGTGTGTGTACGTGCAAAAGAGAGCCTGTGTATTTGCCAAGAAATGAAAGAGTGCCGCAAAAAAGACCTATTTTCAACGCTTACATCGATTAGATTTATTTCCAATATAATTTGCCAACGTATCCCAGACTATGACTGGTCGCTTTTCTTTGTGAACAGAGCCAATCGAACTTGTCTTTGATATAAAAATTGTGATATGTAATTCAAAGTGCAACACAATTGGACGCCGAAAGGCCATTGATTTTCTATATTAATTAAATCGGATTTATATTGAGTTTATTAAAGAACAGACTGTACTGTTCTCACACTAAAATTGCAGACACAGACAAACTAAGCACAAAATAATGTCGACCGAAGTAATGTTCATTTCAATGGAAAAACTGGGTAATAACAGGTGGAAATATATGCACCGAATATTTAGGTAAAATAACGGCAACGGACGGCAAAGGTCACGAAATTTTCTTCCTCTTTCAGCCGACTTCTTCACCAAGCTACGGGACACTTATTCTTTCCTCGTCAGTTTCCATCTGGTCTCTTATTTCTCAAAGATACACACAAAAAATCACATTTGTTTTCATCATGTCATTTAAAACTACTGTACAATTAAATCCGTTATTAATTATAGAAACTAATAAAAAATTCAGTATTAATTTTAAGTTTACAAAAAGAGATATTCATTGTTTAATTTAAAAATAGATAATCATGGTTTAATTTAAAAATAGTTTTTCATGGTTTAATTAAAAAATAGTTTTTCATGGTTTAATTAAAAAATAGTTTTTCATGGTTTAATTAAAAAATAGTTTTTCATGGTTTAATTAAAAAATAGTTTTTCATGGTTTAATTAAAAAATAGTTTTTCATTGTTTAATTAAAAAATAGTTTTTCATGGTTTAATTAAAAAATAGTTTTTCATGGTTTAATTAAAAAATAGTTTTTCATGGTTTAATTAAAAAATAGTTTTTCATGGTTTAATTAAAAAATAGTTTTTCATTGTTTAATTAAAAAATAGTTTTTCATTGTTTAATTAAAAAATAGTTTTTCATTGTTTAATTAAAAAATAGTTTTTCATTGTTTAATTAAAAAATAGTTTTTCATTGTTTAATTAAAAAATAGTTTTTCATTGTTTAATTAAAAAATAGTTTTTCATTGTTTAATTAAAAAATAGTTTTTCATTGTTTAATTAAAAAATAGTTTTTCATTGTTTAATTAAAAAATAGTTTTTCATTGTTTAATTAAAAAATAGTTTTTCATTGTTTAATTAAAAAATAGTTTTTCATTGTTTAATTAAAAAATAGTTTTTCATTGTTTAATTAAAAAATAGTTTTTCATTGTTTAATTAAAAAATAGTTTTTCATTGTTTAATTAAAAAATAGTTTTTCATTGTTTAATTAAAAAATAGTTTTTCATTGTTTAATTAAAAAATAGTTTTTCATTGTTTAATTAAAAAATAGTTTTTCATTGTTTAATTAAAAAATAGTTTTTCATTGTTTAATTAAAAAATAGTTTTTCATTGTTTAATTAAAAAATAGTTTTTCATTGTTTAATTAAAAAATAGTTTTTCATTGTTTAATTAAAAAATAGTTTTTCATTGTTTAATTAAAAAATAGTTTTTCATTGTTTAATTAAAAAATAGTTTTTCATTGTTTAATTAAAAAATAGTTTTTCATTGTTTAATTAAAAAATAGTTTTTCATTGTTTAATTAAAAAATAGTTTTTCATTGTTTAATTAAAAAATAGTTTTTCATTGTTTAATTAAAAAATAGTTTTTCATTGTTTAATTAAAAAATAGTTTTTCATGGTTTAATTAAAAAATAGTTTTTCATGGTTTAATTAAAAAATAGTTTTTCATTGTTTAATTAAAAAATAGTTTTTCATTGTTTAATTAAAAAATAGTTTTTCATTGTTTAATTAAAAAATAGTTTTTCATTGTTTAATTAAAAAATAGTTTTTCATTGTTTAATTAAAAAATAGTTTTTCATTGTTTAATTAAAAAATAGTTTTTCATTGTTTAATTAAAAAATAGTTTTTCATTGTTTAATTAAAAAATAGTTTTTCATTGTTTAATTAAAAAATAGTTTTTCATTGTTTAATTAAAAAATAGTTTTTCATTGTTTAATTAAAAAATAGTTTTTCATTGTTTAATTAAAAAATAGTTTTTCATTGTTTAATTAAAAAATAGTTTTTCATTGTTTAATTAAAAAATAGTTTTTCATTGTTTAATTAAAAAATAGTTTTTCATTGTTTAATTAAAAAATAGTTTTTCATTGTTTAATTAAAAAATATTTTTCATTGTTTAATTAAAAAATAGTTTTTCATTGTTTAATTAAAAAATAGTTTTTCATTGTTTAATTAAAAAATAGTTTTTCATTGTTTAATTAAAAAATAGTTTTTCATTGTTTAATTAAAAAATAGTTTTTCATTGTTTAATTAAAAAATAGTTTTTCATTGTTTAATTAAAAAATAGTTTTTCATTGTTTAATTAAAAAATAGTTTTTCATTGTTTAATTAAAAAATAGTTTTTCATTGTTTAATTAAAAAATAGTTTTTCATTGTTTAATTTAAAAATACAACAAAAAAGGCAATATTAATTACTATAAATACCCGTGAAAATGTCACTACATGAACTTTTTAATTGTTCTTAATTCGGTTATTGAGCAAGCTCATAACAAATTCTACTGGAATAAAATATATGAAAAAATAGCTCTATCGCATCGTTAAATAATGGAACTTAAGAAATTTAAGAAAATATTGCAACAAATAAGGGAGTACAAATGAAAAAGTTTTAAAATTAACAACTTTTCTGATTTAACTGAAACACGTTTAACACTTTCTTTTTATTTTCTTTTATGTTCTCACTGAAACCAACTAGAGTTTCAAATGTGTCTTTTCAGTTTTCTACACGATCAAAACGGAATAGTTAATTATTTATTCTGTTTTCGGTGAACGAAATAAAAGTGATCAGTTCAAAATTCTAATCACCCGAAAAGGGCCAGAGCGTACAAGAGCCGAAACGTCGTAAATATGACAACAAATATGAGGACAACAATGTAAATAGTGTAATTCATGCCTCATCACAGAAATGTAGACGAACAATTCCTTAAAATTTTGTACTTGATCTTGATAACTTCAGTTTGTTATTCGCCTTCTGTGCTGTATCTTTTGCTGGTATTCAGTTAATTTCTTTTCTTGTAAGTGATGATTAGTCCCTTCTTCTTACTTTCCTTTGGTAACTTCTTCAGAAATTATAGAGGAACTATAATGGCTTTATCTCAGAAGAGAAGAAAACAAGGACTATTCTACTTTTGCAGCTATCGTCAGTAAACACTGTGACGATTTCACATTTTTGGAGCTTACGCCAGGCAATTTCAAGTGTCTCATATTTGTCCAAGGACTAGTTGAAGCTAAAGACAGCGAAATGAGAAAACGCATGCTGACCAAACTGCAAAACGAGCCAAGTCCAACATTACAAAAATTGTCAGAGGATTGCCAGAAATGCCTCAGCATAAAAAAGATAGCAAGGAAATTGAAGAGTCAAGAGTCGCGCACATTCGAAAGGTAAAAAGAAATTTACGCTTTGTACCATCCTCACAGACAAAACACAATTATAATGCAAAAAAAAAAGAAAAAAACAGAACTACGGTTGTCAAGAATCCAGTAAAAGGCAAGCCTCCTCTTCTGCATGTTACAGATGTGGCGGTTGTTATTGGTGTAAAGATTCTTTTTTTAAATATAAAGTGCTGAGAGTGTGGTAAGATGGGCAACAAAGCATCGGTATGTAGAAATAAAAATAAACCTAGTAGAGTAAGATCAGCTAGAGTAGAAAATAATAATGAGAACACCAGAATATACGTTGAAATGGAAATTCTGAATAAAAAAAATTAACCTGCAACTGGATTCGGGAACCAATTTGACGATTATTAACTTACAAATATAGCGGAAGTTAGATAGGCCGACCATGCTACACACTCAAAACATCGCAAAATCAATAACAGGAAAAAATTAAACTGGAAGAAGAAATTATTGTAAATGTAAAATTTAAAAGAAAAATCAGAAAACTAATAATCTACGTAACGAAAAACACACACATCCTGGTAGGAACGGATTGGATGCAAAAATCAATATATGGGATTTACCCATGAATGTTTGTTGCAAAGAAATAAATAGCGGGACGAAAGCGGTATTTTCAAGAAATAAAAACGTCACAAGAGAAATCACGCAAAAGAAACCCATACTTATTACACCAATATTTACGGGAAAACTTGCACAGCAGGCGAACTAGCGACACACATCAGCCAAAGAAAGAATGAAGAGCCAAGATCACCACTTTCAAAAAAAGTTTTGGCGCGATGGAAAAAATACTTTGGAAACCTTTGAGAATATTAAATCTCAAACCGAAAAAATGCTCGCCCCTTCCAAAAAGACTCAACACCCCCTCCCTAGCTTCTTTTTGGAAGGAGCGAGCATTTTTTCGGTTTGAGATTTAATATTCTCAAAGGTTTCCAAAGTATTTTTTCCATCGCGCCAAAACTTTTTTTACACACTTTTTTACTTTTTACACACTCAATGTACTCGTCCAAGGTGTACTTATAGTCCTGCCTACAGAGAACGGGTGTATGCAGGGTGTTAGAGAGTTGTTGTTGTTTTTCTTAGGGTTGTAGTGCTTGTCAGAGCACTTGAACCGCCGCGTGTTGATCAGCAAGAAATATAGACTTGTTACCCGTGCTTACTTCTTTGTATATATTTGATTCCTACTAGCAAGTATTCCTGAATCTAGTAACCGTGTACAGGTTGTATATCTTTTTGTTAAATATACTTACATCTTTCCTCTCATATCTGTTTTGTGTTATATTTATATTGTGTGGTTTTCTAAACAAGAATCCACAACAGAAACCATTCCTGTTTTTCAGGGAATAGTCTATATATCGATAAAAAGTGAGTGGTTGCTTTATGTTTTAGGTATGCAGGTAAATATTGGTAGTTTCTATTTTAATCTATAAGCAATTAATCGTTCATTTTCATCATTTGTAGTTTGAGCCTATATCGGAGCCTTTATAGTTGCTCCTATCTAGGTTTTCAAAATACAGAATTGCTGAGGATAAATTCAGCGTATTGTACGCTCTATCAATATGAGAATTCAGAGGAAGTTACATATTGATGATCTTGTGTAAAACTATGGTTAACTAAGTAAATATCGAATAGTCGACAGATGAAGAATTAATTGAAATAGAATGAAGAAATTAAATTTGGTAATAATGGAAGAAAGAATGAATTAGTTTTCCGCTCAAAAATGTGATAGGTCTTAGAAGCAACAGATGCAACGTTAAAATTGCCATAAAAATAATACAAATATGCAAGATAGACGAGCTGTGAAATAGTTATATGATAAAGAACAAATGTCAGAAAAGAAATACAAAAAATGGTGGTTGATGAATTCTGAAATAATTGAAAGAAATTGAGAGGAGTATGAAGGGGGGGGGATGACGAGAAAACCTTGACACGGTAAAGAAAAATAAAATAAATAAAATAAATAAAACTCGGAGCAACGAAGCGATATTTTTGATAAGTAGTGAATTGCAATCAACTCTTTTGGCTAATCGGGAAACAATTGAAAAGAATTGCTCGATTTTTATCAAATTAAGAATGGGAAACATGCACGTGGTTCTTTGTGTTCGTGCGTAAAAGCATAACTGCCTGTAAGCGAATGTACGATGACACTTTCATAGATTGCAATATTTGTGTGCATTCTTATTTTTTTTCATATCAAAAAGACGCTTTGAAAGTTTATAAACGTGTTCAGGCACTTGCACGAGTAATAAAAATGTATTTAGATAAATTTACTTATATAAACGTACGTGAAAACACACAAAAAAAACACGCACACAAATATTTATGTTACTGGAAATGTATCATATTTATTCGTGAGGAGAGCTCAATATTAGTAAAACGTGAGGGTTTAGAAGTGTGGCGAACTTTAGAGCCTGTTTCACTACTTTGTGCGTGGAATCCATATATAGGCCAAATGTGCGCGTATGGTATTTGGGATAAAGCGAAACCTGACTTTCACCAGTTTCTTCATATATATATATATATATATATATATATATATAATGTGTGTGTGTGTGTAAAAGTTCAGTTATACCTGAAATAGGTTTGTAAAAGAGAATGCTCATATATATATATATATATATATATATATATATATATATATATATATATGTGTGTAAGTTCAGTTATACCTGAAATAGGTTTGTAAAAGAGTACACTCATATATATATATATATATATATATATATGTGTGTGTGTGAGAGAGAGAGAGAGAGATAAAGAGCTTGCGTGTGTATTTATATGCGTGTAAATTATTTTTAGATAGTGCGTATCAGTAAAGGAAAAGAAGGAATAAAAACAAGAGGGAACAACTATATTTAGCCGAAATGTTTCCGCCTCTGAGGAACTTCATTGAGACAATTTAGAATTTATTTTGTTGTACATATTTTTGTACACGACGAGGATCTTATTGGCTTATCAAAGGTTAAAATATTCATTAGATGTTTGAAAGTCATTATATATATATATATATATATATATATGTGTGTGTGTGTATGTGTATGTGTGCATTTATGTAGTATGAATGTTTGTCAGTTAAGTGCTACACGTGATATCCGCCTCTTGAACGATCATGTCTCTTTCAATCCATAACGGATAAGTTTGAATACATTCTCGGAGTAGATTACCATTTGCTGCTGTGATAGACTGGTGGCGAACGAAGTCTGTAAGACCCAGTATATTGTGCTATTAATCCTATAGCTGAGGAAGTAGAGATGGATCAATTTCTTACCCAAGGATATTTTCGCGTAAGTAATGACTAAAACGAACGCAACTAGAATTCGAACTTGTGTCTCTGATTTCACTTTCCGATGTGTATACTACCGATCCGTTTTTTTTTGTTTTGTTTTTTTTGTATCTTCAGTCTCTTTTACGGAAAAGGCATCATTTTGAAGAGACGGAATAACAAATTTATACAACCAGAATTTGTGGGTGGATAGGATCCCTCATAGTACAATACAAGCTATACACCAGCAACAGTCTATGATTAATGTGTGGGCTGGAATTGTAGATGACTGCCTGGTAGGTCTATATGTTCTCCCAGCATGTCTTACTGGAGCTGTCTACAGAGACTTTATTGTGAACAAACTTCCAGACTTAGGAGGACGTGCCTCTGCTAATACGAAAACGAATGTGGTTCATGCATGATGGGGCTTCAGCACATTTTCTTCACATTGTTCGCGATGCACTGGTTAACATTTACCATGAAAAATGCGTAGGTAGGGAATGAACGGTTCCATGGTCTGCACGTTAACCTCTATATCCACCGACTCAATCTTTTGGACTTTTACCTTTGGGCCACCTAAAATAATAAGTTTATTCAGCAGACATTAATAATACAGGAACACTTTATCCACGTCTTATGTTGGCCTGCGAAACAATTTGACACAATCTAACGGGAGCATTCGTCTGAAGAAGCAAGCGGAGGACATTTTGAAAACTTGTCATAGATGGTCTTTCAGGCATATGTTTATATTGACATTTTACCTTGTTTTTAGCGTGAGGAACCGCATCAAATTTTGTAAAAGATTTTTTTGATAAACCCTGTATATGTAGTGGATGACATCTTGCATAGCAGTGAAAGATGGATAATCTTCCCTAATAAAATGTTTCTACAGCAGGATACTGAGAATTCTATAAACGTAGCCAGAAGCAAATCTGAAAGAAAATGGTAACAAAAATAACACTTGGAATCAGAATCAGAAAGAGAGAGTTGAAGTTTCTTGAAGACATTATAATGAAGGAGAGCCGAGAGAACTTTACTCACAGAGCATATAGAGGAAAAGAGATAGAGGAATGCAACGGACCACCTATCTGATGAGCATGTTTGAATAAATGACGGAGAAGCAGGCTTGGCAATGAGAGAAATTCTGAATCGCAAGGGATAGGAATGTGTGGTTAGCCATGGTTGCCCACGTCCTGAAGAGACATAGCATACAGAAGAATATTAAAATGATTTAAAAGTTAGCATCTGGTATTTATTTTGGCTATAAACGGCATACAACCGAATAAAACCATGTGAATGATTTAATAATTTGAAAATGTAAAAGTGAAAATTATTTTATTTCTTTTTCATTTTGTGTTGCGAAAGCATCTCTAAGAGTAGTCCGTTACTAGTCCCGTGACTTATTAGAGTTGTGCAAACACCAGATATACTTCAGCCATATCAGGAGTGGTACGTCTCGGGCAACATAGCCTGATGGAGCCCATTTCTCTTTAGGCTTGTTTCGGTATAATTTTTTTCTCGCAGACAGTTTGTCAACTCAAGACAAGAGTGTTCGGTCAGATCTGCTACTTTGTTCCTATCTGGAGAAAAATGGTTTTATCCCTTTTCCCTATAGCATAAGCGGAAATGAACAAAATCGAATCGAGGTGGAATTGAACTCGGCACGTCGATTTAATTTTTAAAACCAAGAACCTATTCATTATCCGCGCCTCCTCTGATAGTAATTATTTATTTTTTCCTAAGGTTAAAGAAGTTCAAGCACGCTTTTAGATCGTCTAACCGCATTAGGGGTAATATTAACTTGGCGCAAGATCTGCAAAGTGACATGAGATGGAAAAATTGGATATCAATAACAATCACTGAGCCTAATTAATGGCAGATGTAATGTGACAACGCATCATATATTAAAGGAATGACTTTCCCATTAAGATATTACATTTCGATAAAAAGTAAAAAAAAATCCTTTTTCTTCATCAATTCATGGTTGGAGATGCTTACATGTAGGTGGTTGTGCGTAAGTGATCGGTTATTCAATAATCAATCATATGTTCTAGTTAACTATATTCTGGGACATGTTATGTGGATGTTTTTTCAAAGATTTTTAATTTTTTTGGATAATTTCAATTTTAGAAAGGTATTAAACCCAACGTTTCTACAGCAGGATGCTGATAAATCTATGAACGTAGCCAAAACCAACAGGTTTACTGTGTGTAAAAAAAATATAAAAAAAACTAAACATTATTAAGGAAAGAGGAAAATAACAGAAGACGACGACTGATATAACGTTTAAAGTTTTCAAGATAAAGGTTGACTGGAAAGCAATAATCTGGAAGAGAGATCCACAAGCGAGAAGTGATTGTTAGCACAGAGCTTTTAGATACAGCTAGCCACAGAAACAGACAATACAGATGTCGAAAATGCCAGTTACAACGGAGAGAGAAAGTTCGCTAAAAATATCAGAGCTTCCAATCCTTAATTAAAATGTCTTGTCTAAGTTTCGTTAACGTAAACAGAGCTCTTCAAATTTTCACTAAAGTCTTTTCACATATTCATTAAATTTTCATTAAAGTCTTTTCACATATTATCTATAATCAGGGCTGTCAATTTTCTATGTAGCTTCTAAAATAGCAAAGTCCTTTCGGGTCCTTATCGGAGTTTAATGGAGTTTACCGAAGTAGAGCGAACAAAGAATCAGAATTTTCGATTTTCCCGTTGTAAAAAAAAAAAAACAATAACGTTCTTTCGGAATTCATGCCGAAGCCGTATTATTTCAAATTAACTCCTTAAGTTAATCTCTGTCAGGCATCATTCGAAATTAACTCATTAACCATAAGTTTTATGGTAGGCGACCAGCCGTGGATCATGGCTCCCCGGATGGGAACCCTTTTCCACTGTCGTTACATTTCGACTAAAAACAACTGAAAAACTGAGAATAACTTCAGAGAACTGAATAACTCTAAACTATTCTCGCTGAGTCCGGATTTTTATAATCATATTCAATCCTCTCAGGGGATCTAGCCCGCTCGAAACCTTCGGCCAATTAAATCGTTTTTCGCCCACTCGATTTGCGGAAGGGGTTTAGCTCTACGAATGAGATCCCGCCAGCTCACATTGTATTTCGATTTTTCCAATTTCCCACAGATTCTCTTGTTTACCAGAAAATCTGTCGAGGGATTTAACCCCGCCTGACCTCATCAAATAATTCTGACACCTGTTTTGGCTAAAATATTTTAGCTTACTGAAATATCCACTTCACACACGAAAGAAGAAAAATTATCTTTTTTTTTCTTTTCCCCTCCCAGAAATAGTTAGATTTTATATTCCCCGGATTTTAGAAGTACATAATAGTAAAAATAGTTGATTTTTCTATTCCCCGTATTTTACAAGTATTTGATAGTATTAAAATTATTCTTTTTTACTTAAGCTCACATCGCGTATTACAATAAAGCATAACTAATAATATTGCTAATATCAATTTCTTTCTCCGTTATATTTCTTTCCCTTGTTTGGTATTAAACCAAACAAGGGAAAGTATCCCCGCGGGAGAAGAGAAAGTATCCCTGGAGGAGATAGTATCACATTTCCTCATTAGACTCCGCAGGAACCTCATTTGTTTCTTTTTAATATTTAGTCAGTTTTTTTTTTCACTTTTCTTTTTTGTTTAAATTTTCCCCAAAACTTCGTCGTTGTTCACATGTTTGGTCCATGATACCCTCAGCAGCTTTCTGTAAAGCCACATTTCTGTTGATTCAATTATCTTCTTCATTTTTTAAGAGATTGCCCAACATTCGCTATCATAAAGGAGGACAGATATCACGTAACAGTCCAATATTCTTTTCTTTGTTTCTAACGAAATTTTTTTGTTTAAATTAGAAAGTATCGCTACAAAAGAAGAAAGCATATCAAAACAATTACCATGAAAATATTTATAGAAAAATCACAGGTAGCTATCTTATATTTTACTTCTCGTGCACATATTCCATGGTATTTATACCATTCGTTGGTAGAAAAATATCTTTGCACCTTAAAATCACTTTATCTTTGCGATGTTCAACATGCGGTACAACATAGATGATAAAGTATTATATAGTAGTTTTCACTCCTTTTATACGTTTCGTGAGAAGAAACATCTTTTGCTGTTCTTATGCAACTTCGGATTTCAGTGTCATAATATTCGACTAATTGTATTCGGCTACCATGATTACTAAATTTCCGTGTCTGCTTGATTTTTACGTCCCGATAAGTTAGATGTAACTTAGGTTTTCCTCTTTTAACTAAGTTTTTTGACTTCTTACAGAAAATCATCTTTTATTTTTTGCTATATTCGAATATGTCGTGGAATGGTTCTTTCGGTTTTTCGTAATCTTCAATTAACGCACTGTTATCTGTGTTGCTTACGCTGCCATGCCCACTTTTATCGATTAATCGTAGTAGATATTCTAGTGTTCTTAGCAATATCTTGCTGTCCAGGTTAAATAACTCTTTGAGAATCTATAATGTGATCGATACCGATTGGCAGACCACCTGCAGTACCTCTGTCATCGGCGTGACGTGGCTTCCCTGTGCCTCTTCTATAAATACTTTCACGGCTTCTGCTCCGATGAACTTAAAACACTGGTGCCCCCTAGGTACGAATTTGCACGAGATACTAGATTAGCAACTAGGTCCCACCCTTTTACAGTTAAACCGATAATATGTAACCGTAATTTCTACTCCAACAGCTTCTTTTCTCGCACTTCCCGTCTGTGGAACTCCCTTCCGCATACTTGCTTCCCCGACAGCTACAATCTCCAGGAGATAAGGTCAATAGACACCTCCTAACACACTAACACGCATCTATTCTCTCAAACACTCTTCCCATCTAAATCCTTACTCATTTATCACCCTCCTTCTGACATATCTTATATCTAACCACTCTTTCTCATCACCTTCCCCTATGTAACCCCCTTCGCAATAGTGGCAATGGAATGGAAGTTTCTCAATTTTTGTATATCATTTTACTTGTTTCTCTAGGTGTTTGCAAGCTATTCGTTCACAGGTTACAGCAGATAATATCTGTTCATTTATTTCTCCATGATTTACTTTCGTTGCGAATTTTTATGCCACAGTTAATCCAAGAGATCATCACATCTGTTTCAAGTTTTTGATACACTGCAAATCATTATTGATTTCTCATTATCAGCCTGTTTTTTTAATCGAGTTTAACCCCAAGCAAGACCAAATAGCCAATAAGAACAAACGGGTTATTCGAAGTGGAAGAGTTAGAAACAGGTGGCTCGAGAACAGAGAAAAAGTAATCAGAAGAATAGCTGATAGCGATTAACATTGAATTTAATTTTTTAAGATTAGTTAGCTGGAAATCATGAAGCATGTAGGAAGTTACATGAGCAAGAAGTGCAAGAAAAAAATTGTTAGGATAGAAGTTACGGTTATATTTAACTAGCTCAATTATAAATTAGTGAGATCCTTTCGCCAGTCTAATACTGCGCTTGAATTCGAAGAATACCATTTCCGATAATATAAATCTGCAAAGACTAATTGGTGTTTTTTCCACACCCACGGAGTCAACCTATGATTTTTTTTTTACTGCTCCTCTACTGACCTAACATTGTTTAGTTGTATTTCTTCTATAACACCGGTCGATATTTTTTTTACTCAAATGCTGTTGGCCAATAAGCATATGTTTCTGGACTAATTTTAACGCTGATTCTAAAAATCAAGTCCGTTTTGCTCTATCACATCATGTTTTCTCTGTACAAAGGATGCTTTTTTTGCTTAAAATAGGCCAACATGTTTTCTCTGGGAAGTCAGTTAAGTGCCATACGTGATACAAGCTTAGCCGATCATGTCCCGAAAGAGACATGACTGACTGGGAAGAAGATTATCCCGCAGTAGGTTGCCATTGCTTTCTGCAGTAGACTGGTTGCCAGCCAAGGCTATAGAACCCAATCTGTCATGTTATTTAACCCATAACTAAAAGGAAGAGACGGATTAATGCCTTTCCCAAGGGTATTTGCGCGTAAGTGAACGCAATGAATTCAACTGGAATTCGAACTCGGCTCCCCGATTTCTCGTTCCGAGCCGATATCCAATGCACCACAACGTACATACATAGGTTCCTATCTACTCAACCTTTTTTCTATCTTGGTTTTGTTCATATTTCTTTCATAAATTGTTGACGTATGCGTTTGATTAGGATTTATTTTTACTTATGTTTTTAAAACGGATTAATATATTATATATGCAACACTTTGATATGTATTATTTACCCCGCAATGCCCAATCAAATTGTTAGAAAATATAAAGCTTATGAAAAAGAGCATAGAATATGAATTTAATTATTATTTTTTGTAATTATCTTTCATCGACAGCTTATGTAATCAATAGTTATACTGACTTAACTTTACAAGAATTCAAAAGAAATTGTTCAATAATATCAATAAGAGTGTAGTGAAGAATTGACCATTTTTATGTTTGAACTCAAAACGGTTACAACAAAGAAAAGTCTAGGAATTATATTTTACGTAGGATTTTAATGCACAGATATTTGAAAAATTTAAGAGTAAATCTTGCTTGCAAGTAAATTACCTGTATGTCTGTTAATTTCTTTATTTCTGCATAGCAGGGATTTTTTGTCAAAGAAATCGTCTTTCGTCCAAGAAGAAAAGTTTAATGAGTTCTGCATTCGCATTTCCCATGTCTCGCCAGTATTTCACACTTATCTTGACATATTTTAACTCAGAAAGGAAAAAACAATGTTTATATTTTGTTTTTGCTTTATTTCTGATGAATTCATTTTGGATATTTGGGTAAGACCAAATTGGCTACTGCTTAAATATGTGATTTACCCTCTGAGTATAATCAACCAGAATGAATCATCACGACAGTGTGTGGTCTAGCAATTGAGAGAATTCTCTACATTAAAATATAGATTAAATTAGACATATACAGAATAAAACTATATTTAGTAGTAAGAAAGTTTTGCAATTTACTTGAATCATTGTGTATATTATGAATATGGTTAGGTTTTGAAGGCTGTCACAATGAGTTTAGTAAAATAAAGGAAGGTAAATAAGTTGTTGGATATCATCTATTTATTATACATTTATATTTTGCGATTAAAATCTCATCTTCAGAATGTTAGAGGGTTTGTTTGAGTTCGCGCCTTTCAGCAAATAATCTTTCCTGGCTGCTGCTGCTGATGATGATGATAGTATTGTTAATTGTAGTGTGTGTGTGTGTGTGTGTGTGTGTGTGTGCGCGTGAATTAATTACTAGGTCTGCTGCTAAGAAAGTTGACACATTGTCGTTTTTTTGCCAGAATCTGTCTTACATATTTATAAGCCAACTATTAGCTTAGTATTTACTTTCAATATTGCTGTCAGATCTAATCTGATACTCCTGTTATATATTCAAAGATTCTTGATAAAATCTAAGGAAGAATCTGCAATGCGATTGCTCCTGACCTGGCAACTCGGTTTCAGTCATTTTCCTATCGCCGCAAAGAAACTTCCTAGCATCTTTTCTATAAATAATTTCTGATTTTCTGATTTCTTTTCGTCTATGTTTCATAAAATTTAAACTTTTAAATGCATTATTAGATACATGACAAAGTTTCACCGTTATTGAGTTTAAATAGCTTTATTAATCCGTAGGTTCCATGAAAACACAAATATATCTATATATATCATATATATGGAATATAGTTTGGTTTTGAAGGCTGTCACAATGCGTTTAGTAAAATAAAGGAAGGTAAATAAGTTGTTGGATATCATCTATTTATTATACATTTATATTTTGAGATTAAAATCTCATCTTCAGAATGTTAGAGGGTTTGTGTTTGAGTTCGCGCCTTTCAGCAAATGGTCCTTCCTGGCTGCTGCTCTTGTTAATTGTAGTGTGGGTGTGTGTAAGTGTGCTAGACTATGTATGTGTGTTTGTTTATGGTGTGTGTATATGTGTGATTGATAGTTAGGATTATTATGAAATACTAGAAGTATACGCACACGCACACACACTATAGTCACAAAAGCCCTCTTCGGCTTTGGCAGGAGTCAAACTTACGGTCAGGTTAACACATACTTAGATAAACGACATATCAAAGCAGACTGCTTCCATCAGACAATAAAAGACCGCAGCTTTCCCCTGTCTCTCTTTCCATCTATCTGGCCTGTGAGTATGAGATTCTTCAAGAACGTCTTCCCCATAACATGTTATCGGGCCTTTATCTCTCTCTCTCTTCGTTTCCATCCTTTTTAGAACCACAGCATTGAACATAGGCTCAATCGATGATATCCAGCGCATCCTTCTCTAGAACCACATTTGAGTTGTTTCATGTTTTTCCTTTACCTTTGATGATATTGCCCAGCATTCACTGTCATATTGAAGAACAGACATCACCTAGAAATCTAATACACCCTTCTTTGTTTCTAGAGAAATCCTACAGTTACATGTGGATAAAAATTTAAATTTTAAATTAAAATAAAAATAAAAATAAAAATAATAAAATGCAGGGAGAAAATCTCAAAGATGCGTCAATCATGTTTCTTAACAATTTAAATACTCAAATATTACATGTACCTGAAAATGTAGGAAAATAAAAATTTTCAATTTTCAAATAAAACCAAGATAAAATAAAAGAAAAATGAAAGGAAAAAATTAAGGGGTAAAATTTAGAATTAATAATTAAAAATGTAAGGAGCAAAATTAGAAGTTTAATTCATAATTGTTAAAAATATGATTGCGGGAAAAGGAAAGAAAGAAATTGGCAAAAGTAAAGAGGGATTTATGTCAATCTGAGTCTAAGAATGTAAGTATGATAGCATGTAGTCATTAAATCACCGTTTTTTTAAGTAAATTTGGATTCTTGATAGGGTTTAAGCGTTGATTACTTTTATTTCCTTTACTATTGTAATGTTTAGATTTTGCTATCATATTCCTAGTAGTAATTGGGTTCTTACTGTTGTTTTTTAATTTCCAATAATATATGGATAAAGCAATACTTTTGTTGTATTTACTGTTGTTTAAAGACAACATGTGGTTGCTAAATCTTATCTTCCACCTGTTAAAAGTACTTCCAAAGTAAAATTTAACATCTTTATCATATAACCTCTATAAACAATAATTTCGAACATGCACTGACCATTCGATAGACAGGTTTTGTGTTTTTGGCAGTTGCAATTATTTTTAGAAGGGTCCTTTTTGCTATTAGTTGATTGACGGATGTTTTTTATGTGGGCCAAATATTTATTTGATATCAGAGCATAATGTTGTGAAATATATCTATCCATGTTTTTAATGCAACTATAAATAATTTTGACATTGTTTTTGTTGAAGATTTTATGAAGTTTGGGTGAATGGTAGAAATGTTTATGAATTAAGTTAAGGAATAGTTTACCAATGTTAATTTGAACTTTACGACTAAATGGTGGGTTAAACCAAATAATTTATGCCTACTTTGTTTTTCACGAAGTATTCTAAACTGGTGTTGAGTTTACTTTTATCTATAGCACTAATTAATTTAATTTTAGAATTGTCAAAAATTTCTTTATTGTAAGAGTGGTACGTAAACAAAATTGGATAGATTTGTGAAGGTTGTTGGTGATTCTCTGTGGGTGATTACTTGTTGATGTATGTTTGGTCGTGTGAATACTCAGTGTATGGTTTGTACAGGTCGAAGGTAACATCTAAGAAATTTACGACTTTTAAGATGAAGATCTTTAAAAAAATCATGAAATTTTTTCTGAGTTTATCCGTTTTTTTTTTGTGGATTAATTTTGCGGAGGATTATCAATCCGTGGTCTCCGTAAAGCTCGGTGTTACATCTCTCGAAAATGTTACTAGAATTCCAGAACAAAAAGAGCCCTACCAAGTTGCAGGCCTCTGTAGAATCATATGCCCCTATGCAGATGTAGAAGTCAGGGTTGTTTTTTGTAGTCGACAGGTATTCATCATAAAATAAAATAAAATAAAATAGATTTCTGGGCTTTTTTGATAATGGTGATGCATTGGTCGCTGATGTTTAGCCAAATTTAAGGCTGCGGTTAAAGTTTTTCAGATTTACCCACAGCCATAAATTTGCTTAAAAATTTGATGGTATTGGATGGTGATGTGTTTTCGTAAGTGTATATATATATATATATTTTCTAGACATATTCTATTAAATATAAGAGACAATGAATGTCTATTATGTTTAATCATGAGCCGTTCTAAACGTCGTATTTTTGCTTTAATTTCAGTTGAAAATGAAGACAAAAATTCTCCAACATTTGGATAATTATTTATTGGTTTTCTTCTAAGCTTTCGGCTCACATGAGCCATCTTCAGAGAGGTAGTTTAAACTGAAATATTATAAAATCCACCATCTATATATATATATATATATATATATATATATATATATAGTTTTTAGGTGTTAATTGAAAACTGCTAAAGGTAATATTACAAATTTATTAATAAATATTAATAAATATACATATTATCCTACGTCTAATGTAAAATTTCATACACTACACAATCATGAGGTATATATATATATATAGAGAGAGAGAGAGAGAGCAGTTTTTAAAAAAATTATTGCATTTATTCTTAAGCTGTGATATTTTCATTTCAAAAAATTTATATCAGATAGGTAAATCGTATTTTAAATAGACGCCCAATTAGTATATATTTAACAGTATCCATTACGTTAACTCCTTCGCATCGGGAAAAATTTAAAATGAAAAACGTGTTCCCGGGCAGGTATCGAATCTATGCCCAACCTTCTCGAAAAAGATGGTATTTCCTAAAAAAAGAGACCGAGCAGTAAACATAGTTGATCAAACGATGGTGGAATATGCAGGTTAGATTCCTGGCAGGGATCGCCTTTTTCGAATGCACGGGCCGATATACGTAATACATACTGTGTAATGAATAAAATGTTGCGGCTACTTCAATTAATCCGCTTTAATAACGTTCGAATTAAGTTACACACACACACACACACACGCACGCACACACAAACACACACACATATATATATATATATATATATATATATATATAGTTGCATACAGAACATTGTTTTCCGCTTTTCTTTCTACATTATGCAGATATGTTACTAAATTAATACGCATTCCAACATTTGTTTCCAAGTCTATATAATGAATGAATTCTATACACGCACTGAAACTAATAACTTATCATAGTCGCATAGTATTCGAGAGAAAATTACCAGTAACGTTACGGGATTGATGAGTTATAATGACAACCTGACGCGAGAGAAGTGTTCATTTCTGTCCTCTGTTTGAGTAGTTGCCATAGATCACCGGTGCCAGAAGCCAAGCATTAAGACGAAATATAACCAAGGGCATTAGTCAAATTGTGTGTAATTGTTTGATAATTACCAGGTTCGCTTTATTAGTTCAATAAAATTTAGAATCATCCAGTCGCAGGCGAAAACTGGTGAACGTATTTACTCGAATAACACACATATGTTTGGGATCAAGGACGATTCATTAGTTTACAAGTATCAAGAATGGTACATGGATAAAGGGATTAATGAATTTTGTGTAAATCAGTCTTTCAAAACGAAAGAGCAATGATTAGATAATTGTCTAACCAATTAATATTTTTTGAAAATTTGCTTTAGTGAACTATTTATTTACAAAATCAGGCATTATTATTAGGTTGAAAGATCTCGAAAAGAATCTTTTGAAACACTTAGTTTTGCTTTTTAGTATCTCTGGTCATCCAATGAAACTGTTGGCTAACGTTGTCGAAATCTTATTTCATATTAGACAACACATTGAGATGAAATGCCAAGGAGACTAGTATGAGAATGTTCAACATCTTCTGTTTGCTTTTAATCAGGATCACATAAAGCTGTCACAGCTACTCAAAACATTTTTGTTATTAGTACATTACTGACATAATGGAACAGAAATGGTTTCTCGTTTCAAGGAAGGGAAGTTCGAACTCAGTGATTCTACACATTCTGTCCGAACTGTTCAGTTTGATGAAAACCAATATCACACACAGCTCAAATAAGAACTCCACCAGATCACTAGGGAACTGACAAAGATGATAAGCATTTTTTAAACTATATATATTTTTTTATATTTGTTTATCTATAGGAATTGGAGTATTTATTCTTTTAATTCCTGAAGACAGTCGAAACGTTGTGGCCGTGTTAATATTTGATATTGTTGAGATTTGATTTATATTTTTATGAATGCCTGTTAATGTCTTTTTAAATTTTACCGTGTTTTGCATGTGGTTGAGAATATCCATGGTCATATTTTGAGCGCAAAACTTGGTAAGTTTCTCTGAGTGTTTAGATGGGTCCTAATATATATATATATATATATATATATATATATATATATATATATTAGACCCCTAGGAGGATATTAAGATATACGCATCGCTCATTCACTAATGAATTAGGGCACTGTGGCTATTGGGCGTGTATAACGAAAATATGCATGCTAAAAGGTCTGCATTCTTCTACCGTGCACCCATGGCCCAGAAGTAGAATCGCCGACTGACGCTACTTTTGTCGGGTTTCAATCCTGGGTTAAAAGCAATCGGAGACTAACCGTACTAATGGGCTGTGATACAGCGAAACAGATATGTCTGCGGATGACTATTTATGCTCTCATACCCTGATTGAGCACTCTGGAAGAATGGTAGACTTTGAAAAACAGTAGCTACCATGGCATGTACGCATCGCTCATTCACTAATGAATTAGAGCACTCTGGCTATTGGGCGTGCTTAACGAAAATATACATGCTAAAAAGTCTGTCTTCTACTGTGCGCCCATGGCCTAGAAGTAGAACCGCCGACTGACGCCACTTCGGTCGGGTTTCGATCCTGGATTAAAAGCAATCGGAGTCTAACCGTACTGATGTGCTGTGATACAGCGAAACAGATCTGTCTGCGGATGACTATATATATATATATATTATAGTTTAGAACATGTACATATTTTCATCTACTACGAAGTGTGCATTTTGTATTGACATCGAAAGACAATGTTTTATCATGTAATATCTACATCAGTGTTTGACACTACTTGATGACACGTTGACCTTTCATTGTCGAAACAACATGTAGAGTATGTAGTAAATGATAATTTGTACATGTTGTATACTATAATTCATGATAAATATTCATAGCTCCTTTTTATATTGAGCACGGTTTTAATTAATGATCGTTGGTAATATTTTTGTTTCTTATTAATTTATATATATATATATATATATATATATATATATATATAGTAATGGTTGTTACAATGTTTTTAAATTCATCGTATCACTACACAAAAACTTTCTCATGTTTCGAAGCGAACCCATTAAGTTTTGGCTTCATCCTCAGGTGGTTTTTTTTAGAAATGAGAATTATCCAGTTGAAAAGACCGTTTATTTGTGTTGGATTTGTTATTTTTGGGTGTTAGAGGGGTTGGTGTGTATTTTGAGTTCCGTTGACCTTTTTACTGGTCTTAGGGTTAAGTGTTTGTTTTCGGCAGAGTTCATGATTGGTTAATCTATTAATCTTGAAAGGGCTGGTGCTGCTGGCGCCTTTAGTTTGGGGGTTGGTAAGTGTTGTTTTGTTTTGGGGTTGGTTTCTCCTTAATTTAATGTATGTTATTTTGTATTCGGGTGTGTGCTTTTCTTGTTTTTTTTATTTTTTTGTTTTTCATAAAATATATTTTTTATAAAATATATCTTTCATAAAAATGTATAGGGGTTGGTAGGTGTTGTTTTGGGGTTGGTTTCTCCTTAATTTAATGTATGTTATTTTGTATTGAGGTGTGTGCTTTTTTTTTAAATATATTTTTTATAAAAGATATCTTTCATAAAAAATATTTTATAATATTCCAGTTCACCAGTGTTCTTAAATATAGGAACCACAGAAGAAGACTTCCAACAGGCAGGAAAGCAGGAGGAAGATAGGCAGAGGTTGTAGAGTTTAGAGAGGACAGAAGAGAGTTCAGGGGCACATTTGTTCAAGACTATGATAGGGATTCCGTCCCCGCCGCACGCTTTGTGAGGGTCAAGTTTTGAGATTATGTTAGAAATCGGCGAGGGCGTGGTACGGATGTCATTCAATTGGGCCTCTGTTCTAGGTGGGAAGTTGGGTGTATAGACTCCAGACGAATCCAGACACGAGTTGGTCGAGAATCTACGGGCAAAGCATTCAGCCTTGTCCGCTAAGGAGGTGAGAACCTCAATCTCGTTGATTAGTGGGGGTTATTGAAGTCTTACTCATATTAAGCACGCTTTTATAGAGGCGCCAGTAGTCTTTGGCACCGAACTTAGAGGATGCTATGCGTTGCTTCAATCTGGCAGCAAACAGCATCTTAGCTTCGTTAAGTACGTTTTTACACTTATTACGAGCTGAGGCGAAAAGGCGCCTGTTTTGGTCCGACGCGTGGCTCCGATAAAGCCGGAAGAAGAGATTCCGGTGGGCAATGGCGGCTGAGCAAGCGGGCGAGAACCAGGGAGACGAATGGGATTTAAGCTGAAATTTCCTGGGTGGGATGAAAGCATCGATGCCAGCCTTAACCCAGGAGGAGATCTATGATGCACAGTCTTCGACGGGAAGACTAAAAACATTGTTCCAAGTGACGTCGCAGAGGAAGTCACGGAACGAATTCCAGTTTGCTCTTTGATAGCAGTAGGATATTCTGTTGATCTGGGTTTGGGTTGCTTGGGTAGGGGTGGGGTGGAAAGAGATTTTGACTACGGCATGTTCAGAATTTCCGAGAGGGCAGAGCTGTCTGGTGGTGCAAGATTTTGGTGGGCGTTAAAGTCACTAAACACGAAGATATGGGCAGATGGGTGAGAAGAAATGGCCTTGTCGATATTGTCAGAGATGCTGTCAAGTACTGAACAGTCAGAGGAGGAGAGGGAGCGGTAGAGAAAGAAGAGATTGTTCACTGAGCTTAGAAGTGAGAGACGGAAGCACATGAAAGACTGGTCCAGGGTTTCAAGAGATGTCACTCTAGCTAGGGGGAGGTGTTCGCTGACATATACACCAAGCCCATGCATATGGACATTGGAGTCCTTCCTGAAGAGGGGAAGGTAGCCAGGAACATAAAACTCAAAGGAGGGGATAGAAGGGTCAAGGTTAGTTTCACATAGGGCTAAGATATCAGATGAGTGATTTTGTAGAAATGATTCTAGGCTATATAAGTTCGTTCGGATGCCTCGTATGTTAGTGAAAGAGACACAGACAGGATTGGGCGTTTTCCGAGTAGCTGGTTTTGTTTTGTTATTTTGATTGTTTCTCTTCATAGTGTTTTAGGTGAGGAGGGCGATCTAGAGTAGAATCGGTCGGTCACTGTTTGCAGCATATGAGGAATGGACATTGGCGCAGCCTGCAACATAATGTGGTCTCGGGGTTGCCCACCGGAGGTTCATGAAGGGACGCCCGTACATGCGCGATATGGCACTACAGGAACCCCGATATTGTTCAACTGTTGATCAGAGCAGCCTCTCAAGACGCTCCCCAAGACTTCGGGCTCCTAATTACCAGTCGGAAGCAGTAACAAAGAAACTGCTAACCCGGTACCCTCAGAATGGAGAGACATTGCCACCACACTCACTAACAGCAAAGAGCTTCCAACCGAACTAACACTAAGACCGAAGAAGGAGGAAGATGAACCGGGAACCCCTTCATAAACAAGAAACAAGGTGATCACCTCTACTCCTGTTCAATAGATGGGGGTGGAGTGTGAGACCGGGCGATAGTAGGTACTATCTACTCCAATTAAAAAAAAAATTACTAAGTTTTAACTTAGTAAAAGTCCAAGCGGAATGTAGGTCGAAAAAATTAGTAACAAAAACAAAAAAATAAATAAATTATTAAAGGCAGAGAGAGAAGCAAAAAAAAAAAAACGATTTGACATCTTACCCGAGCAGGTCACCTTGAAATTTGAGCGAAATATTGCGGAAGACATTTTTAATTTCGACTCTGTAATTTTCAAAATATCTCGGACAGTAAACTGCTACAAAAATTTGTCAGAAACTCTGGCCGGAAGGAGAGAGACTTGGCCATGTGCAAAAACAGACAGGGTGTAGGGGAGTGGTTCCAAGCGGAATATAGGTCGAAAAAATAGTAACAAAAGCAAAAAAAAAAAAAATTAAATTATTAAAGGCAGAGAGAAGAAAAAAAAACCGATTTGACATCTTACCCGAGCAGGTCACCCTGAAATTTGAGCAAAATATTGTCATTTTTGTAGATTATAATTTTTTTTTTTGGAAATAACAATTATTTAGTAATAAATGTTCTATTAATTGACCCATATTTAGGAGGGAAGAAAAGGTCATATCATAACTTTTCCATCGGTATTTGCGCATTAGTGTATATAAAGAATCCGAGTGAATTTGGAACTCGCTATTCGAATTTCAATTTTGAGATGTTTTCATTTACACAGCTCGTATATTCAAGCTTACTGCAGCTGGTATTCTAAATGTACTATTTAGGCCCAACGTAGCTTAACTTCGGGGACCTTGCGTGAAGCGGTCTTTAAACGTGAAATGTCCGCAAAGTGCAACCATAAAATAACTGATGATAAAACGGATGCATGCAAGTAATGAATCTCAGAAAGCAATAAAAATAGACACGTAGAGAAAGATAGCATATTTACAGACATAGTCAGGTCTTGTCCGCCTCTTAGGTCTTTATTAAATCCTACATCGTGTGTATCAAATTTGTTAATGAAATAGCTTTCATTGTTTAATCGACTATTCTGAGAATTCAAGTAACGTACTAGAATGAGGTAAATGACATTTTATATACTATAGTTAATTGATAAATTTTTCAGCTATTGTAGTATAAATAGTGCTAATTTACTTATAGTGATGGTTGAACCAGAGACGAAGTTTTGGAGCCAATCTCACCAGAAAATTGCCTCTCTAATAAACATTGGAGAAATACAGACTATGTTCGAGTTATCGCAAGTACCGTGAATAAGTTGTGCTTTAAATGCTCTACCCGGGGCAATATAAGTTGTATCGGTGATGATATGCTTGCAAATTTGGCAGTCTTTCGAGGTATATTACATGTATAATTGCCCCTGAGAGCATTTAGTTTGTACATGTTGGAAGATGTGTGTAGTGAGGGTAAATTGTGGGAAGGAGCTGTCTTCTTGCGCTAAGTAGATGTACTTTGACTGCATTATTAATTAGAAAATATAGTTTAAGCTTTAGAAAGTCTGCTATGAGGGAATGAAAAATTTATGTATAATATGATAAATAGTATGTGATGGGTATTCATGGGCTCTCGGGACACACAGACACACTCATACACACACATATTACATATATACATATATATATATATATATATATATATATATATATATATACAGGGTGCAAAAAAATGTACACAATTTTTGATTTCAGCGTGAGTTTGACTATTTATAGGCATGCATTTAATTTAATTTGATATTTAATTTTAAACGTTGTTTTTGTCATTCAATAAACATTGATACATTTTCTATTTTAATCGTTTCTCTCTAAGCAACGCGGTACCGCTACTGGTGCGCAGTGGGTTACATAAGAGAAGTGTGAAAGTTTAAGCAGGATGAGAGCGAAGAGAAAGACGAACCAGTTACAAGGGGTGTTGGAGAAAGGGTAGGAGTGTGATGGGAATACTAGTGTGAAGACAGTTGCGAGGGTAGAGTGAGAAAGGAAAAGAACAAAGTACACGAGGTGAATGGGAAAGAACGAAAGAAAGAATTGGAGTCAAGTGAACAAGAGATGGAAATTTACATTGCATTTGAATTCTTGAAGATTGAAGCCGTCATGAAAGCAAGCATACGGAATGGAGTTCCACAGACGAAAAGTGCGAGAAGGAAAAGCCGCTGGATTAGAAGTAGTGGCTGCATTTAGTTGATTTAGCTGTAAAAGGGTGGAACCTTGTTGTCAGTCTGGTTGTTCGAGTAAATTCTTCTGGTGCGGGGGCAACAATGAGCTAAGTTCGTCGGAGCAGAAGCCATGAAAATATTTACAGAATAGAGGGAAGCCACATCCCGCCGGTGAGAAATTGGCTGGAGTCGAACTGCCATGTCGGGACTGATCACGTTACAGATTCTCCTCTGGAGCCTGTTAAGACCACTGAGATGAATGGCCGAGACACCCGACCAGATATGACAACATTATTCCATGCAGGGTCGGACATTGATTTGTATGTGTTAAAGATGGACTCAGGTGGGAAAATACCTGGCCCGACACAAAGACCCACATTTCTTAGCAATCGATCAAAGCTATTGGTTCATTGTAATGGCTCCACTTGAAGTCGGAAAATAAGGTGAGACTAAGAAGGCTCGGTGTATTGCTTTCAGTGAGACTCGCTTAGTCCATGCTGAAGAGGGTGAGATGGACTGCCTGTGGCGGTTGACAGATAGTAGCTTCGTTTCAGATGCATTAAACTTTGCAAGTCACTTCTTACACCACTCTATCACAGAGTGGATATTCTTATCGAGAACAGCAGTGATGTTATCTTTGGTTGCCTCGCCAGATTTCTTACTGAGGCGGGAGTAAATTGTAATGTCATCAGCGTAGATACATACTTGGGATTTGATCACGCCAAGGAGGCCATTTATGAAGATCGGAAAGAGTGTTAGACCTAGGATAGAGCTCTGGGTGACACCAGCGTTCGTGTGGTAGGATGTGGAGGCATTACCGTTCAAGACAATCTTTATTATGCGATTTGATAGAAAAGATTGAATCAAACCAAGCAATCGTTTTGTGATGTCATAACCATGTACCTTGCGCAGAAGGCCAGCGTGACAAACGCTATCAAGTGTCTTAGAGATATCCAGGGCAACATCTCGAGCTTCGCCAGATTTATTGAGGGCCTGGTATATATACTCGGTGATGTATATCAGCAGTAGACATGGCAAAGCGGAATCCATACTGTCTGAGAATAGTTTATGGGCAGTGAGATGTTGGACTATTTCAGCATTGATAATAGCCTCGAAGACTTTTCCGAAAATTGGTAGCAGGCTGATAGGGCGATAGTTGGATGAGTGTGAGGGTTCACCTGAGTTCTTAAATACAGGAACCACAGAAAAGACTTCCAGCAAACAGGAAAACAGGAAGCAGAGTGTCAGTAATTATAGAATTTGGAGAGAACAGAGTAGAGTTCAGGGGCACAGGACAGTGGCCGGGATTTCGTCACTTTCACTCTCTTTATGAGGGATATAAATTGAACTTAGATACCAGAGAGGTGAAAATCTCTTCGTTGAGCCTCAGTTCTAAGAGAGAAGTTGTGTGGGGATACTCCAGACGGGTCAAATGTGGAGTTGGATGTGAATTTGCGAGCAAAGCACTCGGTCTTGTCTACAGATGCCGTTAGGACGTCAAATTTATTGATTAAGAGATGGATAGAGAATTTGCTGTTGTTTAGCACAGGCTTGCAGAGCCACCAATAGATTTTGTTGCGAAACTTGCGGGCAGCTATAGGCTGCCTCATTCCCTCAGCACACAAAAGCTTAGCGTCATTCAAGATCCTCTTACAGCCATGACGAGCAGAGGCCAATAGGCGCCTATAATGGTCAGATGCATAGATCCGAAATAGCCGGAAGAATTAGTTCCTGTAGGCAATAGCGGTTGAACAGGCAACTTAGAACCAGGGGGAGGAATGCGGTTTGGGACGGACATTTCTATTGGTAGAAGGCTACTGGGGAAAGTAATAGTGAAGAGAGATATTAATAGAAACGACATTATGATCGAAGTTACCGAGAGGGCACGGATGCGAGACTTGGCAGAAGTCAGGTACAGACATAATTGATTTTGTTTACAATTCAATAAACACTGCATTTGCTGTCCTTTATGTTACAATATTTTGGGGAGATCCTTGTGTGTGTGTGTGTGTGTGTGTGTATATATATACACATATATATATATATATATATATATATATGTGTGTGTGTGTGTGTACTATATTTGCACAGACGAATAGATACGAGGCGGGTGATGCAGTATTCCTCATCAGGCAAAATAGTGGTTTGCAGATAAATATGTCTGGTTCTGTGTGATGTATTTAGATGTTTGGAAATGCATATATCTTAGTATGGGTATTTTAAGTATCTATACATATGATTTTGCGTATTGAAAATTCGTTTTTCATAAGGTTACTAAGTTATTGGCTGAAAATACCACTGTAATATTTTTAATCATTTCATCCCAAGCAAGGCCAGACCGTCACTGGTGCTCCGGGGGCTTACACTGAGAGAAAAACAAGTCGAGGAAATGATCAAGTGGAGATCGATGTGAACCAAGTAGATAGAAGATGGCAATTGACGTTGTATTTAAACACTATTATATGATTGTGATTGTAGCTATCAAAGATGTAAGCAAATAGAAGGAAGTTGTAATGTTCGTACTATGTGGTAAATATAGAATCTATTGGTAAATTAAAATTAAGTTGGGAATATTTGTCTGTGAAAAATATTTTTATCATCAAGATACGGAGTTAGTGATATGCTTATATATATATATATATATATATATATATATATATATATAAATTCATATGTCCATTTAGAGAATGTATCTCTAACAACCTCAATAATATCTACATCGGCCACACCACAAATTCGCTCTCACGGCGTCTGACGTTGTCACTGTCTTCGGCCATCCGCCACGGTAGGGATGGACTTATATTTTCAATTCAATTATCTTTATTGTTAATAGCTTAAATGTTCTATGTTTACTGTGTGTTAATATTTACTCTTTGATAATGGCTTATGTGAGCCGAAAGCTTAGACCCGATAAAAAATTCAACAAATACTGTGATTTTTTGTTGTCTTTTAACGACATCACCATCAAGTATATCAGACGGTATGAACGGATCCTACACAAAATTAATAGACGAAACTTGTCTATATTATTCAATGAAACCTGCATTAATGAAAAAATGCTGCCAAAATACACACAATTTATATATATATATATATATATATATATATATACATATATGTGTGTGTGTGTGTGTGTGGTTCAATTCGGAATACCCTGCCAGGATAGTCATATGATGAATGCTGAGAATAGTGATTACAACAGACAAGATGAGGATGATAGTCCGCATGTAAATATTGTAAATAATGAGAACTCCTCATATAAGCCAAAAAAATAATAACTTGTTATTCCAGAAATTCAGTCGGTATTTATTAGAAAACATAGGCAAATAAATAACGTTTCATTTAAACACATTAGGATACTTCAATATGAACTACTTTGGTTGTAGGCGACCCATCTGAACATTACTCTGTTTCTGTTTTCTGCAAGGCAATTCCTGTTTTCTGCAGGGCACTTTCTGTTTTTATTTGTACTTCCTGTTTTTATTAAGGCATCGACGCTGACACTACATTGTGTTTTTGTTTTACACATTGCCCTGTAATTTCTCTGAACATGAGCGCAAACCTTTGTCTCTCTAAAACAGGATATGCACAGAGCTTTCTCTTGAGTTTCATTAAATTTATATTTCATTAAAAGTCAGTCTACTTCCATTAACACCTATCTGAAATATTCTCAATACAATCTCTTTCTTCATCAGTATAATTCACATATAGCTTGTATATTTACCACATAAAAGGAACATTACGCAGTGGAAAAGTCATCTCATACCTGCGTTATATGACTTAATTCTAATGAAGAAAATAAATTCTGGAAGTCGTACAGATAATTTATATATACGCTGTATCATTATTATTTTACTTATCTTGCATAATAAATAATTTTCAGCAGACAGTATATCTTGAACTTTCGGCTTAGAAAAAAAAAGAGAAGAATATTTAGACTTTATATCAAGATACGCCTCAAACTGGGAACGTCTAGGCTTAACCGGATTGTGTGATAAGTCTGTGTGTGTGTGTTCGGATAGAAAGAATAGGAGAAAGAGAATTTAAGCTCTACCGAAAGATGTTACAAAATTTGTTACGAGAGTGAAAACCATCTGAAATATTTGTAGATAGGATCATAGCTAGTAACTTTTTTGCATTCATCATGACGCAATGATCTGTTGTTTTAATGCAGTTTATTTTTATATGCTAATATAGGTTTTAGAGCAACATTCAATGGGAGTTGAATGAAGAGATAGGGTCAAACCACTTTCAGTAATTCTTTTCGAAATAATTTCTTAATGAATTGATTAAAATGAACAAGAATTCACAAGAGAATAGATAGTTGGCTGAATTCCATCGGTTAATGAGTTAAAAACTGATAATTTAAGCTGAGCGTTGCGTATATAGAATGAAGTATCTGTACGCTTACATGACACCTTCTAGTGGATAAAATGCAATTGACAGTTTTATGCATGAGAATTCTCTGTATATATCTTTGTACGTATGTAATGCTATGAACAACTCGTTTTTCAAGCGTAATGAAAGTGTCCTCAATGAGAATTCAAAATGGTTTTTAATCACTATTTTGTCAACATATGTAGATATATTAAATGTTTTCAGTTTGTAGCAATGATATTATAAAGCGAAATGTATTGAGAGTTGGACAGTCCCATATCACAATTATGGCAGAGAGTGTAATGGGGAAAAGAAAATACTCTTTCAGAAGACATCATCTTGGTTCAGGGAAACATTTTTTAGCAGATTAGAGAGTTTCATTCAGCAAGCAAAAAAGAGTAAGTTTTTGTTTTATGTTTAGAGAAAAGACTCGTATTGCGTTTGTTCCTTAGTGAGCATTGTTGAAAGTGCTGTTGTATTGAACTTGGGCGTTTTTTTCTAAATTTGATATTTCATTAATGGGGAATACTTGTCAGTTCTTTGAATTTATAGTCTTTTTTAAACGCTTGTGATAGCGTTTATTTATTGTATTTATAATTATTTATCGGATTTTTTGTATTTTTTTTTCACGATTTAACTGATATATTTATCGGACAAATTTAACATTAATTAATTTTGCATTTTAAAAATAAATATGTGTGTTGCTTTAATAATTCTTATTAAAGAGACATTTACAACGTGAGCAAGCGAATTAATCCACAATATTGGATTATAGAAGAAGGGAATAATATCTGAGATGTTTATGAATATAATGCATTTGTTTTTGTTTTTCAATAGGTGATGTGCACCTATGTATTATGGTTATGCATTTTTATCTAGTTGGTGATTACTTCTTAAATGGCTTTTGTCGAATATTTTTATGTTGATCAATTTTTGCATTATTTATATTTTTTGCTTAATTTTCAGTTCTCTTTTCTGAGTTTCATGAAATTATCCTTTCAATTTTGTTTCATGTTTCCGTGTTTGTTGAACCTATTCTAATTGAAGACATCACGTTTGTCTCGTGAATATGTTGCTTAACAGAGTAGATATTTCTATTCAGTAGGTGAAAATGAGCCAAGTTTTGTTTTCTGTTTACAGAAAGTATTCTTATTGAGTTTGTCTCTTATTGAATATTGCCTGAAAGTGACCTTGCACTGACTTTGAACATTGTTTCGTCGCTGTTTCTCGCTTATGGCAGATAGCACACTAACAGGATTTTTTCCGCCATTTATTACGATATTGAGCAAACTTATTTAGCTCCTGCCACGTGTTAGTAAGCAACGACAGAATGATGTAATCGCTGATCCACAGTTTTCTTTCCTGGTATTATCCAGTGAAGACACAGTTTATTTACACTAGATTTTTTATGGCCCAAATATTTTCAATAAATTGATTTTGATATAATTAAAGAGTGACGGCGAATTTGTTAATTTCTAAGATTAGTTATTTTTAATTTGTTTATCAGCTTCTGATCTGACATGATAGTATCATGGTTTTGGAATATTTCAATTTCAGCTAAAAGTTTTGTTTTTCAAGCCCACATAGTGCAATCTAAACTATATAAAAGAACTGTAAGATATGGTTACATAAAATTTGATTAAATTTTGGTTTAATTTCATTATAAAAGGTAATCGATGGCAGCTCGCTTCCATGTTTTCCCATGTACTATAGTAGTTGGGTAATTATACGCAATGTCTTTTGAGAACAGTAGCGATCACGGCTCTTTACAACTTCTTATCATTTACAGCCGATTTTTGATTATCCCGCTCACTCCTTGTTGTGCTATCAATTTATGCAAACTCATTAGGAGGGTTCCCTATTTTCTTCAGCTTCTTTAAACTAAAATATTTACTAGGAGTATTAGATTCTCTTAGCCGTCTGTTGTATTACGTATCCAAGAAATTTCAACTTTGATTTTCACTAAAACTATGCTGAGTGGACATTTTGTTGCAGTTTCTGGAAATGAGTACATACTCATGCATGATCAGATCCAGGATTTCCACTTATTGCGATGACCAGATGTTCTATCAAAGACCCCTCTACCTTTGATTGCCTATTAGGACTCGTTCAGCGCAGACTTCAGCTAAAGTTCATGTATACGATTTGATGTCACCTTCTACACTCTACATTTACAAGTGCCTGATCCGACCGAAAAGAATGTAATAAAGTTATATCTGCCTTAGAATCGCTCAATCCTCAATTTCAAGTCTTGATAGAATTTAAAAGCTTTTACATGACGTTATTGAAACATTGCACCCCTCTTGCTACTCTAATGTTGTTTCTAACGATTCTAAAGATAGTGGCGTTCATCGGTCGCAATTGATCCATCATCCATAAATATCATCCTTTTATTAACCAAGTGAAATCTACAGTATAAAAATCTATGAAATCTACAGTATAAAAATCTATGAAGTCTACAGAATAAAAATCTATGAAATCTACAGAATAAAAAATCTATGAAATCTACAGAATAAAAAATCTATGAAATCTACAGAATAAAAAATCTATGAAATCTACAGAATAAAAAATCTATGAAATCTACAGAATAAAAAATCTATGAAATCTACAGAATAAAAAATCTCTGAAATCTACAGAATAAAAAATCTATGAAATCTACAGAATAAAAAAGTCTATGAAATCTACAGAATAAAAAAATCTATGAAATCTACAGAACAAAAAATCTATGAAATCTACAGAATAAAAAATCTATGAAATCTACAGAATAAAAAATCTATGAAATCTACAGAATAAAAAATCTATGAAATCTACAGAATAAAAAATCTCTGAAATCTACAGAATAAAAAATCTCTGAAATCTACAGAATAAAAAATCTATGAAATCTACAGAATAAAAAAATCTATGAAATCTACAGAATAAAAAAATCTATGAAATCTAAAAAACACAAAAAATCTATGAAATCTACAGAATAAAAAATCTATGAAATCTACAGAATAAAAAATCTATGAAATCTACAGAATAAAAAATCTATGAAATCTACAGAATAAAAATCTATGAAATCTACATAGCTAAAATAGAATATAGGTAATCTATAGTTAAAAAAAACACTACCAGCAGAATAGATAAGTAATTGTAATAATAAATATAACAGGATAACAAAATAGCAGTAATATGTTTTTAACCTACCGATAACTTGCATCAGACATTGCGTGCTTAAACACAATATAAATATCTCCTAATAGTAAAAAAAAACCGTAATTCAAAGGTATCTTCAAGTACGGTATTTTAAATTACGTAAAATAGTGTAATTATATTCGTGTCCCGAAATTAGATAATATATATTTTTTAAAATAATAAAAAATATTATTTCTAGTGCTTTTTCTTATATAAAGTTAAGAATTCCATATGGGTTCATATTGTTTTATATCAGTTAAAACATTTTTTTCACTGGAAAATATATCATCTGAATTTCTACTCTTGTTTTATTTTTATTTAATTAACAAAATCAACATTGCCAATTGGGAAAAGCTGAGGATCCGGAAGCTAACATCTGTTTTTCTAATATTAAAAATCATCAAACACATGGGAAATGAAAATAATACTACGGAAACATTTCTCTTTGAGAACATGAGAAAATTAAACTCAGTATGCAAACTGAAAAAATATTTAAGATTAACTTATTGATTAATTACTTGACGATCTTGAAATATATGTAATCGCCATTGACATAGAAATAGTTTCGTTATCAGAAAGCTGTAAATTTTCCCACAATCAATCCGTCCCTTCAGTGTATTGTGTATATATATATATATATATATATATATATATATATAGTATTGCGTATATAATATATTTAGTATTGGGCCTATATATATATATATATATATATGTCTCGATTTTACATACTCATACAAAGAAACTACAATAAATGAATTAAAAGGAGAATTTATGTTATTATATATAACAATACTTGAGCTTTCTACATGTATTAGATTAATCGATATCTAGAAAGTAGCCAGATAATTTAAATGTAAGACAGGCAACATGTAGTTTCGTATACATTCATCATCAAAAATACACACACACAAGGACTAGTGTTAAAATGGCACTTAAAATATATACATAGAGAAAAACAATTCTGCTTCAATCTGGAATTAAAAAAAAGATTTTCTGATTTACTCTTGTATATCAGGGCGGCCAAGTTAATTGATTCTACTGCTAACCCGTTCAAAGAATCTATATGGTGGTCTATAGTGAGAAAGCAGCGGTATTACACTTATTAAATTACGTAATGTCTTTAAAGAAACAAAATTCAATTTTACTATCGATTTTAAATATCATATCTGCGAAAATTCGAGTAAGGAAAGATAAATCGAACATTCTTATTTCTGACTTGTAAGATGGACTTCAGAGATTTTAGTAGAGAAAAATTGTTACGTTTTTGATTGATAAACTTCAAAGAGTATATTCTTTGTTTTCCTTTTGATTATGATCTTAATCCAAATGTTTTGATTTTTCGTTAAATTTCGTTAAGACAAAAATGAGGTTGAATCGTGACAATATGTTTATCTGATATGAATATTTCGCCTGAGGTCAATTTTTATGCTGAGAACGTAACTCACAAAAGAATTCTTTCTGTTTTTTAATATTTTATTGAAACGCTGAAAGCTAATTTTGAAACAATACATATGGAAACATAATCAAACACAAAAATTCAAAGTAAAAGTAAAGAAAAGCGCAGAACCACAAATTTCAAACATGAATGTTATTTGCTTTTATAAAAAAATATTTCTGGAAAGTCTGCTGAATTTAATAACAGAAATACACTCATTCTCTTCTAAAGAAATATTTCTGCGATCAATTCATTTTTTTCCTAGAGTAAATTGATGTCATTCTGGTTTGAATGGAATCATTAAAAAAAATTCGAACTAAACATCAATACTGATATGCTCTGCAAATTTAATAAGATACACAGCTTTTTTCACATAATATAAGGACAATGTATTTTTATTTCAAAACTCATAATCTAGATATTCAAATAGTGGGGAAAATAGATTTCAGATATGCACGTTAACAAGAGTAAGTCTATACTTTCCTAGAGCATCTCATGACTTTACTATTTGTAGAGAATGTTCTTTTTTCGTTTATGTAACATGCATTTTTAGGATATAGGTAACAAGAATTCCACAAATTTATATTCCCTTTTACTTCGAGCAATTCCAGTTTTCATACTCACCATCTTTGTATTTCTTTCTATTTATTTTCTGAAATTCATCAGGTAAGCTATTATTGTAGGATGTGTGTTGTGGTGCAGCGGATATCAGCTCGAAACGAGAAAACGGATAGCCGAGTTCAAATTCCAGTTGAATATCTTACAATCTAGAAAGAAAAATACTAGACAATTCACAATATAAACCATTACATTATTTTAGATACATTGATGACATTTTCTTATGATGGATTCATGGATTAGAAAAATTAAAAAGATTTTTCCTTTCTGCAGCAACTTTCACAATACAATTAAATTTACCATGGAGTACTCATACACATCCGTCCCTTTCTTAGACGTCATGATAAAATTAAACAAACATACACTTTCCACCAGTCTATACAACAAACCCACAAACCAACATAAATTCCTACACTTTAACAGTTGTCATCCCCTTAAATTTAAAAAACATTTATTGTATAAAGCTCATTTCTAAGAATCAAACGCATATGCTCAGACCAATCCAGATTTTCTATACAACATTAACAACCTAACAAAGCAATTTCTAAAATGTAAATACTCAATAAAAATAATAAAAGGAGCACTAAATAAAACCATCCACATAAATCGTAACACACTTCTCACATACAAGAAAAGAAAAAACAACAACCGAATTCCCATGGTTTTTAACCACAATCATTATTCCCACACACTTATTCAAAATTTTAAAAAAGATTACAAGAACCTCCAATCAAACAAAAAAATCAAAGACATTTTCCATAAACCACCCATAAATGCAATGAAACAAACACCCAACCTATCAGCTATCGCCACTTCTACCAAATATCTAAAAAATACAAACCTATCGGGGAATTTCAAATGTCAGAAATCCGGTTGCTTAATTTGTAAACATTTAGTAAACGACGCAGTATTTTCTCTACCCAACACCAACATCAAATTGCATCCACCACGCCTCACCTGTGACAGCCAAAATATAATATATTCTCTCTTCTGTTCAATATGTCCAAATAGTGGATATATTGGTGAATCTGGAAATAGCTTTAGATTCCGTTTCAATAATCACAAACTTAGCATACGCCAGAACAACCAATATTCCCCCATAGCAGTTTACTTCAATCAACCGGGACACACATTAGAAAATTGCAAATGTTTACTAATAGACTCCGATTTTAGTTCTACACACTCACGCAGAAAGAAAGAAAAATACTGGATTTTAAAATTAAATACACACAGGCTAGTGTTAAATAGGGACTTAGGTGTTTTGAATCTTTATAAATATTTCAATAGTTAAACATTTTTTAGATACAGTAAAAAAATTTCTCTAAAACAAAATTTATAAGTATTATTAAAGATAGGTTTACGTTTCCAAATATTTAAAAAAATCTGTCGCTTTCTGCGTCACGTGATGTAAACAATCTCTCCACGAACGCTTTCGCGAAATATGTTTCTAATTTAAATTTTAAAATCATTTGTTTCTGATGAAGGGCCGAGGGCGGTCTGAAATATCAAATATAATAATAGAAATAAATAAATACTGTCAGAAAAATACATTTTTAAACTTACAATTTTCTAGTAGTTTTTCCTATGCATATTATTAAGACAGTATACGTGGATCATCACTATATATATATATATATATATATATATATATGTATATAACTCGCTAAAAGTTCCACTGCCTCTCGCTGATGGCTTAGGGTATATTGACATCAAATTTCGATCCCGGCTGGAAGCATTTGGATGTCTAGCCACACTGGTGAGGTTGGATACAACGAAGCAGGCTTAGATGTGGATGACTATATATATATATATATGCATTTGTCGGTAGAATCACATTTTTATAGTTTCGTGTCTTAATCAGTGTAAATATAGTCCAATATTATGTGTCGTATAACAAATAATATATATATATATATATATATATATATATATAAAATCGTTTCACCTCAAGCAACGCAGTACTGCCTCTGGTGCGCAGAGGGCTACATAAGAGGACAGTGAAACTTACATAAAATGCGAGCGAAGAGAGACTAGTTACAATGGGTGTTAGAGAATAGTTAAAGAAATAAGTGGCGTGAGAGTAGAATGACAAGAGAGATTTTCAAGATACATGGGGTACCGGGGAAAGATAAGAGAAGGATGGGAGTCAAGTGCATAAGGGTTGACAATTGACTTTACATTTAAACTCTTGGAGATTGGAGCTATCAGGGAAGCAAATATATGAAAGCGAGTTTCACACAAAAGCAGTTAGACAAAAGAAGTTGGTAGTGTAGAAGTGACGGCTGCATTTGGTTGCTTTGACTGTAAAAGGGTGGGACCTTGTTGTCAGTCTGGTTGCTCGATGAAATTTGTGCAGAGGGGGAACTAGGGATTTAAGCTTGTCGTAAAAATATTTATAGAAGAGACAGAGGAAAGTCACATCTCGTCGCTGAGAAAGTGAGCGAAGACGAGCTCCCTCAGATCAGGGACGATTATATTGCAGATTTTCTCTTCTGGATCCTGTCGAGAAACCCGGGATTACAAAACAGTTGAAAACTCCTCTGCATTCTCTTATTCTTAGATTAATTTCAGGAAGAAGTCTTTCGCTAGTCCTACGTAACATCGGATTTCTATGTCATATTTCCTATCGTTTATTTCCTTGCGAAACTTATGAAATGTATTTTTTACTCTTCCCATACAACTGGAGTTGTCTTTATCACACTTTTTATATTCTGTTACTAAACCTGCTAGCAAGTAAATATTGTGGACCGTCTTGATTTTGACATTCCCAGTATATAACTTAGTTTCTGTCTTTTTGATGTGGCCCTGGGAAAAAGGTCACAAGAAAGATTCGGCTGGAATCAATATTATATTACAAAAGAGAACAGTGTACAGAGGAAATAGTGTATGATAGTATTTAGAACCAGAACGGTGTACTAACCAATGAATAGTCCGGTAGAGTTCATATTAGTGTGTAGGTAATTCCCCACAACAATTTTGTTGGCAAAAAGTTACATTTGGGTTTTACCTCTAAATTTCTTCTTACTTTATTCGACAGTTTTGAAATTAGCATCTTCTAGTATCTTCTTCTTCATGTGCTGTGTCCTTTCAGTACTTAAGTGATCATGGATTTCCACTTTCCTCTATTTATTGTCGATCTTAATATTTTTCCTCTTGGTATCTCTCCCAAATTCCGCTCTGCCATCCATTCGCTCGGGCCTATCAAATATGTCTCACACTGCTTTCTCCTCTCTCTCTCTCTCTCTCTCTCTCTGTCTGCTCAATAATTAAAAAATCAACACCAAGCTACTCGGGTTTCAACCCTGTTAGCCTGGTGTTAATTTCTTAGTTATTGAGTATATATAAAAAAAATATAAAATTATAGAAGATTAGGCAATCAGACTTTCAAACTTTCAGTATATTTTCTAATGCTTTATGTTTGAAGGCATACCAAGAGTTTGAAGATAATTGTCATTGATCAATAACTGTTATACATGCATTTCTATATATCTATCTATCTATCTATCTATCTATTAATTGTTCATTGATTCATCGCGGAATTTCTTCAATTAATATCATCGAGTGTACATATAGCGTTGGGGGCTTTTTTCTCGCGAGTATGTAAGAAACTCACTTTTCTTTCTTTGACAGGTATTTATATAGCTTAATGTAACATTTTACTACGCGTGTTCCCATTGAAATCACAAGTGCATCAAGAACATGTTTACATGTCAAGAGAACACACTGATGTTCAGTCTAGTCGCGAATTTGCACATAGTAGTTAGAAGTGTTACTCCTCAGTTCATTTACTGATGAGCTTATGAAGCTTTATTTTTTTTTTTTGAAGCTTTATTTACCCATGAGCTTTTGAAGCTTTGGTGTAACATTGAATGCGAAATCCATTTTTGTGTAATCTAAATTGAGTCTCGTACATAGTGGGATCATCAACTTTTCAAACATTCCTTATTGACATTAAATTTGATCCAAACCATCTGACATTTCCTTATTTGAATAACATGCAATCTATCTATCTATCTATCTATCTGCAAACTTATTGAGTGTTCAATGATCATCTAACACACACCCCATTGGCTGTGTTGAATCTCGTATCCTTTGTTAAACTATTCAATTAGGCAAAGGAATACTCTAATGCAACATTTGTGGTTCATTAGCAATCAATGACGTATATTTACTATTTTCGGTTTATTGATTCTGATGCTCAGATACTGAGTTTAGCGTGGCCCAATCGTTGAACAATAAAACAAAAGCCCATCTACAGATATTGCTCGATATTATAAGATTTTACTGGCGATGTACATGAAGTAGGTAAAACAAAGGGACGTCGAACTCAACACTGATTAGCAATGTTATTGATACAAATGCAAATCTCTGGAAAAGTTTCACATCAATTCATTATTTCCGCTGTTGATATATTATAGGACACCTTCATTTAGGAACAGTGTCATTGCACTCAATTTGAAAGTTTGATTTTAACATGATCAATAATAGCACAAATATTTTTTTAAAGTCTTTATGGGTTTTTTTTAAGAAACGTGTTTAAACAATAAGTTTAGGTTTAAACTCGTAGCGTTGGAATTACATTCAAGGGATCAGTGGATGCCTTATAGCACAGCTTTATAAAATTTATAATTTACTGAAGCTTTAGAAATTCTATAAAAACAAAATGCATGACAGAACCACATTATTACTAAATCATTGTGCTATCAAATATGAAATTTATTTACTTCAAAGGGACATTATATTTGTTGTGGAGTAGTTTTCGCACTGAAGGTTATAATCGTGCTATGTCGTCCTGTTAACTCTTATTAATATAGGAGGGAGAGTTCATTATTCATACAAAATTCTAATTTCCATATCGTGTGCAATGCTGGATTTCTAAAGAATTGAAAAAATCAACCTCTCCTACTATGGTGAATACGACTTGTGGCAAACATTTCTTTGTTTACGATTTGGATAATAGAGTTTCAGTCTTCTTCTGTAATCGAAAACATAGAATTTAGCATTTGGAATATTTTTTTCATTTTTTGTGTTTAATTTCTATATAATATCACTGTAAGTTCCTACTATCATCTCTTTATATATAGATTATTGATTTTACGCACATACAAATACACAGACAAACATACACACACACACATGCATATATATATATAGTCATCCGCAGACAGATCTGTTTCGCTGTATCACATGTGAGTAATTAGTCGGGGAATAAAAATCCTATTCGGTCATAATTCTATAAAAATGTCTTGATTATTATCTTACTAACGAAGAGTCAAGCATCATATATGAACACACACGCATATATATATATCTATATATATATATATATACTACCTGCCACAATTATTAGTTCACCCAATTTTTTAAAAAGAAATTATGTATTTCATACATTTTTTTTTAATTGCTAAGTGGATAATTCTAAATGAAAATAGAATGGTTCTTTAATGACAAAAGAACCATTCTATTTTCATTTATAATTATCCCTTTACAAAATAATACCAAAAGTAGTATGAAATACATAATTATTTTAAAAACTAGGGTGGCCTTATATTTATGGCCGGTAGTGTGTATGTATATATATATATATATATATATATATATGTATGAGCCTCGCTTATTCAGTAAAATGAATTAGAGCACTCTGGCTATTGGGCGCGTATAATGATAATATACACGCTAAAAAGTCTGATTTCTTCTACCGAACGCCCATAGCCCAAAGGTAGAATCGCCGACTAACGCCAATTCGGTCGGGGTTCAATCCTGGGTTAAAAAGCAATCGGAGTCTAACCGTACTGATGAGATGTGATACAGCGAAACAGATCTGTCTGCGGATGACTATATATATATATATATATATATATATATATATATATATATATATATATGTGTGTGTGTCTGTGTGTGTTTGTCTGTGTATCTGTATGTGTGTAAAATCAATAATCTATATATAAAGAGATGATAGTAGGAACTTTACAGTGATATTATATAGAAATTAAACACAAAAAATGAAAAAAATATTCCAAATGCTACATTCTGTGTTTTCGATTACAGAAGAAGACTGTAACTCTATTATGCAAATCGTAAACAAAGAAATGCTAAAAGTGTTAATGGATATATTTATATACTATTTACATTTTTCGGACTATTGTCCTCATTTTTGTTGCCATTTGTATAACGTTTCGGTCGTTGTAAGCACCAGCCTTCTTCATGTGCTAGGAATTTTGAACCGAACCCTTTTTTTCGATGACTGGGGTATATCATTCTCATTCCTTGTGCAAAGCCTCTTTTTGTAGCCATGAGTCTAATCGGAATCGCTAAGTTACTTGTTCACCACTACTGTAGCCTGGAATTGAACTCATAACTTTTTGTGTTAAGTTACTGGAACTAACCAACGTCCTTAAGGACACATGGCCCAGTGAATATAGACGTTAGTTAGTTCCAGTGACTTGACCCAAATAGTTGTGAGTTCATTACCAGGCTACAGCAGTGGTGAACAAGTAACTTTGAGAGTTCTATTAGAGGGAGATAACTCGTGACCACCAAAAAAGACTTTGGACAAGTAATGAGAATTATATACCCCAGTAATCATAAGAAAGGGTTCAATTCGAAATTTCTAGCATCTGAGAAAGGTCGGAGCGTACAACAGCCGAAACGTCGTATAAATGACAGCAAAGATGAGGACAATAGTCCGAATAATGTAAATAGTATAAATACTACCTCATCTAAGAAATATACAGATATATCTTTAAGCCAACATTTTTATTATTTCTGATCGGTAAATGTAATACGAACTGTTTACAATGTAAAGAAGCAAAGCAACAAAAAAGGAAATATATAGCGTCTATTTCAAATACGGGTAACCCCCTAAACATAACATTTGAAGCAATATAAATAATCTGTTGGTAGTTATAGCTTTAAAAAAGTTAATTTCACATATGTACACGTAAACACACATATGTATGAGTTTGTATACAAAAAATGTCTATATGTTCGGTAAAATGGGTGTGTGTACTTGTGGGCAAAGATTGGGGCTAAACCTGAACATCTTGTATATAGTGGCAGTGGTGCTAGCCACTTCTGCTAAATGTGTGCAGTTATACATGAAGCTTATAAGGCTTATATGACCATTGGAGTAAATAAATTCAATGAATCGATATTTCTCTTTCCCTCGGACCGACCTTCATCACATTTAGCCAGTAGCATAGCTGCTTATCCGTTACTTTGACCTCGGAACAATCAAGCCTGTTCCCTAACTGACAGCTGCTAGGATATTATTTGTGTACGTACTTGCTAGGATATGATTATATATATGCGACCTCGTGACGATCGACATGAGAAACAATAGTCTATTTCATAAGCAACATTTTCTAAATGATTTAGTCGATATATTCTGAGTCCATTTGCATTGGATGAGGAACCAATGATATCTAAACATAGACAGTCGAGACAGACATTTATACCATATGTAACACGCTCATGTATGATCTTCGTAAAATGTCAAGAAGAAACCCATTCCTCTTTCTTTCTTTCTTTCTGAACCCTTACTGGTCATTCTTAATATTCCACTATTCTGCTGCTCGCCGATCTCCGAGGTCTTTGACATGTTGTCAGATCAAATTGCATCCTTCTCGCTTAAGAAGCGTTTGAATTATCTAGAAGAACATTTTAAGTGTATCTTACAATTTACAGAGGCTAGGGAGATAACATTTTTCTCTCCATCCCTATCATGTTCATCCACATACTTAGACAGCCAAGTGTTCCAGAAAATGGTTAACTTCAACTTCAAATCGTTTGCCTTTATGAATGATGGGCGAACAAGATGTAGGGAACATATAGAAAACAGTTGTGTGTTCAGTCGAATAAAGATTTATGTCTAACACTGTCTGAAACATTTGCTCCGATGCATGACATCTATTTAAATATATCCCAATTTCTAAGATCTTTGCCCAATAACAATACATAAACAAAAATGTTTGACTGAACGATAAATCTATGTTATTGTGAAGTTTAAATTTAATATAAATTTAATACGTCAAAATGAGGTATAATTTATTACGAATTGATTATATCGATGTAATACAATACAGAAATATCTTGTAAATAATTAAAGTAAAGAAATCGATATATTGTTTTTAAATAAATGCTTTGTTCATGTATCCAGGGTATTTCCAATAATAATTATTCCGAATAATAAAAAATATTCCAAATATAAAGCCTGTATTATGTAAATACAGATGTCGAACGAGCTAAATAGCCTCGCTTCTAGCTCGATAAACTCAATATTCATCATTATAGCATATTTTAAAACTATATTTTTATCAATGTCTAGATACATATGATTCATTCATTTTCTACGGCATATTATCTCTCTGAGAATAACTTTAAATTGTAATAATTTTTTTGAGATAATTTACTGACACATGTGTTATTACTTAACCCTGATGGAAGAAGAGGTGGGTTCATGCCTTTCCAAGAGTATTTCCATGAAAGTGAATATAACGAACTCAACTGGAACTCTGATCTAAGATTAACACTTTCGAGCAGTTATCCATTACACTGTCCACACAACGAAGCATACAGCACCTGGTATAGCTAAGCCGATATCCACCAAGGTACACAACAGGCTCGACGTTGCTTAACTTCGGTGATCGTAAGGGAACCGCTTTCAGCGTGTTATGACTAACAGTCTAGATAGATAGATAGATAGATAGATATTGTGTCCCTACATCATGAGTGTTTTTATTTAATATTCGACGCATTTGTACTATTTTTGCTAACATTAGAACGCAGTTCACTGATCCCAATGATTATCTGCTTTGGCTAAAATTAAGCTATTTTATAAGATACATATATAAAGAGTGAGATAGGTATGGAAACGTTTAGTCAAATCGATAGACTCTTCGCTAGCAGAATGTTTAAAGGTTTCTACCTATCGATATTAGTATACACTATCTCAAAGATAAGATGGTGGATACTAATAACTTGCGCTATCTTTTGTACAGATTATTTCATAATCCGTCTGATACACTTATTTGATTTGAACACAGAATCAGATTAAGAACAATTTCGATTCGTTTATTTCCTTTTTTCGAAAAGTTTTCATTTATTAATTAAATTACTGATATGCATTTTATTTGCGCATTACTTATTGAATAGGATTATTTCTTGACCGTATTTATTCTTCTGTGATTCATTGTCTTACCAGTCGGTCATGATGACATAGTATTGCTTCTTCTTTGAAGAACCTTAGTATCATGAGATTTTTATCTTTTATAAATCGACTTATTTTCTACATATCTATCACCTGTCATCCATTGCAATTTTCTCCCTGGAGTTTAAACAGGAGTAGACGTTTATCCATCGTTTGCTGTTTAAGATTGGCTTCATATGAAGTCAACTTAAAATTTATATTTTTAACGTTGCTGACTAAACCTTGACATGTTATTTAGAATCTATTTATTCATTTTATTAAAAGGAGTAGACAGGTTCGCCTAACATCTGGTTCATACTTATCTGAGTACTAGCAGTATAGCCCGGCGTTGCTCGGGGGTAATGAAAGCTTTAAAACTAATCCATGGTCCTGGAGCTCAGACTCTTTGGACATTGGCATGAAACACTAAAAAGCAATAGTTGCTCCAATTAAAGCAAAACCGTAGACAGAAATAAAAATGAATGGATGTAAGTCAAATTTTGATTTCCTGGTACCGATATCAAATTTTCTGCACTATTGTAAGAACTGCAACCTTGAAACTTCTGAATATCGTTTCTTATGTCTTTGTCTATGAGTGTATAAATTTGATTAAAATCGGACCACTCCTTCTATAACCCAATTTTTTTGATTATCAATTTTTGATATTTATCTGGGTTACCTCGACACAAAACATAGCTAAGAACACTCGCAAACGCTTATAGTACAACTGTGTAAATTTTCAAAAAAATCGGTTGAGCCGTTTCGGAGACTACAGGTAAGACATACACACGCATACACACACACACGCACGCACACACACACACACAAAGTTCCATTTATAAATAAGTTTAGATTTTGAACAGGTTTAGAGGTTTATTACTTGTTTCCTATTTAAGATTTGCTTCATCTGAAGTTTACTTCAACTCTATAATTTTGACGTCTCCGACTAAATCTAGAAATATCATTTACTATTTGTTTTCTCTATAGGAGTAGATAGGTTCGCCTATCATCTGGCTCACACTAATCTAAACCTTCTGAACAGAAGAAGATACTTATCTCTTGTTTTCTGTTTAGGATTGGATTTCCGGGTTTACTTAAGTCTACGTCAACTTTATCCTTCTAACATTTCCGCCTAAACACTAATGTTTTTCTTAATCTGAGTAGATAGGCCCGCTTGCCGTCTAAACTTCCAGTAGCCCATAGACTCTTGCGTTATTATCAATTTTCTTAAGGGTCACTCAGTCAGTTGAGTGCCATACGTGATACACGCTTGGGCGATCATGTCTCTTTCGAGACATGACTGAATGGGCAGAAGATTATCCTGCAGTAGGTTACCATTGCATTCTAAGGTAGACTGGTTGCCGGCCAAGGCTATAGAACCCAATCTGTTCTATTATTTAACCCAAAGCTGGAGGGAAGAGACGGATTAATACCTTTCCCAAGGTTATTTGTGCGTAAGTGAATGCAATGGATTCAAATGGAATTCGAACTCGACTCCCCGATTTGTTGTACCGAGTCGATATCCACTGCATCACAACGCGCATCCATTTGAGGGTCAATTGATTTAAAAAAAACACATATATATGCATCTCTCAGGCATAAATAAAATAAAATAATATTCAGCACATTCATCAAGTATAAAATTAGTCAGTCATGAAAATTTATTTTGGATGAAGATTAAGTTCATAGAGCGATCATTAAAAATAATAAATTGTTTTATGATTTCTATATCTTCATGTTGGTTCAGTCATCACAGTCTTGATTTATTATCGAATCAAATGATGCCGAGCCATGGTTGTGTACATCCAGAAAGAATTTGGGACACAAAAGGAGGAGAGTATCTTTTATCTCAACTACATTCACCTATTTAGCAAGCACATTTTCAATTTAGACATCGATCTTGCTACCTACCTAAACATCTAGCTGTTAGCTACATGAATCGCTAGCTATTGTTTTACAGCTTATCATTTCTTTTTGCTGATATTTAAATCCGAAACATGTTCGAATTGTGAGAATAACAATCCTTTAACCGATTCAATGTTGCATGAACGACTTTTTAGAGATAACAATGATTTTTCCAGATACAAGTTCTACTGCTTAACCCCTATATAGAGGGAAAATCGAACGATACATACCATTACCAAGGGTATTTGTGCGTAAGTGAAGGTGAAGATTTAGACTGAAATTTGCATTTAGCTCTCCGATTTCTATTTCCAAGCCGGTGTACATTATACCACCTTCACATTCACGTTTTACTTGCAAAACATTCCGATATCTAATTAGGCATTTCTATACCTAGCTACGCCTGTTTCTATCTAGCTATGCTTCTCTCGCTCTCTCTATGAAATTGTGTAAATCTTTCCAGTGCATATCCAAGAACTTTCGGCTATTCTTTTAACCATTGTGAAGGACGATATTTATCTTAACTAATTGTTTGTTATTATATGTATATGACTGAAGTTATAGAAATATTTATATTAAAAACACTGTCAGAGCACTGTGGCCGTATTCATAGTTTGTTATTAAGTGCTATCTGTATTTTTTATCATCAGACCTTCCAATTTTTTAATACCATTTAATTCTGGATAAGGAAATATAATTGTATTTTTTACTAGTATGTTTCGGATGAAATTTGGCAGAATTTCATAAGTGTTTAAATAAATACGAATTGAGCTACGGTTGTGTAAGGGTAACGCTAGATGTCTGCTGACATTTACTATGACCATATACCCATTTATGAGTTTGGTTTGATTAGAAACGTATTTCCTTAAGGGACATTTGTCCTTTTAAATTATATTGGTTTTCTTTACCGTTTGTGGATGTGTTGCTATTGTTATGATAAAATTAGCTGTGTAAAACTTTTTTGTAATACATAATTTAGTTTTGTTGTTCTAGTCGACAGGGTTTGTGTATTTCTTTATGCTATTTCTAAGAGAGTATTAATCTTGCTTATAGTTGGCATTTATTTGGCTTTCGTAGAAAATATTACTGATATTGTTTTTATAAGCGTACTCAGAATTGCTATGAGTTACTTTAGAAAGAAATTGTCTAATTGGATGGTCAGTGAGGTAGTTAAGAAAACCATTGTTATCTAGCGTTCATTTTACGTGATGAGTTCTTTATAGAAAAGAGGACGAGAGGATGAATTCTCGTGTGTTTTAGGAAATGCTTTATAAATAAGTGGGCATTCACTCTTAAAAGTAAAGTGGCAAGAATTTTTACTAGTGTTTTTTATATAATGAAGTGTTGAGTATGTTATAAGTAGATTCTATTGGACAGTTTTTACAAACTTTGTGTTCAGAAAACAAAGCACTTGTACGAACACAAAAAAAATTAAATTAAAATAAAGTATAATTACAGTACCATGTCAGGTGTCTTTGACAAAACTTGTACACACACACACACATATACACACACACACACACACACACACATATAGATAGATAGACAGATTGAGAAAAAAAAAGAAATATAATGATAACTAAATGTTATAGACGCATCATATATCTTATATAAAATATTGAAAACGTTTTTGAATCCTATAATCCTAAACAAGGTAATAATGCCACGAGAGTGAAGGGGACACTGTTGGGTGAAGAGAATGTGAAGACTTTAGTGAGAAATAAAAACAATAAAAAGAAACAGATTTCTGGAAGGCAGAAGATGGTAGTTATTGCATTTAGGTCTTTAAAAATCGTTGCATTTATTTTATCGGTGAAAAAATAGTATTAGAATAGAACTTACAGTTACAGCTAAGTATTTCAAAAGTAAAATGATGATACCTATTAATACACTTAGACTCATGTGGCCGTGATACCAAGCAGAAGAACTTAGTAGAATGGAACAGACAGAGAGAAGCCACATCATGTAGTGGGAAACTAACTGATGTAGAAATAACAGTAGAGGGCTGATAACGTTATAACAGTTTCTTCGGATTTTTGTCAAGAATCTTCCAAGATATATCCGGAGCACCAGACCAGATATGGAAGCAATATGCAATACATAACGAATGGTAGATATATAAATGTCCAACAGAGATTCCGGTAAAAGGAAGTGTCTGGCACGACACTTTTGAACCAATTTTTCTACCAGTACATTAAACAAATGGTTCAATAAAAAAATGGTTTAAACTAATTTGTACATTTTTGTAGGAGGATATAGGTTGTGCAAGGTAGATATAAAAGCACTTTTCCATAACAATGCAAAATACTTAAGTTTTACTTTGAAAAAAAAGGAAGAATAAAAGCAAATGATATTTTTCTTAGTATATGTCAAGTGAAATCAGTATAAAAAACATATAATTAAAGGCAAATATAACTTTTTATGGAAATAACATGAATAATAATGCATGATTAAACAATATAGTTTTCATTAAAGAATAATATTCGCTTTCACATGCCTGAAGATATTCAGAAAGTTATGAAGTACCCTCTCTAATGAAAAATCTATATTCCGTCTTTTATATTAATACGTGCAATATAAAAAAAAAACAAAACTTCCTTCTGAAGTATGGATTTTGTAAAAAAGTTATTGCCGGAATTTAGAGTAGTGGATATCTACTAAATTATTCACACTACTGCATTTTTTAAAAAATATTTTTTTTATATATTTTTGTTCAGTATTGCTGATACCGTCTTTGAATTTTTTGAGGTCCAGTTTGTATTCATAATTAAATTAAACTAAATTCTTTGATTCACCCACATCTATTCACAAACCTTTAAAAATTCAATAGAATTGTGTTATAATAAAAACATTTTTATTATTTCACTTTATGCAAGGGGATAAATCTACTAAGACGCAAGTGGTTATTAATTGTAAAAAAAGACAGAAAAATGTCAATAATTTTAAATAACAAAAAGGAAAAAGGGATCGGTATTGCATTTAATATTTTATAGTTCTAATTTAAGTAGAAAGCAAGAAAGCAGAAGAAATTTCTCCACACGTAAAGTGTCAGAGAAAAACTGTAGCCTAAAAACTTATGGTTAAATGTGCAAAGGTATATATTTTAGCGAAGATATCAAATGCATAACGAGTAGACTTCAACGAAATCAATATAAAGAAGAGTCTTGGAAACCTTTCGATCAAAACTCCTGGATCAAAGAAATAAATATAGCAAAGACACAACTTCGAGAATACAGATAAAATCCAACGTTCAACCATACTATTTCAGACGACATCAATCTCGGTGGTTTCTTCTTGGATAATTATATACCGAAAAAAAATGACGCGTAATGATCACTTTCTTTATAGCATAGTGTCACTGTGTAAACTCACTTGATGTGGACGCTACATGTGATTCATACACTACGAAGTGTAGCAAGTAACGCGCTCACAAATCCTCTGGCGTCACGATGGCAGCTCAATATACGTCAGTGTCAGTTTGTGACTAACACACGGAAGCTGTGAGGCGCATGTGATCAATAGTTCGGATGTGACACGCCACGTCAATGCTGGTGTGATTTCCGGTCGGACACTGGTAAAAAAAAAGTATATTTTCTTTATTATTCACTCGCAGGCGCACAGACAAAAAGAAACACGTGAAAATACACATGCTAAGAAAATCCACATATAAGGTACATATGAGTAAGAATATCTATCTATCTATCTATCTATCTATCTATCTATCTATCTATCTATCTAATCTTTATATATATATATATATATATATATACTCATCTGTTTCTGTCTATATATCTATCTAATCTCCTCCTATCTGTGGTGTGTGTGTGTATGTATATATATATATATATACACTCATCTCTTTCTGTCTATAAATCTATTCTCCTCCTATATCTCTCTCTGTGTATATATATATATATATTCTCATTCCTAGAGAAAATGTTTGATTGGTTGGACGTAGTAGCAAGAAAGGTTAGTATACGTAATATTTTAACTATGGGTTGAAGAGCAGAGCAAATTGGGTTCTATAGCTTTTTTGGCAACCAGTCTACAGATGTAAGCTGCATTCACCCTAGTTGGGTTGAGCTGGTATCCTCCTCGATGGAGAAAGATTAATTGAGAGTTGTTTAAGGGCAGGGTCCCAAGTTCTACCCTGAACCAGTCTACCGCAGAAAGAAATGGCAACTTATTTCGGGAAAATCTTCTGTCTAGACAGAAAGATACATGATCGCCCAATCGTCTATCACATATGACACTTAAATGATTGACTGATAGAATTGTGAAAAAGAAATCACGGCGCGACGTTAAACTTTGAATACCAATTTATATATATTCAGTTGTTTATTTCAGGGATTTTCTTGCACGATGTCTACACGAAGGTCAGTGACATTTAGAGATAATATTTTAATCTCAACCAGCGTGGATTTTCACTTTCTCCTACCAACTATTTTCCGATCTCTACAACAGGACGCACGACTAGCACTTCTATCGAGGGCCATCTTAACTCCATCAAGGGGTAACCTCTCTGAACCCATTAGTGAGTGATTCAAAGACCCTCTCACTCTGTACAGATATCATCCAACTTGTAATGGGAAGGCTGCCATTAATATACTATAACAGGGGATCCTCAACAGCCCGGTTTGTTGGGATATGTACCCGAAAGTTTTTATCTATTATTCTATTTTGGTTAAGTAGGTGGACGCTTTGTAGACCCAACTTTCAGACTTAACTGTCTGATATATATAAAAAAAAGCGACTCACGTAATACTGAGATAAATCACTCGTCATGCCCTTCTATGTCGGTGTTCTAAAAAGGGTTTCATCGTCGGTATTCGATTATAGATATGTTACACATATGTCTGCTAAATTATTCTCAATAGATCTAGATTATTTTTTTATGACATACATATGCCCAGTGGACATTGTTTTAAAAAACAACATTATTTAAACTGTGTAAATGGCTTTGAATAAACTCATCGGATAACAACATCAGGATCATATGCAGTTTATGTAATCTCGGATGAGGAGTGGAAACGTCGTTCCAAAATTATTGCGAGTTTTCAGAATATCAAAATATCAAAGTTGAATTGTTATTTTTACATTTTTTTCCAAAGCTTTGAGAAAGTTTCCTTTTTATATGAAAGTTATTTTTATTTCCGCTGTAGAAATTATATGAATGAAGTAATTTATGTACACCTATGTGGCACTTAAAATCCAAAATCTACATAAAACTTCCATGGAAAAAGAAAGAAACGAAAAACCAATGGAAAGTCGAAGCGAAACTGAAAAACTAATTATTGAAAAAGCTCGATATACGGGAAAAGGCAATAGTCAACTAATCGATGAAATGGAAAAATAACATTTTGAAAGGCAAAAATAAACGTCATATTCTTTCCATTGAAATATCTTTTCTTTCACTAAATGAACTTAATTGTATTGTTTGCTCTTATGGTAGAAAATATTTTTAGATGAATTTAGTAGCAGCACTAATAATATTATTAAATTCAACTTTACTGTAGCAAAAAATTGCATTCTAGCCATCATTACTGGCCATAACGAAAACAAATAAGTCATTGAGGTTAAACCATACAGATTTTTTTCTGTCTTCGATGCTAAGTTTAGCGATAGAAATTCCTGTTTTTTCTTTTGTACAAATTAAACTTTTGCCTTGCCAGTTGTTGCCGTGAATACGGCGACTGTATCCCCGTGCAGAGGATTAAACCACCTTTCAAGAAAGAGATTATCAGATTACTGGATTTACGTCAAACATTTCGAACGTTGTGAAAACTAAACGTCAATGTACATTTTAGACTCTGTTGCAAACAAAATATATGGCTATCTTCTTCAAACCAAATCTATATCTACCTTTTTGACTATCAGACAAACAAGCCCTCTTTTAATCATTTTTATTCTCGTGAAAATCAATATTTGTTTGACTTTTTTTGTTCACATGCACAAACAAACATGCGTCTACCTATTTTTTTTATCAAAACGATAGAATTTGAATTAAAATAACCGGTAGAATTTTGATATGCTGTCGTCTAATTCATACAAAATCAAATGAAATTGAACTTTTTGTTCTTGCACATAACTGATGTTTAACTAAAATGAGGCATATTTATATTTGGATTAAAATAAAAAAATGGGAGGCTTTTTGCGTCTTTTATTAAAATAATATGCACAGGGATCGTTGATCTCGAATTTTTTATAAATTTAATTTTGCATAGATTCCCACAGCTCTGAAAGCGCTTAAAATAGTAATACAAAAACTGCATTAAATGAGATAACTTTTATTCTAGGAAACAGTTTAGGAAAAATTCAGATGAATATTATTTTTTAACATCTATGTTATGTGGCTTAAAATTAACCAATGTTTTTTTTTTTCAGAGACGTTTCTTCTACTCAGTACACACAGACACAAATATACATTATGATACGCTTATACGCATAAGTTATATATACAGACGATGCTAGACTAGTTAAATGCACGTGTTGTCTGATTAACAAATAAAAATGAAATAACACAAGCATAAAAAACAAATTTTTTCCACATTTCTTTCACTTAAGAAGCTTTTATAAGAGCGAAACATGCCAGATTTATAAACGTTTAATTTATTTTTATTTTGTTATATATATATATATATATATATATATATATATATATATGACAAAATGTCTTTCATATTACTTTTTTTGCTATTTTTCAGCTGCTCTGATGAATTTTTTACTAAACGAATCCTTGGTATCAGAATTAAATAATAAACATCAAACGGGATTTCATATATTTCATTTTCATAATTTATCTATCTATCTATCTATCTATCTACACACACACACAAACACAAACACACACACACACACACACACACACACACACACACACACACACACATATATATATATATATATATATAGCGTGACTCTTCAAAAATAAATTGTGTTCTTTCGGTGACTGGCGTGTGTATACAACACGTTAAAATTTCCCTTCACCGATTACGTGCGCCTACGGCTTAGGGAGTATCGCCTTCAATTAACACCAAATCGATCGAGTTTCGATCCCGGCTAGAAGGTAATGAATGTGATGAGCTGTGATACAGTGAAACAGGTTTGTATGTGGATGACTAATATATATATATATATATATATATATATATATATATTGAGTGAATCTAGGTAGATTTCAAGTTTTAACACTAATTCAATTCTCAACACAATTTCAAGAATAAGATAAAACACTTTCTTAGCTCCATTTTGAAAAATAATTTTTGAATTTTGGTTCAGTAGAAAAAACGTTACATCAAAGTATGTGAAGTTCGAAAAGGTAGACTTACTACATAAGTGAGTGATTAACGCTTCTAATAATAAATGTAATTCTTTATATAACTTTTTCTAATTAATTTTTTTGCATGTAATTTTCAATATTTTAATACTTATGACATCTTTTATCATTTTTGTCAATCAAACTTTGCTCGTCACTAATCATTTTATCAGAATTTATTATCAGAATTAATTATAGATAATCATTTTATTTTGTTTAGTTATTCAATTAAATATTTCTTTTCCTTTTAATATGCTTTCAGTATTAAATTTATATTAAATTAATAGCAAACCAGGAGAAATTATGAATTACATGGAAAAATGCGCGCATAAAAAGTAATATTCTTAAGCTTATATTAAATCCTGAAAAGAATATGTCAAGTTATCAGACCTGGAAAAGTAAAGAGTCAAGATAATCTTGTAAATTAAAAAAAAAAGAAAAAATTCTAGATAAAAATATTGCAGCTAAAAGTAAAATTTAAATTTATAATTTTCTGAAATGTTTTAACAATTTAAAATATTAAATGTGTTGTTATTTTAATAGAGTTCAGTCAATTAATTTAATTAGCCAGTTTTTCTATGAAATTTTAATTTGTAAATTTTTTTACAGTTTTGATCTTTTAATTTTATTCCATATATCTATAGACTTAATTCATTGATTTCTCTAATTAGAAAATTTGAAACTTTATTAAAATGAACAATTAAAACAATAATTTTCTATATTCACTTTTTATTTCAGCTGCGTTATTTTAAGTAAGAAATTTCTTATTTTTAATTCGCTAAAATATCTTGCCCTTGCGCAGATACTTCCATCGCTCATTCAGTAAAATGAATTGGAGCACGCTAGCTATAGGGCGCGTAATATGATATGCGCAAAAAAGACTACCTTCTTCCACCGAACGCCCCGTGGCCCAGTGGTAGAATAGCCGATTGATACCAATGCTGTCGGGTTTCGATCCTGGGTTATGTAGCAATAGGAGTCTAACCGTACTGATCACCTGTGATACAGCAAAACAGATCTGTCTGTGGATGACTATATCTATGAATTGTTTGAACATTATTTTTTATCGATACTCATATTTAAGTAGATATTCTGTTTTTAATGAAACAGTATTATATATTTATTTCTACCGGCCTGATTATTTAGGATAAATTTTTATTACGAAATTGTGTGCCATTCGGCAGGATTCGAACCGGCGGCCCTTATCTATAGAGGGGAAGCTACCATTTGATCTGGTAACGTCTTATACCTCTCGACCACGAATAGCCTCCAGTCTAAACGAGGTTTTTATCAAGCCTATATAACACAATTTTCGATCCATCGTAAACAAACATATCTGCTCTGAAATGTATCGTAATGTCAACAAATGTAAACATGTTACGGAAATCAACGAATTTTGACGAAACTTGGTTATAAGCAACCGACAATTGGTACACATTTTTGTAATAAAAAATTATCGTAAATAATCAGGCCGGTAGAAATAAATATATAATACTGTTTCATTAAAAACAGAACATCTACTTAAATATGAGTATCGATAAAAAATAAAGTTCAGACAATTCATTTCAAATTGTCGGTTGCTTACGATACATTTCAGTGCAGATATGTTTGTTTACGATGGATCGAAAACTGTGTTATATAGGCTTGATAAAAACCTCGTTTAGACTGGAGGCTATTCGTGGTCGAGAGGTCTAAGACGTTACCAAATCAAATGGTAGCTTTCCCTATCCAGATAGGGGTCGCAGGTTCGAATCCTGCCGTAATAAAAATTTATCGTAAATAATCAGGCCAGTAGATATAAATATATAATACTGTTTCATTAAAAACAGAATATCTACTTAAATATGAGTATCGATAAAAAATAATGTTCAAACAATTTATTTCAAATTGTCGGTTGCTTATAGCCAAGTTTCGTTATATATTGACACACTTTTTTATGTTTGTGTGTACATGTTTATATGTGTACATATGCGCCTGTATGTGTACATGCTCATGTGCTCTTTCAGTTGTGTGAATTTATAAATTTTGCGTTTGTGAAAGTGTATATATGTGTGCGCATGTGTGTATCCATTTCTGTGTGTGTATTTTTTGTGTGTACGTGTCTGAGTATTACTTTGTGCATTAATATGACGCTCGGTTTGTGTGCTACATTAAAATTAAAACCACATTTATAAATTATCAGAAGTCTTTTGAAAAAGCAAAGAATATCAAAAATCTTTTTTGTGCATCTGAAAGACATTTAGATATAATTATTTCTATAATAAAATGACATAATACTACAGTGATGAGCTATGTACAGTAATCCTGTTTGTTTTTGGCAGTAGTAAACAATCAAAACACCCTGACATTGATCGCTTTATAAAAATATTTGAAGCCTTTTGTTATTATCATTATTTCAATAGAAAATGTTCAGAAAACTATAATTCTTAGTTCCCTATTTCTAACCTTTACAGCTAAGACACGTTATGTAGCGCACATTCTAGCGAACCAGAATTATTCCGATCCCATTCCATTGCTGAGAAACAGTTTCTACTCGAACGCCTTCTGCCCACGAACCGCTATTTTGCGCAACCGATTACTGAACATCAGGAAGAGACAACTAAAGTCCCTCTCACATGCAATGAGGAAGGAGGGCCTGGAGAACCTTATACTAACAGGCAAGGTAGAAGGAAAAAGAGACAGAGAAAAGCAGCTGATAACATATTTGAAAAACCTGATCAGGTGGATGACGGAACGAGGGTTACATGGTGCAACAGAAGAAAGCGTGCTAAGAGCCACCAGGGACAGGGAGATGTGGAAAGCCATGATCGCCTACGACCTGAAAGGACATGGCACATAAAAAAAGAAGACTCACTAGAGTCCTAACTTAACCTTTTATTATCCCCACATATACTCATAAACTTTGTCCATTATCTCTTAATCTCTAACCCACTACCTTGAGTGGATCTTAAGCCGTGTAGATGGTTAAATATTCATTCACCCTTAGTCATTGGTAAAAATTAAGTTAGATATACATGTCATTGCTAGACTGTGAAAATGTATTCATTCTTCATTATCGTGGCCTTGTATCAAAGATTAAATTTGCACCTGTATATGATTGATTCATTGCATTCACTTACGCGCAAATACCCTTGGGAAAGGTATTAATCCATCTTCCATTTATGGGTTAAATAACAGGACAGATTGGGTTCTATAGCCTTGGCTGGCAACCAGTCTATCGCAGAAAACAATGGCAGCCTACTGCGGGATAATCACCTGCCCAGTCAGTTATGTCTCTTTCGAGACATGATCGCCCAAGCGTGTATCACGTATGGCACTTAACTGACTGACTGATATGATTTAAGGTTATGTTACTTTTTAAGTTTCCTTATCTTTAGTTCTATTCACGGAGTCACTTATTCAAACGCAACTCGCATATATATATATATATATATATATATATATATATATATACACGCCTATCAAAAAAAAAAAATTACTCACGGCAAACCAAATATATATATATGAATCAGCCCTAAGAAACAGCGGATAATTACAATGGAATACATAAACGAAAATAATTCAAACGGAAAAAAGAAAAATACTTTTTTTTATCTCCCCTTATCAATAAAATAAAAAAAATTCTTCAAAATAATTGATAAAACATATCCTTAAAAACAGCAAACTATCAAAAAATATTTATAAAAATACAATGAAAATTAGTTACAGCTGCATGGATGACGTGGAGAAAATAATAACTATAAAAAATAAAAAACTCAGCAAAAACAATAACTATTACAAAAAAAAACAGGATTTACATCCAGTAAACTTTTGATTGTGATCCTTTAATACAGACGTGATCTCAAAGTTTTCTAATAAATATCTTCTTCTAATATATATCTAGCTATATATATATATATATATATATATATATATATATATATATATATTGATTAATTAGTTATTTATTAAGTAGCTTATGCTATGCAATTACCTCAGAGACATATTGAACCATTGATTGTGAACGCAAGATAGATGAAAAATATCTCAGAGTAGCTATTTAAAGAGATAACACTGGTCAACACGATTTTTGATACCAAGAAACTAAAAATGTTTTTTCAGTTAATTTCATGATGATGCTTAAGAAAAGGCCTTACATTTCCATGATTAGTTACAATTTTTGCTGTATTGAAATTTTTGGCAAAAAAGATCAATTTATGATTTTGCCCGATCGAAAGATTTACTTAATAAATTTCGTAGAAACCCATCAGTTTTCATCTATCTTTATAAGAAAAAAGTGTTTTTAGTCAAAAATTTTCAAATAGAAATACCGAATTTTTCCAATTTATTGCTAAGATTCAAATCAACCGATAGACTTTATCAGTGATACGCTTTATCAGTAATATTCTAATATGAGTATTAAATTTCATTTTTATATCGTCATATACATTTTCTGATAGTTACGGCGATGTGAATGATGAGCAAGGAGAACGATTTCATCAAGATATGAAAACAATGCAAGATTGTTACTAGGTAAAGTGGAACAAACAAATGATTGCTGACTACTACTGGAGTATCAAAATTGATTTAAATAACATTGAACATAACAATCAAGCCAGTGAAACGTTTTTACTATAGTTCATATGTTCACGAAGGTTACATTTTTGCTGTCACTTTATTAAATGATTTATGAAATTAAAACATTTGTTGCGTTGGCCTTGGTATATTCCATCGTGCTATTTTTAAAACTTACGGTTTGATTGTTATTAAAAAATAGTATTTGTGAATAAGCAGATCAATATTTGTTGGGTTGAATACGAATTGAAAGGTTTCTACGATTTTACTTTAAGAAATATTGCGATCGGTCAATATCATATATATATTAAACAAATGAAAAAATGATTTCTATCCAAAAATGAGGGATTTCTGTACAGCAACAATGGTAGCTAACCAAGAAAAAAGTAAGGTAATTTTCAAATTCAGTGCCTTTAAATAATCTAAAAAAAATATTTGCGTCTCGACACCATTTCAATTTATTTGTTGTTGACCAGTGTAAGTAATCCTAAAAAATGAAAAAATACAGGAATGAAAAAATTATTACTAAAATATTATCGGAAAGAAAGTATTAAATTAATGAAATTATAACGGTTGAAATTATTATGTAATTTTGTCTTATTTTTATTATAATACTGGGTGCTCTTATTTGTGTAAAATAAGGATCAACATACAATTCGAACATTTGTATATTTTCTTTCTTATTGAATAACAATAGATACAAAACATAACAATTGAATTACTGTCAGATTTGTAGTTTGATACGTAATATATATGTGTGATAGCTGTATTGAAATTCCTCTTATTCTCTGTTGCCATAGAGTTCTAACAATGGGTATAGTTTGTTTCCCATCTAGTGAGCGAGTTAAATTACTTGTAATGGCGATTAAATGCATTTAAAATTTATATTGTGAAAATCAAATTTTTAGAATAAAGCCCTTGTTATCTTGAAAGGAATCCAAGAAACTGTTATAAGGATGGTGCTTTTCTAAGCGCAGATTAGATGTGGCAGAATGTCGAAAGTATGTTGCAGATGAAAATCACTATTTTGTCTAAAATATTCTAGGGAGTCAAGTGTTCTAGCTATTACAGAACGTGGAAGTAGACAAAGTGTTATAAGTATGATTTAGAATAAAATACAGATCAAATATAGATCGCAATATATTGACAGAATATCTAAGCTTAACAGTTTAATCAAAAGGTTACATTAACATCCATAATTAAGGTCGCAGACGTTTATTTGATTAATTAAAAAAAGAAAATGTTCGAAAGAATAATAAATTATAAAACAAATAAACATTTATCAATCTAACATGTTTTACTTATTATATTTATTGTTTCAAGTTTCTATTTTATTCCCTGATGAATCTTTAACAAACTTGAAAAATGTTATATATATATATATATATATATAATTCGTGTAAAATCTTCTGTACAATAAAGACGTAAGCTGATCATGGTCCGCCTGAAACAGGCCTACATTTCCGATTTACCATGAAATAACGTGTCTGCCTAATTTATTTTTCTCATATTTGCTGTCTATATATTTATATAGATAAATATTTTGAACTCTTAGAGAGCTATATTTACCACTGTATGTACAGGATACTCCTTTGGATTCTTCTATATTTACACCGCATACTTATATATATATATATATATATATATATATATATATATATATATATAGGGAGGGAGGGAGAGAGAGAGAGACAAACAAAGCAAAAATGTCACTAAAATGCAAGGGGTTACAAGGTGTAAAAGCGATAAGGACAGAAGCATTAGTAATGAGCAGAAAGAGCAAAAAGTAATTAGGAAGATAGCAGATAGCGATTGACATGGCATTTAAATTTTTGCAGTTGGCTGGAAAGCATGGAACTGGAAGGGAGTTCTACAAGCGAGAAGTGCGAGAATAGAAACTGACAGCATAGAACTTACGGTATATCTTGTCTGCCCAACTGTAAATTCATTAGATCTCGATGCCATTCTAATATTGCACTTAAATTTAAAACAAAACTATGTATCATAGTGAAGAGCTCATCCGAACAATTACCTCGGGACAACCTTGCAGCGATGGGCAAGTGAATGAAACCGATCCGCCTGATCATAACATAAATTAAAATAGCGGATTTTTCTTTGAATCGTACTATGGAGGTCAATGTGTATAGCAAAGGCACCAGACTATGTGTGGCAGCAATGTTTTAAGCATGGACTAATGGAAGACTTATAGACATTTAAGATGGAATTTGATGAAAAAATTGTCCCGTCTATCGCTGCAAAACGACTTTCTTAGCAGCTGACTTAGCGATGGCTTCAATACAGTCTTTCTATTTCACGTCAGCTGAGAACGGGAACACGATAAGGCGCAACGACTTACTCTCCTGGAGGTTACTTATGATGGAAGGCAAAAAGAGCTTTTTTATATTAACATAAGTTTAGTTTTGGAGGCATTAAAATTGACAAGAAATCTTTTGTTCCAATTAATGACAGTCTTGAGCTAGTTTTGGACAACAGCTTCCATTTTGACCTTATCGGACTGACCAGCCTTACTCTTCAGACAGGAGTAAATCGTTGTGCCGTCAGCGTAGAGGCCAAGTCGCCAGTTGATATCATCAGGAAGGTCGATAATGAATGTTCAAAACAATGTACGACAAAGAATAGAATCCGGAGGACATCCGCGTTAGTACAAAATGATCTTGCCGATTGGCTGTTATGGATGAGTTTCACTTGGCGATTTGATAGGCAAGACTGAATCAACTCAAAAAGGGCCCGTAGACACCATAAATTTTTAGCTTGTGAAGAAGATCTGTATGCCAGACCCTATCAAAGGCTTTCAAGATGTCCAATATTACAGGTAGTTTGAGACTAAAAATCTTGCTTCTTTGATGGTCTTAGGCGCCACGGCGATTGATGGAATTGTCATAGATCAACACATCATTGAAGCTGGTATGAAGATCAACACAAAGTAGTATCTAGACATATTGAAGAATTCTGTTTGACAATGGGGATACAAATTCAAGATTCTGCACCATGCAATGGCTCAAAAACAACACAGACTTCCCTTGCTGATAAAGTATTTTTGAGAGCCGACATATCATCTAGTAATAGCCCAGATCTCAAAGTTATCGATTATGTTTGGTAGGGCGTACATCAAACAAGAATCAAGGCTTCATCACACTCGAGTGCCAACATTTTGAAGACCTGCACCGTGTATGATACAATCAAAATAAAAACGTGAAGGCTGTGCCAGCTTCACGGAATGTTCGTTCTCCTGCGGAGGCAATAATTGCCTAAAAACTGTCTCTTATTGAGGGTCTTTTTAATAATAAATATTTTATTCAAATTATATCTTTGTACTACCATTAATTTAGTATATATAAACTGTTTTATGCGTCTCTAAAATTGTCTCAATTTAACTGAAGACGATATATATATATATGTGCGTGTTTGTGTGTGCGTCTGTGTGTGTACGTGCCTGAATATATGAGTGCGTGCCTCTGTGTGACGTCGTTAAGATTTCGAATATTTTCTTTTTTTCATTCTTCAAATAAATGTCTGCGACCTTAATTATGAATGTTAATGTAACCTTTTGATTAAACTGTTAAGCTTAGATATTCTGTCAATAAATTGCGATCTGTATTTTATTCTAACTCATACTTATAACACTTTGTCTACCTCCACGTTCTGTAATAGCTAGAACACTTGACTCCCTAGAATATTTTAGACAAAGTAGTGATTTTCATCTGCAACATACTTTCGACATTCTGCCACATCTAATCTGCGCTTAGAAAAGCACCATCCTTATAACAGTTTCTTGGATTCCTTTCAAGATAACAAGGGCTTTATTCTAAAATTTGATTTTCACAATATAAATCTTAAATGCATTTAATCGCCATTACAAGTAATTTAACTCGCTCACTAGATGGGAAACAAACTATACCCATTGTTAGAACTCTCTATGGCAACAGAGAATAAGAGGAATTTCAATACAGCTATCACATATATATCACGTATCAAACTACCAATCTGCCAGGAATTCAATGGTTATGTTTTGTATTTATTGTTATTCAATAAGAAAGAAAATATACAAATGTTCGAATTTATGAATGTTAATGTAACCTTTTGATTAAATTGTTAAGCTTAGATATTTACCGATGAACTTCTAGGATTTTCATTGGTATTTTATGTTTGCAGAAATAGCAAGAAATATTTTCAGTTATCTGAATAAGATATATCCCTTTTCAGAATATTCTGAAAATTTCACAGGTTCATAAGAGAGAACGTTTTGTTTTAAATCGATTCTGCTGTACATAGATTAAAATTGTTAGAATTTCTGCAAAATTAAAAAATCTGGGAATAACAACACACACACACACACACATATATATATATATATATATATATATATATATATATATATATATGACTACGCTCTCACAACCTGATTGAGCACTCTGGAAGAATGGTAGACTGAAAAACAGTAGCTACCCTGGCATGTACGCATCGCTCATTCCGTAATGAATTAAAGCTTTCTGGCTATTGGTCGTGTATAATGATAATGTATACTTTAGAAAGTCTACTTTTTTTCTACTAAACGCTCATAACCTAGAGGTAGAATCGCCGACTGACGCCACTTCGGTCGAGTTTCAATCCTGGGTAAAAAGCAATCGGGGTCTAACCGTACCGATGATCTGTCTGCGTGTATATATATATATATATGATTTATAGTTTATATTCATTATTATATTCTCTGACTAAATCAACATCGGCACTTGCTTACAATTTGGTAACATACTGTCCGGCGTACTGTGTATTCTTGTACTCAAATTATATCAGTGATTATGAGAGATATACCTTTTGGTCACGTCTGCCATAACTATCGGGAAATAATGTTACTGGATATATTACGTCAGGAATTACACAATATATTTAAAAAAATGTATCAATATTTAATTTAGTCTTGCAGTGGCAAAATGTTCATGGTACATAGCAAGAATCAAATTTTCAATTTTTTAGTGGGACTTTGTAATCAAGCTTCCTTACGTCTGAATCCCAAATTTGCTTATTTGAATCTTGGCACAAAGTCACCATATTGATCTTTCAGTAAGAAACTACTTCAATGAACAAGCAAACTGCCCCGCTAGACGAGTTTGATAAAATACCGTTTCTCTGTAACCATAATACAACATAAAATATTTTCTTCAACAAAAACAGGATCTAAATATTGCATAGACCGTTGTCAAAGATGTCGACGATGAAAAAGGTTTTGCAATAACAACGACACGATGGTATTTTTTTTCCCCGAAAGGTAAACATATTTGAGTATTGATTATGTCAGAAACAACCACGTCGTTTTTACTTTCGTCTGAGTTTCTCAATATTAAAAAAATTAAAACGTGAAAAGATGTCACCTGGAACACAAAATCTGAAAAAAAAAACAATAGAAAATTCAAAATACCTGCTACACTTCAACGCAAGAAAAAAGTACACGAAAGAATAATGGATGTTAAAAAGAGAAAAATTATCTAAAAACACTTTAATTTGTTGAATAAAAAAAGTAAACTTATCAAAAATATATATCTATCTATGTATGTATTTATATATGCGTGTGGGTATTTGTAATCATATATGTACAACATTACTTATATATATATATATATATATATATATATATATATATATATACGAGTGGGTACAGAACGAAGAATGAATTTTTTCCACCCAAAATATTAATTCAAAAGAGTGCTCTATATATGATGTATAGACCTGTGAATAGTTATTATAAATTGTTTTTGTCTAACCGTACTGATGAGCTGTGATACAACGAAATATATATATATATATATATATATATATATATTTGTAATGTTGTTGGCACATATTGATTACAGTTATATATACACACACACACACATATATATATATATATATATATATATATATATATATATATATATATAATTGTATATTTGGGAAGCAATCCCTCTTTTATACAATTTTCATTAAAATCGACTGACAGGAAAAACGAAAGAAAAATATCATAACAACACAAGAAAAATTCTATTTTAACAAGTTTTAAAATGTGTTTTGGGCATATAATCTAGCCTGTTTCATTTATAGTATTTTTCTTTTTGTTTCCAGCATCTTTTTTATTAAATACGCTACATTGTGAGAACGAATTTGAAATAAACAATTGTCTGACTTTCCGAGGTAGCTTATTAATGCACAACAATTAAATTTGAAAATTTATCGTAAACCCACTGACAAAAACGATCTAATCACCATCTATTCTCATCGCAACCAAGAAATAAAATCTGGGATTAACCCAGGATTATACTCAAGACATCATAGGATATGTGGCCTGGTATACCTAAATAAAGAAGAGAAATGTTTTGAGAAAATTTTTAAACTTTTCCACTACCCATAACATTTTATCCTCAATATTAAAAAAGAGCTCACAAAATCGAAAAAAACAAAAAAAACAAAACAAAAAAAACTAAAACGGGCACCACAAATAACTGTTATAACAATAAAAAACACAACATTCATAATCCTGCTCTCCATCACTCTTTCTCCTAAACTTGCAAGAAAATTCTTCTTCTTCTTCTATGTGCCCTGTCCTTTCAGGACGTAGGCGATTATGGTTCTCAACGTCTCCCTATCCCTGGTGGCTCTTAGCATGTTTTCTTCTGTTACACTTCGCAACCCCCGTTCCGGCATCCACTTGATCAGGCCCTGCAAATATGTTATCCGCTACCTTCCTCTGTCTCTTTTGCCTTCTATCTGGCCTGTGTATCAGGTTCTCCAAACCCACCTTCCTCATTGCATGAAACTTCAATTGTCTCTTTCTCTTGCTCACTATTAATTTTCTTTTTGTTGCTATTCTTTCCAACACCTCAACGTTGCTCGCATACTCGGTCAACGATATCCGCAGCATCCTTCTGTAGAACCACATTTCCGCTGCTTCAAGTTTTTTTTCTTCATTTTCAATGATATTATCCAGCATTCACTGCCGTATTGAAGAAATGACATCATATAGCAATCTTTTCTTTGTTTCTAGTGAAATTTTCCTGTGTCGTAGTATTTTACTCAGCTTCTGGAACGCGTCCTTTGCCATGCCAATTCGCCTTCGGATCTCTGTGTCGCACTTTCCATCTCTTGTTAGAACACTTCCTAGCTATTTAAATATTGCTTGATTCTGGTGTCCCCCACCTGTATTTGGCATTTTGGGTTGCTTTTTCTGCTGATGACCATGCATTCAGTTTTCTTAAAGCTTATTTATAGTCCTTTTTTGTCACTTTCCACAGCTACCTTCTGTGGGAGATCTTGTAGTCTCCTTCCGTGTCTGCAATCAGCACTGTATCATCTGCATACCTTATGTTGTTCAAGTTGTGACCTCTAATAACAAATCCTGGCGTAGCATTTAGGTTCCTCAAAATATTCTTACTGTACAAGTTGAACAGATCCGGTGAAAAGATACATCCTAGTCTTACGCCTTTTTATAAATCTGCTGAAATCGTTACCCGTCCTTATGCAGGCAGTTTGCTGCCAGTAAAGATTCTTGATTACTATGATGTCTTTCCCAAAATTGTCGAGTCTGCTGAGCATGTCCATCAATTCTTTGTGACATATTTTGTCGAATGCCTTCGCATAATCAATTAAACATAGGTACGAAAATTATTATGGTTGTTACTAACACCCCAGGGAGATATCAGTCAGTCAGTTAAGTGCCTCACGTGATCATGCCTCCAAAGGGACATGACTGACAGGGCAAAAGATTATCCTGCAGTAGGCTGCCATTACTTTCTGCGGTAGACTGGTTGCCAAGAAAGGCTATCGAACCCAATATGTCCTGCTAGTTGACCCATAACTGGAGAGAAGAGACGGATTAATACCTTACCCAAGGTTGTTTGCGCGTAAGGGAATGCAACGAATTCTACTGAAATTCGAACTCCCCCAACCCCCGCTTTCACGTTCCGACCCGATATCCACTGAACTACAACGCAAAAACAATCAATTCAAATGTTGGAATTTATCAAATAAATTGCTTCTTTTTTCCAATAAAAATGATATAATCAATTTTTATTTCCACCACAAACAAAAAATAAAATCTAGACTAATTATAGAAAGCAGAGCCCTTAGGATATGTAGCCCGGAATAACTAAATGAAGAAGAGAAATATATTGAGAATACTTTTAAATTTTTCCACTCCCCACTTTATTTTAATCTCAGCGCTAAAATAACGAGCTAAGAAAATCCACAAACCCCAAAAAACCTTTTCTCTTTGCGAACCGGTATCCAATGCTTATCAACGCACACCGAATTATACATATACTGTTTAAAAATAAAAACGGAGTGTCTACTCAAATATGGGTATCCACTAAGAATAAGGTCAAAGTGATAAATATCATCTACACGAAGCGTGCGCACCCTGCAACACAAAGTCATATGCATATTTGTCACCTGTATACAAGCTTTTTTGTTGTATCACAGTTTATCAGTGTGGCTAGACTACTTGCTTTTGGCCGGGATCGAAACTTGACCGATTTGGTGTTAGTCCAAATCTCTACGCCCTACGCCATTGGCGCAAAGAATGAGCGAAGGGATATTTTAGTGTGTTATATATAAACGGCGTATACACACGCCAGTCAGCGAAAGAACTCAATTCATTGCAGAGGAGTCACGCATAAATCGCAGAAGTGGTAGCTGCTTTTAAAATTTACATCTCCAGAGAGCTGAATCGTAATGAGAGCATAATATATTTGTGATCCACACACACACACACACACGCATATATATATGTGTGTACGTGTGTGTTTTTCCTGTATAAAATTGCCCTTATATAGGTTGGCATTCAAATATATACAAAAGCGTAATCTGGTAAATCCAGTAGGCCACTGATACTGTAGAGCAAGATAACAATAATTTCTCCCTCTTTTTAGTTCAAAGGAAAACTATCCCTTAAAAGGGAAAGTTCACTTTCTGTTCGCTGATGCATCCCTTCTTAACAGACATTTGAGGTTGTTCTGTCACTCGTGAAAGCCGGTTAATCATTTTAATGGTCAGATGGAAGCTAATGATGCCTTCTTCCCCAAATCAGACTTTATTGCTGATCGTAGTCAATGGACCGTATGTTGATGCGGAGATGAAAAGACATTCGTCTCCTTTACTTAAACTGCACAGACAAATTGAGACAAGCAACATTGCAAGGGGCCAGAAACGGAAGCAATTAAGTACATTATTAGCAACCTGACACACCTCCGTATCTATCTATCTATCTATCTATCTATCTATCTATCTATCTATCTATCTTCTTTCTTTCTTTCTTTCTTTCTTTCTTTCTTTCTTTCACTCTTCCATTCAGTACTATCTATCTATCTATCTTCTTTCTTTCTTTCTCACTCTTCCATTCAGTACTATCTATCTATCTGTCTATCTATCTATCTGTCTATCTATCTATCTGTCTATCTATCTATCTGTCTATCTATCTATCTGTCTATCTATCTATCTTTATCTTTATCTTTCACTTTTCCATTCAATACTATATATCTATTTATCTATCTATCCTATTGTAATATAAATCGTATAATTTCGGATTCGGATTCGGGTTCAATATATTATATTTCTAAATATCGAATTTCTAAATTTTGAATATTATTTCTAAACGTTGTATTAGAAATATAAATCCATTGACAATATAGAAAGTTCTATCTATCTATCATATTTTCTCCTTTCCTTTCTTTCTGTCCATCTAACTTATTTATTGGATGTGCGTTGTGGTGCAGTGGATATCAGCTCGGAATGAGAAATTGGAGGAGCCGAGTTCGAATTCCAGTCAAACTCGTTGCATTCACTTACGCCTAAGTACCCTTTGGAAACGTACTACTTCATTTATTTCCTCCAGTTAGGTTAAATAACATGACTGATTGGGTTTTATATTCTTGTTTGGCTAACAGTCTACCGCAGAAAGTAACTTCGACCTATTTCAGGAAAATGTTCTGCTCAGTTACTTATGTCACTTTTGAGACATGATCGTCCAAGCGTGTTTCACGCATGGCACTTAACTGAATGACCTATTTATCACACACTTTTCCCTTTTCTATCTCACATATTCTTTTCTTCTTCCGTCGTTACTTTCTTTTACACACTTTTTCCTTTTTTCCTTCCTTTCTTTCTTTCTTTCTTTCTTTCTTTCTTTCTCACAATCTGTTTTTCCTTCCTTCATTTTGCATGGTGTTCTAGGAAATCCTTCTGTAGAACCACATTTCAGTTGCCATGTGTCACTACTACTTCTGTTAAGAAATTTGTCTCACATTTACTGCTATATAAGAGGATTGATATTACATAAATGTTCAGCAATCATTTTCTTGTTTCTAACGAAATTCTCTTGTTTCTTAATATCTGCATATTTTTTTTAATCATATCACCCCGAGCAAGGCGGTAACGCCACTGATGCGCAGGGGGCTACATAGGCGTGAAAAGATTGGAAAAGAGAAAACCGGAAACCGCATCCTAAACAGGAAACAAGGGATGAGCCTCTTCATCTGTTCAATAGACGTGGGTGGAGTGTGAACCGGGCGATAGTTTAGTCTATCTACTCCAATATATTCTGGAAGACATATTTTGCTGTTACAATACTGGTTTGGGTTTTTCATATCTTTTAAACAGTTCTCACAGTTATTTCGGGATTTCATATATTTAACTAACTGTGTTATTCGTCTTATTGTTAACGATACTTTACTCTTGTTATAATTCATGCTTCATCTTTTTTCTCACTTCTCTTTACTAAAGTTTCTGGGTGTTTCTGCATTTCCCTTTTTGCGTCTGTTGTCAACATGTTATTAACTGCATATCTGAAGTTATTAAGAATGTGTGCGCCAATAAAAAATTTTGGTAAGTATTCTAACTTTCTCAGGATCGCCTCCCTGTAAAGTCTGAATATAAGTCAAACATGGGTTTTCTCACTAGACTTTTCATTTCTATTATACAAATATCTTATGATTGTCTAAATTAATTATATCTATATTTTTGCTTAATGTAATTATTCTTTTACTTACCATGCCCTTTTCTGTCGTGATAGATCATGGCTCTCCACATCTTGCTCTATTTTGTTATTCTCACTTTCACCATCTTTTTGTCTTTGGGGCGACATCTATTCACCCAAAATCGTTAACAGGCATTTTTCTCCATATTTCTTTTGAGTGTTAAATACTCAAAGATGTTTTTTCTATCTTTTTCGGCTCACTACCATTATTGCAGTTGACTTTGTGATTATTAGTATATATATTCTGCCCTTAAATAACTTAAAACTTTCTTAAAATCTCAAACATCATTATTTTATTTTATAAGCTTTACACGAGACATCTTATATAATAATTTCCAGAGATAATAAAAATATTGAAACAAAACACATTTTATTTTATTTTATTTTATTTTCATACAAATGAAGCAGTACAGATGGTGATGAAAAATTAATGATTCGACCAATTTCCAATCTCTGACCTAATGGCCAAATATCAATTTTTGTCGGGAGAGCTTCTGGACCAGTGAAAGAGTGTTTCATTGCTCACTTATATTAATTTTCAGATCTCAAGAAACTGAAAACACTGTATGCCGCTTACCTTAATAGAAAACCAACAGAAGATCAGGCTCAACCGAAGAATGCTAATAATACCATAAACAGAACATATGAGCAAAGCCCGATCATTCCGCCATGTCATGTGTTTAGGCTCTTCCAAAACTAAATCTTATAAAAAGAAACTTGCGGTCAAACTCGTTGCATTCGGATTAAATTAAGACGTATTAAATTCTTTGGCTGTTTTGACAATTGAAGATGATCTTCAAATAACGATAGGAACAGAAAGTGGCATTCTACATTTTCAGTTTTTCTTCTTGTGAAAATTAAAAAAAATATATACTTGTAAAGGCGCTGATGTTCAGCTTGCCCGGAGTGCCAGCAGCAGTATGACCGTTACTGTTGTTACAAACGCTACAGCGACAAGATCTAGCATGGGAACAAGGTCCTTATACCCCACAGCGAAGTCTAATTTGGCAAGCTGAAACATATCTATAATGGAAATATCTTGTTAGCCTTGTTCTATCCCTGGCTTGATCAATAATATTCGTTCTCCTCCGCTCATGCCTCCAAAACTCTTCAGTACGATTAGGCGATAACAATTACAAAGCTTATTAAAAACAAGGAAAGAGTAGAAATTTGTGTTGAGACATGAACATCCACATCCTGAAGGAACACGACATTTCAATTATTCATTTTAAATTTACCACAAAAGAGACCTATTGTAATAACTTCCGTGTAATTTGTGGGCTTTATGGCTGTTATTAATGAACCTAAATTTATATATAAATCACATTGAATACTGCTGCCATATCTGGTCGGATTCTCCTGCTATCCACCTAGGTGTCCTTGACAAAATCCAACGGAGAATCTCTAATATGATAGATCTCGACTGGGCAGCTCAGATATAGTCACTTTCTCATTGACGAAATGTGGCTTCCTTGTGTTTTTTCTACAAATACTTTCACGGCTTTTGGTCCGATGAACTTAGCTCACTGGTACCAACACAGTGGCAGTAAAATGCATTGCTTGAAGCGATATGATTATATATATATATATATAAAGTTAGATGTACAAGTAAAAATACATACGTTATCAAAAAATAACGACATTAATAAAAACAATTAGAGCCGAGATTCAAAACAACATCCACTTTTCAAAAGATCAAGCTCTTTGATGTAGCAAAGGTTTATTATTCAGGTGACAAAAGTATCTGTAATAAGTAGTGTTAAATATAATGTTTTTACAACTTCCATAATTGTTTTTGTTATTATTCCACTCTTTATCACTGTCGGAGAATTAGTATTCAATAGTAAATAGACAGGGTTCAATTCATTTCCACTTCTTTCTTTCCAGTGTATCTCAGGGTCTATATACTGAGAAGCTAGGAACAGAACTGAATAGAGGACAATATAAAACTGAAACTATTCTATATATATATATATATATATATATATATATATACACTCTGCCTTTAGATTACCCTAAGTAATCTGTCCAGAAATTTTCAGGATTATATTTGCCAAGCAGCATGTGATATCCTAGTTCTCCTGATTCGAACCTGAAATAGATATCCTATTCGATTTTATTAAGAGCTAAACTTTCTAGTATCCCTTGTTCGTGAGCATCTTTAGTTGGACCAACACAAAAAATTTAGTCCGATAAAGGTTTAAAGGACAAAACTCCTCACAAGAAAATATTTTCCCTTTTGTCTTACATTATCATATTGCTTATGATTTATAAAAAGTATATATCGTTAACTCTTTAAGGTTACTCGAAGCCATATACATAGAACAGTTGAAACCTAACCTGAACAAAATTAACTACGAAATCTCCACACATTCTCAAATGCCTATAATAGATAACGAAGCGATTGGTTATCTCACTGGCTTGCCATATTTAATACTTCTCGCCCCCACTCTCGCGTGGTCATGTCAGACGACACAAGCTGTAGTGCGATTTTCGCTTCCAGCATGCACGCAGGTGTCGCCAATCCCCCACATAAACAAAATAGACAACTACTACTACTATCGTTCGTCCGTGAACTGCTTGTTACAACCAACACTATTTTCATCTTTGATAATGGCTGATGTAAGCCGAAAGCTCAAAAAGAATTAAATAAAAAACATGTATCAAGATTGTGATTATCATTTCTCTTTCAAGGATAATGCTATTAAGCTTATCAGACGATATGAAAATGAATTACATAAAATAATTCAACAAAACTTGTCTATATTATTTAATGAATCATGCATCAATGAAAAAAATGCTGCCTAAATACACACACAATATATATATATATATATATATATATGTGTGTGTGTGTGTGTGTATGACATAAATATATATATATATTTGTATATATATATTAATAGATATACATATTATCCTACAACTATGGCATGATTCGGAGTTTTATGCGTCAAACCATCATCAGGTGCATATTTCCATTATATATATATATAACTCTTTTTATATATATATATATATAACTCTTTTTTAACTGCGTTCCTCTGGTGACTGGCGTGTGTATATAACGCGTATACATAACACGTTAAAATTTCCTCTTTCTCTCAGCCATTCGCCGATACTGTACGTGGCAGGAGTTACAACTTAAACCAAATCGGTCGAGTTTCGATCCCGGCTGGAAGCAAGTGAGTGTCGAGCAACACTACTGAGTTGCTATACAGCGAAATAGGCCTGTATATAGATGGTTAATACACACACAGACACACACACACACACACATATATATATATATATATATATATATATATATATACGTATGTGTGTGTGTGTTTATTTATGCCTGTACAAATGTTGTTTAAACTTATATTGATTTTTTATTGGATTTATCGTAAATTTTACCTCATCTTACAGACAACAGAGCTGAGTGCGCAAAACATGAAACTTCAACATGCCTAACTACGTATATATATATATATATATATATATATATATGCTCAAGGACAAAATATAATAAAAGGAGATGATGAACGAAGATACGCTGTATGTAGTTTTCTTTTTAAATACCGTGCTGTCGATATCATGCTTTGCCTTATGAATTGACTTTGTTTCTACCACATATGAAAACTGTTCAAAATTTAAGAGCCCAATGTCTTTTGGATAAGATAGAAAATCACTTTCTTGGACATTTGTAATTAATTCGTCATCAAGAAGAAATTACATATGCACATAATATAGTAAAAAAGGAAACACTGCACCATCACGTGTAGGGAATACTAACAACGACTGTCTGAGTATTAGAGTATCGTGTTGGTCATTGATTGATTGTTAATCGGACACTTTGTATTGCTTAATACAATTCTGGCTAATCACGTCACACTTCCATTCGGTAATTAAATACCCCGGAAAATTACGTCTGCCCAGTTTGCCGGATGTTACTTTCATTTGAGAGACCATAAATGCTACCAGTTGATTGAGTCTGTGATATCGTATATTCAATTTGCCCTTTCTGAGGTTCAGTTCATTTACTGCATCAGTGATAATTACATCTGTCTCTCTCTAGACCATGCAAATTGGAGGCTCCTATTATCGAAATGCAATAAATCAGAGAAAAAAATTATTTTGCAAACACAACCAATGTTTATACGTCTTTTAAATTTTTGTGCTTGAATATCTAAAACAATTCTGTTTCTATAGTACACTAATTTGTGTCATTTATCCGTTCTTTCTGTTCTAAGCAAAGTACTAATGAAGAAATTTAGTCAAATATAGTCACATTGGTATGAACTCGATGAGATAGAACAATGTAGGAAAAACTAGAATTCTACTTAGTGTTATAATGGGTGTCTAACCTCTGAAAGTGGACAGGATTCAGTTTACTTCAATAAAAAGAAATATTTAATTATCAAGAACTACTATAGTGTAACACTATTTTCGAAAAAGAACCCATCTTTAGTGAGAGTAGAAAAATATTCATATAACTTCTTCCCAGTTTTATTGAACCGTTACAGAATTATAATTAAAAGTCCTACCAGGATTTTTTTCGGCCACAATCTTAACAACCCGAAAATTGAGTACTGATGCTAAAAACTGGTATGTCCTCACTTTTCACACTCGATACAGTTGAAAAGTGTCCCCACGTAATTTTGGACGACGAATTATTTTCCACTCGCCAAATTCCTTCTCACAGACGATACGTCTCAAGTCTCGCATTGTTCTATAACTGTTTCCATGATGAATGTTCAGATTAGGTACACTCATATCCCTCTTAACCTTCATGGGTAAGACCCACCATGTCACTCACAATCTTGCGAACTTCCCTAATTCCCTTTATATCCTTTTGGTGAGATGTAACATCCACTGTAGCAGTTCCCCCTCACAAACAGCTATCTCATGGAATCGACTGGAGGCTGCATTCCAGATCCCTACAATCTTAACCTGTTCCCTTCTAAAGTTAATCATTATCTTCCACACATATCCTCATAAGCTGTATCTCTTACAATGTAAGAAGTGAAAATGACTAAAAATCGGTGAGAAAAAAAACTAGATATCAACTATAAAAAAAAAGAATTGTTAGCAAAAAGTCACAAACGAAACAGCCTAAGATACGAACAATAAGTTGAAAATCACAAAGTGCGAAAATTTAAATACCTCGCAAATATTTTCGCATAGAACGGAAAATATATCGCCAAAATCCGAATGTTAACTGGAATTGCTAAACATTCATTCCAAAAGGGAACTAATTATTGAGAAACAGAAGAATTTCACCAGAAACAAGGAACGGAAATGTTATATAATATCGGTCTTTCTATATGGTAGTGAATGCTAGGCAGTCACCTCATAGGTGAATGGAAAACAGTCGATACCTAATGATCGAATAAAGGTTTTGATTCAACAATCTTGGAAAGTTACCAACTCTCAGAATGCTGAAGGGTACACTGGTCACCAAGATGAAAATAACAGTACAAAAAGAGCATATAATATTCATTTTATTGGTTCAATTTGCCAAGTTAATAATATTGGTGCCATATCTCTCAAATAATATTGATATATCCCCGAGACAAATAACTGTTGTTTGTCTTAAATATCAATGAGAAATATTTACCTTACCCTGAAGTAATACAATATTTTACTATATATTTGTATACTATTAAGAAAACGTTTTCACTTCATAAATTGGTGGAACGGGACATAATCTAAATATTTGTAAAATTGTCTCATTAAAAATGCGAAAGAGCTGATGCATGCGAGATGAGTAAATATGAAAAAATGAAAAAGTTAATTTGACAAATCTGCTGTTGAATTCCTATGAAATATGCGTAGTATCTATATTTGTACTACAACACAAATTGAGAACATTATGATCATCTTAATCATCAATTTCATGACCGGATGTGGTCGCAGGGTCATTAAGTTTCGCACTTAATAGTTAACAAATATTTGCGTTAAAAGCCAGTTTATGTTCATTTATTCGAAGTCAGTCTGCAGCATGTAGACTTGTCGGGGCACATATGTTTCCAGGTCAAACCATAGCCGATATCCTCTAAATTGTAAGTTCGCCTTGACAATGGACACGTAGCCATGAACAACCAAATACAAGTGACCAACGTGTGCTTTGAAGTTAGAAAACATCGCCTATGGCTAATGCTTTTAAATTCAGATATAAATATCAAATGTATATCTATTCGTTAACCTAGTAAATATGTACAAATTCGTGAATCTAGTAAATATGTACAGATTCGAATATATAGGATACAAATTCTATATCATCCTTCAACTAAAACACACAAATTAAAATTGCACACCCGCAAAATCGGATCCAACCGACGAGAAACATTTTGGGAAAACCCAAATATAACAGACAAAGTAAAATTGCACACCCGCAAAAGTGGATTCAAACGACTAAAAACCCAAACCAAAGAAAATTTCACAAGTAAATGTGAAAAGCAAGATTCTGGATCCTGATTGGATAAAAAATAGAAAATTAATACATGACGTCAGTCAAACGTTTTTCCGCACCTAAATGAAAATTCTCGCTGGAGTCGGTCACATGATCAGATTTACGACTTAAGGACATTTCGCGACCGGTCAAAGTCAAGCATTGGGAGCAGTTAGCTGACGGACCCAGTGGCAATATAAGAAAAGAAATTTCAACACAGTCAGAACGGGAGCGGTATCTGATAGCATCTCACAATGTAAGGAATAAACTACAAGCTGACTCGATCACGTCCAGCCGACCTCTTCTTCCAACTTTCTTTTCTTCTTTTTCACTCCACGCCGCCAAAGAGAGCAACAACAAGAACAGGACACTCTGTCTGCGATAAGTACTGTTTCTTTGTTTCTTCTTTCTTACCCTGTCACTGACCTACTAGAAAGAGGAAGGAACATAAGACTTTATATTCTGCTACTGCACAACCATGAATTCTAAACTTCTGTGGACATTTTAAATCCTTATATTTCTATTTTAAAAATGTTAACTACAAAGCTGCATGCATTTTCTAAATGAACATTTTTTTTCACAAATATGTTACAGTTTTCAGTTAACGAAATTTCACTTATATTTCTCTTCTTACAATTTTGTCATTATTTTAATAAATCTTTACTTAAATCTACACACGAAATATTTTACACTTTCAAATTTTAATATCCAACATTCAACATTCTAATATTTAAATTGTGGGAACTTCGAACGTGTTTGGCACGAGGCTAATTTACCAAGCATCACCGAGGACCCTACATATAAACAACTAATATTTGCATATTTCCGAACAAAAAACAAATACAGGAAATCTTGAATATAAACGAACTATACCGAAACAAAGTAAATGAATATAAACAATAATGTATTATGGATCAATATTAATCTATCAGCGAACCAAAAGTCGCCGTAAGAACACATATAAACATCAAATATTTACCTGTCAGTCAGTTAAGTGCCATACGTGATACACGCTTGGGCGATCATATCTCGAAAGAAACATGACTGACTGGGCAGAAGATTATCCCGCAGTAGGTTGTCATTGCTTTCTGCGGTAGACTAGTTGCTGACCAAGGCTATAGAACCCAATCTGTCCTGTTATTTAACCCATAACTGGAAGGAATAGACGGATTAATACTTTTCTCAAGGGTATTTGTGCGTATGTGAATGCAATGAATTCGGCTGGAATTCGAACTCGGCTTCCCGATTTCTCGTTCCGAGCCGATATCCAATGCATCACAACGCACATAAACGCATATGATCTCAAAAATAAACGATAAATATTTGCCTGTAGCATCTGACATATCTAGGTTGGTGATTCCGAGCTCTAACTATATAGTCGTGAAAGATTGCAAAGTCTTATACTTAGCTTAGAAAGTAATTTATCACTTACAATCTTGCAACTCTTGTTCTACTGAAGAAACATTGCTAACATTCCACTACTTTATTGCTATTAAGATGGCAAATGTTTCTAACGAGTTACATTCATTATACCCTCTAGCTGAGACTTTCACAACCTGGGTCCGCTATACAATATTCACGGTGGCAAACCTTCTACCATTCCATTTGTTACTTTGGTAAAAAGCGAGTTCCACTCACTCAGTTTCATTATCAGAACTGGTATATTGTAATTGCGTTTCACTGAAAACTATAATCCTAACTTTTAGAATAGTATAGCCGACCATTATCTATCTCACATTTTCTCATAATAGTTTATCTTCTTACCCAATTCCCTCCCTTACTACAAGATTAGTCATTAACCATCTACCTTGGGTGAACAGTAAGTTTCATATTTGGAGAACAAAAATTAATTTTATGTTCGTTTTCATAGAATTAAATATTAACGGCCAATATATACAAATTGAATAATCGGGTGTAATGAAAGCTTTAAAACTAATCCATGGTCCTGGAGCTCAGACTCAGCCTAAAGAATATTTGTGTGATGTTTGGTGAGAATCGGATAAAAATTGTGGATTTGTATAAATGACATACAGGCAGATAAACAGACACACACACAAACATCTTGCCTTATATATATATATTATCGGTTTTCAGCACTATTATAAAAACTGCAACCTTGAAACTTCTGAATATCGTTTCTTATGTCTTTGTCTATGAGTGTATCAAATTTGATTAAAATCGGACCACTCCTTCAATAACTCGATTTTTTTCGATTTTCGATATTTATTGGGGGTACCTCGACACAAAACATAGCTAAGAACAACTGTATAGTACAACTGTGTAAAATTTAAAGAAAATCTGTTCAGCCGTTTCGGAGTCTATAGGTTACGGATACACACACCCAGACAAAGTTCCATTTATACATAAGTTTAGATACAGTAATATCTTCAGATAGGAAATTAATTCGTTCCAAGACGGAGCTTGAAACTAAAAATATTTGCATCTCAATCAATTTTCTCCATTGAAAATAATGGGAATATTTTGAATCCGTTCTAGGCCCCTAAAAATAACCCTTATCTTTCTAAAGCTCACCCTTATTTTTGTATGTTTTAGTGTCTTACAAGTAAAAACCTTTGAATAAACAAGAAATGCTGTTGACATGAAATTAAATAAAAGAGGAAAACAAACTGTAAAAAATAAACTGTACTCAAACATAAATTTTAGATGAGTCATTCTGCAACTAGCAAGGGAGAGAGAAAGAGATTGAGAGAAACACAGAGAGATAAAGATAGAAAAAGAGTGAGAAAGAGAGAAAGCGAGTGATACAGGGTGGGAACCACAACTAGCCTTGCGAGCACTAACCAGGCCAAACAATTGCTAATGGAGATTAACTTTATCACTTGATTTTTGATTTTTTTTAAATATTTAAATTTTATCCATTACTGTAACTCTACTTTTCAAAATTATATATATTTTTATTTGTTTTAATAATAATAATAATTATTATTATTATTATTGCATGGCTATCAGCAAAAAGAGCAGCCCAAAATGCCAAATCCTAGTCGGGGATACTAGAATCAAGTAAGTACAAAAATTTAAATACTTAGGAAGTGTTCTAACAGGAGATGGAAAGTGCGACACAGAGATCCGAAGGCGAATTGGCATGGCAAAGGACGCGTTCCAGAAACTGAGTAAAGTACTAAGACACAGGAAAATTTCACTAGAAACAAAGAAGAGAGTACTAGATTGCTATGTGATGTAAGTTCTTCAATACGGCAGTGAAACTTGGACAATATCATCAAAAATGAGAAAAAAACTCGAAGCAGCGGAAATGTGGTTCTACAGAAGGATGCTGCGGATATCGTGAACCGAGCATGCGAGCAACGATGAGGTCTTGGAAAGCATGGCAACGAAAAGAAAATTAATACTGAGCATCAGGAAGAGACAACTGAAGTTCCTGGGACATGCAATGAGGAAGGGGGGCTTGGAGAATCTGATACTGACAGGCCATATTGAAGGAAAAAGAGACAGAGGTAGGCAGCGGATAACATATTTGGAGGGCCTGATCAGGTGGATGACGGAACGGAGGTTGCGAGGTGTAACAGGAGAAAACATACTAAGAGTCACCAGGGATAGGGAGACGTGGAGAACCATGATCGCTTACATCCTGAAAAAAACAGGGCATATAGAAGAAGAATATTATTTTGCTTTTTTTAAAATTTAACATTCATATAAATTAATTTTTGTTGTCACTAGAATTTGCCTTTTTGGGCGCTCTCATTACGGCTTTTCAGCTCTGCTCTTTACACTTAATATTTCGGACGAATGGCGTCGCCAAAGGAAAGAGTAACGGAAAAAACGACACAACACAACAGAAATTCTTTCAGAGTGAGGTGAACGCGTGTACCGCTAGAGGAAATACTCTGGAAGCTCTGGCTGCTCTAACTAGCGAATGCTTATCTGAAACACGCTCGTATCTCAAAATTTAAACTGTATCTAAAGGCAAAACATCGGCCAAACTCCAGTTCGTATCTAGAAAAAATCGTATGTCAGTTCGTTTGTATCTCAAGGCATTACTGCATTAGAATAATTATTTAACTATTCCTGAACCAAAAACATGCTTAAAAACTTTAATATAAACAGTCAATATTACCTACACACAAACCAATGAAACATACAGAATTGAGTAGGAAAAAATCACTTTTCCATATTCCAGAATCACTTTAAATCTTACTGAATAATAGGTAACCAATAAATATTTACCTTTATTCTTACAAAATAAATGACTACATACCCAAATATAAGTGGCCAAATTTACACATTCCCCAACCAAGTGAATTCTAGTAGATTTATTACAATCAAATAATATTTACTTATCAAGTGTCAACTTATTGTATGTATATTAAATGTAAAAATGAAAAAAAAATATTCAAAACAACCAAATAAATACTTTTATTTAAATATGAACGAGAAATTTTAACCTATGCATAATCAAGTTGATGGTTATAATCTAATTATCTATATATATATATATATATATATATATATATATATATATATAATATTTTTTAAAATCCAAACAAATAAATGCTTACAGGCTCAGATTTGAACGAATTTTTTGTAATCTATCCATAGATTAATGATTACAGGCGCAAATATAATATAACATTATTTTTTTTTATTACAAAATCAAATAAGTGCTTATCAGCTCAAATATTAACGAATAATTTTTACTTGTCCGCGACTTAAGTAAATGCACATAGACTCTAATATAATTATCAAAATAAAACGATTTCGACATTATATAACCCGGCAGGTGTTGATATATCTCTAAATAGATCAACACAACCAGCCCAAATATCACCATTTAGATCTTGAAACATATTCTGTTAATCAGGTTTCAGTTACCCATTTGATTCTTGCCAGTTTCATTTCATTATCACACGTCAACAGTGATAAATCACTAATAAATCGATAACCAGCGACGAATCACTCGTTTCACTTTACGATTCGATTATTTCTTTTTCAATCAGAAGCGCTTTGTATAACAATGTGTAAAATATGAATCTTCTTGGATTATCTCCCTTTTCTCGCAAGAGGAAAAAGTATGCATTTATTTTTCAATAGCATAATATGTCGACTATCATATCTATACACCCTTTTTATATCTTTATTATCTGTGAAAAGACAAAGTTTTCTTGTGGAAGATATAATAGCGGTTCTGAATTCAATGTCGTCTCCCTCCTTGGTTGGTTGCCATGTATTATTTCGAAGTACAATCTACCCTACTATTTAATCGGTAGGTAGAGAATAACAATCTGATTCCTTCTTTTTCCAAGGTTATTCATGCGAAATCAACGTAAGAGATTGAATTTCATCTTACACACCGTTAACACTTACGCTCTTTTTACATTCCTCGTATTTTATATCCAGGATGTTTGCGTAGAGGTTAGCTCCGAAATTCACACTGGCATACCGAATTTAAATCCCAGTAGAGTAGATTGCATTTAATTTCGCGCAAATACGCTTGGAAAACTGTGAATCCATTTCTTCTCGCCTCATTTAGGGGGAAATAGTCGTGCATACTAAACTTTCCACCCGGCAATCAGTAAAAAGACAAAACAAGTCGTGCGTAGGGACTAGAAACTACAAGCTGTAAAAACAAACTTGCTACAAAAATCACAGTAGCATCGGCTAGATTGGTGAAGTTACGGCCTTAAAATAATGAGAGTCAATTTTAAAATTAAAATAACAATACACTTTCGGATATTTTGACGTTGATATTTACTATTTGTAAAGGGAAACTTATCAGGCTCTCTGCTGGTAAATCCGATCTACGTTTTGAAATTTTGTTTATCGTTATATTGTTTTTAATATAGTAATACCTTGAGATACCAGTTTAATTTGTTCCAAGACCGAGATCGTAACACAAAAGACTCGTATCTCATATAAATTCTCCCATTGAAATTAATGAGAATATTTTCGATCCATTCAATGCCAAATAACGATAAAAATAAAATAAAATAAAAAAAGTAAAAGATAACTAAAAAAAGACACAACACAACACAAAGCAACAAAACACAACAAAAGTCCTTCCAAGACGTGGTGAACAAGTGTAAATCGGTTAGAAATATTCTCGAAACCCCGTGTTCACCGCGCCAACTAGCGGATGCTTAACTGAAACGCACTCGTGTCTCAACATTCAGCTCGCATTTCAAGGTAAAAAATCAACCGAACTCCGGCTCGTATCTAAAACAACTCGTATTTGAGCATATCTGAAGGCATTATTGTACTAAAATTCATCCAGTAAAAAAACACGATGTTCGCTAACGTTAGAAGGGTACTATCAAAATTGTTATAATGAATGAGATTTAAATGAAAACAGAGGTAATAGGAAGCGAAGATTACGAGGGTGGATAATGACACTTACCATGACAAAGTTATGATTGTAGTGTCCAGGTAAAGTGTTCCACAATATGACAATTCTTGGAAAAAATACTAAGTAGAAATGTTATTCTTATATTCGTAATACGGGAGAAATAAGTGTGATTCAACTCCCTGTAATTATCATTGAATGTCTTATTTGAAAATGTCTGAATTTGTAGTTAAGTGGGTAATGAAGAATAAGTTGTGTGATAAGTTTAGAGGATTTGAAGAATATGAAGATGTCTGAATTTGTAGATAAGTGGGTAATGAAGAATAAGTTGTGTGATAAGGTTAGAGGATTTGAAGAATATGAAGATGAGAAGGGTAAATGACGATTAATTTTTGATTTGAGGAAATTATTACTGTCGTGTACAGGGAAGCATCTGTTCATAGGTCTGTTCCAATAAATAAAAATCCGAGTTAAAATCTGAGTGGAAATTTCTTTGAATTACGTAAGAAATGTGTGGGATTCGTCTGAATGTAATGTAGCGTGTCCTAGCATGAAAAGTCTTAACTGATAAAACGTAAGATGTTACCGGAAGTTGTTAATGTCTAAGCTAGAGGATGTATTTCAATGTTCTGTTCTCACGTCTGCAATAATCTATTGCATAAATTCTTTTTCTTCTATGTGCCATGTCCTTTCAAGACGTAGGCGATCATGGCCTTCAACGTCTCCCTATCATTGGTGCCTCTTAGCACGCTTTCTGCTGTTACATCACGCAACCCCTGTTCTGTCACCCACCTGCTCATGCCCTGCAAATGTTATCCACTGCTTTTCTCTGTCTCTCTTTCCGTCTATCTGACCTGGGAGTATCAGATTCTCCAAGTATTCTTTCCTCATAACATGTTACCAGCCCTTAACTCTCTCTTCCTGATGCTCAGTATTAGTTTCCTTTTCATTTCCATCCTTTCCAGAACCTCATCATTGCTCACATGTTCGATTCATGATATCCGCAGCATCCTTATGTAGAACCACATTTCATTTTCTTAACGGATTATTATTAATATACGCTTCCACATTTTTCATCCGATTTGTTTCAAATGCTACGCACCCCTTGCAAATTTATTCATTGGGAAATCATTTTGATTACCCAAACTAGAAGCAAATCTCCAACATTTACCCAGCTTCATTTTATCTTACTGCGTCGACTGAAGTTGTAACTTTCTGCGCCATAAATAGTCACTGCCAACTATTCACTTTCTGAATAGTGGTATATTTTTGTGACACCTTTGACGGGGCTGGCTAGTTGTGGCGCTTGTTCTCGTCGACGGTCGTGATGGCACCGATTGTGAAACTGCCATCCGGCTGGCCGGTTGGTTCGATCGCTCGCTGGTTCGGGAACGGATCCCGCTGCGATGATGTCGAAACGCTACCCGCTATGTTGACGCTTTCGGGCCGCTGTTGCTGGTCGTGATGATCTCGTCACAAAAGCTGGTATTCAAGACGTCTATTGCAACAACGGACCACTGCCCACGTTGTGATTTGATCTCAGAAAGTCGCGTTGTGCAACTTCAGTAGCCGTCTTTCCACCAGAAACAGACCGGACACCTGTGTACACTTGTGGTTAAAAATAAACACGGCACCAAAAATACATAAATAAAAAATAAATAAATGAATAAACAAACAAACAAATAAATAAATGAATAAGGTCGAACACGCCTGGAGAGTTACGAAGAAGTCAGAGGAGCAGATAATACAGTTGTCGGAAAGCCAGTTTACAATGGAGATGGAGATGGAGATGGAGAGAGAGAGAGAGAGAGAGAGAGAGAGAGAGTGAGTGAGTTTTAAAGTATCAGAACTTTCAATCCTTAAATAAAAATGTCTTTTCTAAGTTTCATTAAAGTAAACAGAGCTCTTCAATTTTCACTAAAGTCTTTTCACGTATTCATTAAATTTTCCTTAGAGTCTTTTCACATTTTATCTATAATCAGGGCTGACAATTCTCTATGTAACTTCTAAAATAACAAAGTTCTTACCGGAGCTTAACGGAGTTTACCGAAGTAGAGCGAATGTGGAATCAGAAATTTCAATTCTCCCATAATTAAAAATAAAAAAAACAATAACATTTTTTCGGGATTCTTATCTGAGACGCATTAATTAATATTAACTCTTTAAGTTTATCGGCGGCAGGCTTCATTCGACATTAACTCTTTAGTCATAAGTTCATGGTAGGTGACCAGCCGTGGGTCATAGCTCCCCCTGTTGAGAATCCTTTTCTACGGTCGTTGCATTTCGACTCACAAAAACTACTCTCCAGCCAATAACTTCTGATTTTTCTCGCCGAGTCCGGATTTTTATAACCATCCCTAATCCTCTCGGGGGATTCGGCCGACTCAAACTTTTAACCAATGAGATTATTTTCCACCCACATGATTTGCGGGGAGCTATGGCTCGACGAATAAAATATCAACTCACATGACGTAACGTCTTTCTATCTTCCTTCTTTCGATTACATCATTTTTAGATTTTTAGATTTCCACAATTTCTGTTTTCAGGAACAACTGTTGGGGGATCAGACCCTGCTTGACCTCATGAAGTAAGTCCTCACATTTTTGTTATTACTACTTAGAAAATTTTAACTTGTCCAAAACAATAACGCTTCGAACACGAAAGAAGAATAATTATATTTCTCTTTTTCTTTCCCCTCTGTTAGATAATTTTTCTGTTCCCTGGATTTTACAAGTATATGATAGTATTAAAATAGTATTTTACATAAGCTCACATCGCAAATTATAATAAAGCACAACTAATAATACCACTAATAAACCAAACAAAAGAAAATATACCAGCGGGAGATAGTGTCACATGTTCTGTTACAAAGATTAACGCTTAAATTGCCCATGGGAATCCTTACTTATCCCATCGTTTGAAACGCCAGGTACTTACTTCTAGTTTATATCCAAATATTCGTACATTATTTTATTTTTCATAGTTTTTGAAATGTAACTTTTGCTATTCCTTTATAACCTTCTATTTGTTTCTGCGAGCAATATCCTGTTTCATTATATTCTTTCTAGTTTCTGAAAGCAACTTTTACTATTTGTTTAGCACACTTTATATGTTTCTAAGGACATGGTCCTATCACTTTATATTTTTCTTAGTGTTTGAAAGTTATCTTTCGTTATTTCATCGTCACTCATTTATTTTTTGCAAGGACATTCTTAAGATTAATTATCATAGAAATAATTTCCTAATGTTTCTAAAAGAGGCATTCATCTTAGTTTCTCAAATGTAAAGTTCAAAATTTTTATGTGCCTTCAGTTTTCTGTATCGTTTTTTTTTCCTCTTCTATTTATTTACTGTCCCGATATATAAATTTCAGCTCGCTTTTCCGATTGTTACCAACACATTTTGTAATTTGTAATCTACTTAAAAATTCCGCGTTGCTCATATGCTCTGTCTATAATATTCTCAACATATTTCTCTTTATAACATAAGCAGACAATTTTCATTTACATAATGTTACTGTACCTTATTTGCTGCATTTTTACGCTCGAAATATCCAATTACTCAAGCCAAAAATAACGAATGATAATTTCTTGTTACTAGACAACAAATTACGTACCATATTTGGTTTTGTCATTATTGATACGGCTGCATTACTCGGAAAGTAGTGGTGCAAAGAAAATATATACATACTAGACGAAAACCTGTTTTACAAAAATCTTTTTTTTAAAAAGTATTTATAAGTAAGGGCGTATATATACAAATATTTGAAATTAACGATTATTTTAAATAAATTTACATTCCCATATTCTAACTATTTTTTAAAAATTTCTTTCCTTCATTTTCTCAGTGAAACTAAGTAGCGTCTCTGATCTGTCTGTTTCATGTATTCACGCGGATAAATCGGAATAAACCTTTATTTATGAAGTATTGGCAAGGTGTAATGGTCGTGCAGACTAACTAAGGAATTAACTAAAGAATAGAGGGGTAAGCAGAATTATAATAATGCTATTTAAAAGAATATGTACCGCACCACAACTCCGATCAGTCAGTCACTGAAGTGCCATACGTGAAAACGAAAGAGACATGACTGATTGGGCAGAAGATTATCCCGCAGTAGGTTGCCATTACTTTCTGCGGTAGACTGGTTGCCGACCAAGGCTATAGAACCCAATCTGTCCTGTTATTTAACCCATAACTGGAAGGAAGAGCCGGATTAATACCTTTCTCAAGGGTATTCACGCTTAAGTGAATGCAATGAATTCAACTGGAATTCGAACTCGGCTCCCCGATCTCTCGTTCCGAGCCGATATCCACTGCACCACAACGCACAACTCCGATATTAATTCTAATTCTTCGCAATTTCTTACTTTTTAATGTTCCTGAAAGAGACCGTTCTCCTTCATGATATAACGACAGTCTGCAGTCAAAGGCATGTCATCTATCACTGAGAAATGATTCCAGAAATGTCAAGAGAAGGCTGAGTGAATTATGCGTAATTATAATTATTTATGAAGGACAGAGGCAAATTGTAGACCGTTTGACAGCTATCATAACTGACTATGGGTTTAGGAAGACATAGCTTTAGACACGGAGCGCTCAATTGTTGGTTATACAGTTGAAAGTTTCAGCAGATCTCAAGACAGCTCTACAATTTCCAGTTCACATTATTCAAACAGAAAAGCGGCCGGACATTGTAGCATGGTCCGATTCAAAGAAGAGTGTTCTCCTCATAGAATTGACTGTCCCCTTGGAAGAAAACCGGGAGGAAGCACACGAGCGGAAGAAAAACCGCTACGAGACACTGCGTGCCGATTGCGTGGAAACGGGTTGGGCATGCCATGTGATCCCTAGGTTGGTTGCCGTGGTTTTATAGGACACTCAGTCATTTCGTTTCTTTCTAAAATAGGAATCACTGGCCGCAGTTTGAAAGTTGCCTCAAATCGTTTTCAGACCGCGGCACAATATGCATCAAGTTGGATTTGTTCGAAAGCAAGATGTTTTCAGCATGGAGAAAATACACGCGGAACTAGCATTCCCGTGTGATTACGTAAAAGTCGGTTACGGTAAACGCGTAATAACATCAAAGGGCCGAAATTAAACGCGTTTTTTTTTTTATTTCAAATCACAAACTGCAAAATAAAGATTAACGTCCAATGTAGTGTCTACTCTTATTTGATCTGGAGTGTACATATATATATATATAATTCTCTTAATACCCTGTCCGGTGGCAAAAGCTGCTTGGCAGCGCCAAGAGTGGCAGTACCGCCTTGTGCTACCGAAACTGTGTTATCACCCTGGTCGGCGGCTGATGAGGACAGGGTATCGCACGTGCTTTCACACGTTGTATGATAAAAAAAAAGATAAATGCTAGTCGCAAATCGGCGTACAATCGTAAAGACACTGATGCGTACGCGAGAACTTGGAACTTTGTGAACGTGTAAAAATCAGTAAGCATACTCAATGAAGAATTCAACCGCAGACACATACGGACGCTTTTCTTTTATACAAATGCAAATACTTTCAGCAGTTCCGATATTTAAATATTAACAAACAAAGTTTTTATGGGTTTTACATCGGTATGTACGCAGGTATGTGTGTATATTTAAGTTTCAAAGGAACGGGCTAGACCAATTATTATTTTCATCATTTTTCATTTCTGAAAAGAATACATCCGGGATAGGCGCACTCCAAATTCTTCTTCTGTGTGCATTGTCATTTCAAGACGTAGGCGATCAGGGCCTTCCACGTCTCCCTAGCCCTGGTGGCTCTTAGCATGCTTTCTTGTCACACCACACAACCACTGTTCTGCCATCCACCTGCTCAGGCCAGTCAAGTACATTACTCGCTATTTTCCTCGGTCTCTCATTTCCTCTATCTGGTCTGTTAGTATCAGGTTCTGCTAGCCATCCTTCCTCATTGCATGTCTTAGAAACGTCAGCTGTCTCTTCCTGATGCTCAGTATTAATTTTTTTCGTTTGCATCCTTTCCAAAACCTCATCATTGCTCACATCTTCGGTCTGTGATATCCGCAACACCCTTCTGTAGAACCACATTTCAGTTGCTTTAAGTTTTTTTCATCTTTGATGATATTGTCGAGCATTCACTGCCATATTGAAGAACTGACATCACATATCAATTCAGTACTCTTTTCTTCGTCCTAGGGAAGATTTCCTGTTGCTTAATACTCTACTCAACTTTTGGAAAGAGTCCTTCACCATGTCAATTCGCCTTCGAAATATCTGTGTCGTACCTTCTGTGAGAACACTTCACAGGTATTTAAAGTTTTGTACCTGCTTGATTTTAATATCCCCCACCTGTATTTGGCATTTTGGGTTGCTGTTTTAGCTGATGAGCATGCATTCGGTTTTCTTGCAGTTTATTTGTAGTCCTTTTTAGTCACATTCTTCAGCTACTTTCTGTAGGAGATCTTGTAGTTTCCTTTCCGTGTCTGCTATCAGCAGTGTAAAATCTGCTTACCTTATGTTGTTCAAATTGTGGCCGCCGATTACAAATCCTGGCATAACGTCTAGAGTCCTCAGAATAGTCTCGCTGTACAAGTTGAATAGTTATGGTGAAAAAACACATCCTTGTATTACGCCCCGTTCTATTTTGATATCTGCTGAAATCGTTATTTGTCCGTATGCAAACGTTTTGCCGCCAGTAAAGTTTCTTGATTACTCTTATGTCTTTCCCAAATATGTCGAAGCAACTGAGCATCTCCATCAGTTTTTGTGGCGTATTTTGTCGAACGCCTTCGCATAATCAATAAAACATAGGTACACGTCATTCTTTATTTGTATTGCACTTTGGGAGAGCATCCAAATCATAAATATAGCTTTCCTTGTTCCAATGCAATCCAAATGCCACTCTCATTAAATATTCATAACATTTCTTCCTCTACCTTCATTAAATCAGTGAGAATTCCAGGGAAGCTTTTTAATTTAATCTTGAATAAAATGCTGTCTAGAATCCTTATGCTCCATATATATATATATATATATATATATATATATGTCATCCACACACAAGCCTGCCTTACCGCACCACAGCTCATCAGTGTGGCCAGACATCCACCCGCCTCCGGTCGGGATCGAAACTCGACTGATTTGGTGTCAGTCGGAGTCGCTAGTCCCTAAGCCATATATATGGTCAGCTGTTCTTGCTATTCCCGTAGAGGTTCTTGACAAAATATAAAGAGGAATCTGCAATTTAATCGATCACGACTGGACTTCTCTACTCCAGTCACTTTCTCAACAACGTGACATGGTTCACCTCTTACTGTTCTACAAATATTTTCATGGCAACTGCGCAAACGAGCTTTTCCCTTGGTGCCCAAGTTAATTTAAGCGTGCCACTAGATTGTCATCTAGGTTTCACCCGTTTACCGTTGAAATAGTTAAATGTAACCGCCTTACCTACACTAACATTTTGAATTAATTATTTTAACCTAAACAAGCAAGGTGAGACTGCTACCAATTCGCAGGGGTAATATTGAAATGATATGAGATGGATCTCATATCATTTCTTCGACATCCCTTGTACTCAATCATTTCAATGTTACCCCTGCGAATTGGTAGCAGTCTCACCTTGCTTGTTTAGGTTAAAATAATTAATATATACATACATTTTCCAAACCTGGTTCTAAATTTAACGGATATATTGACACGTCCTTAAAAACAAGTTTTAACATGTTTGGGTAGGGAACCAAAGTGGAATCGACAATGTCCAAATTGAACAGAAATAAAGCAGCAGGACCCAATGGAATTGTAATAGAGATGTTGATGCACTTGTAAGACTTTGTCATAGACAGGCTCACTGAAATAATAAACAAAATCTACAATAGCAGCAACATACCGGAGGATCTAAGCAGATCTATTTTTATAGCACTATCTAAAAAGCTAGGTGCAAAGCGATGTAAACTCCACCGAACAATCAACTTAATGAGACATATACCAAAAATCATCATCCGTATTCTGATGTAGAGAGCGCGCACCAATATCTACCCAGTAAGAAGATAAGATCAGCGTGGCTTTGTTAAAGACACCGTAACAAGGAATGCGATATTTATGCTCAGAATGCTATCTGAAAAATCAATAGAAATGCAAAAGGACCTCTGTCTGTGCTTTATAGACTACACAAAAGCGTTTGACAAAGTATGCCACAAAGACTTGATAGACTCGACAACCTCATCATTTTCGGAAAAAAAAAAAAACGTTAGGATAACGAAGAAAATATATTTGCAGTAAACCGCCTGCATAGGGACAGAAAGTAAATTCAGTAGATATACAAAAATAGAAAGAGGCGTAAAACAAAGATGTGTTTTCTCGCCGGATCTATCCATATTATACAGCGAAACAATTCAGAGGGAAATGAAACCCTAGCTAGAATTCGTCATTGGCACCACAATCTAAACAATATCAAATGCGTAGATTACTCAGTGCTGATAGCAGACACGGAAAAGAGCATGCAGGACCTCCTACAGAATGTAGCAAGAAAAAGAAAGATTTGAGCATAAATTTCAAGAAAATTGAATGTATGGTCATTAGCAAAAAGAAGACACGAAAACACCAACTAAAGGTCGGAGAAACTGAAATAAAACAAGTAAAGAAATTTAAAAACCTGGAAAGCGTGCTGATCGAGGATGGAAAGTGCGATTTTGAGATCCAAAGACACATTAGCATGACCGAGGACGCATTTCAAAAGCTAACAGAAAGACAGGAAAATCTCATTGGAACCAAAGATTATAGTGCTGGATTGCTATGCGATATCTGTCTTTTTGTATGGCAGTGAATGTTAGACAATCATATCTAGGATAATGGAGATTCATGAGGCAGCAGAAATGTGGTTTTACAGAAAGATGATGAGGATACTGAGCACGTGACTAACGACGTGGTGTTGGAGAGGATGGAAACGAGGAGAAAACATACTTAATTTAAGGAAGAGACAGATGAGGTTTCAGGGATATTTAATGTGGAAAGAGGGCATGGAGAGTTTAATATTCACAGGACAGATAGAGGAAAAGAGAAACAAGGAAAACATCGCGAGATTTACTTGGTAGGCAGAGCGGGTTTCAAGAGAGATACCAAAGGAAAACATTTTAAGAGCAACAGGAGACAGAGCCAAGTGGAAGTCCATGATCGCCTACACCCTAAAGGGACACAGCCCATGAAGAAGATCATATATATGTGCGTATATGTGTCTATACATATGTATATACTTGTATATGTATATATGTGCGTATATGTGTCTATACATATGTATATACTTGTATATGTATGTATGTGTGTATATGTTTGTCTATATGTGGGTATCTATATATTTGTGTGTTATTCCCCGTTTCATATTTGAATAACTTTACAACAATCTGAATCTAATTCCTTGTTAAACTAATAATTTAAAATACATAGTCTTCAACATAAATTCGCAATAAATATTTTTTAAAAAATTGTTTTTCTTAAATAAATAAAAAAAATTATTGCCATATGAAACTAATAGTCGATTAGTAATACCGATTTCTATATTAATCAAATACTAACATTAATGCACCAATATTGTTTTTTATAAAAGTCTGTTCATATGTTCCTAAAATTAGAAATTACTTGTATTTTAATTGATAACCCTAGATTATGTGAACTTTTGAAACATCTCCACTTGAAATCATCACCATCACTTGTTAAGGCGCAAGTAGTGTCGAAACAAAATACCTATTTTGTATTGATATTATAGCATAATTATCTTATATATATATATATATATATATATATATATATATATATATATATATATAGATAGATAGATAGATAGATATCTCGAAAGAGTGATAGAGAGAGAGACATACTAAACGAAGCTTAGACGTGGCACAAGGCCAAATTTTGGAGCTACCCAAAGTTGATCTAAAGAAGCAAGTTTGCTAATCTTGACACAACGTCGAAGTTCCCAATATATATTCAAGCAGTATACACCAGGTTACTCAGACCACGTATTTTATCAAACAAAGAAAGATCGCTGAGAAAAGTTGGACACAGATTATATATATTAACCATTATCAATCGGCATTTGACAAAATAGTCGCCCTATATTTTCGAATTAGATTAGAGGTATATTTCACATCAGTACTAACTGATAATAATCGAGTCGAAACAAAAGTTATATTCCATCTGGTGATAGTCAAAATAGTTAAACGTCACCTTTCAGAAGTTTTTACTTATAGCCTCATCATGCTTTTTAGAGGAACAGTCACGTGCCATACGGGATACACACTTTGGGTGATCATGTCTCAAAAGAGACATGACTGACTGGGCAGAAGATTATCCCGCAGTAGGTCGCCATTGCTTTTTGCGGTAGACTGGTTGCCAGCCAATCTGCCCTGTCATTTAATCCATAACTAGAGAGAAGAGACGAATTAATACCTTTCCCAAGGGTATTTGTGCGTAGGTTAGTGCAACGAATTCAACCGGAATTCGAAATCGGCTCCCTGATTTGTCGTTCTGAGTCGATATTCACTGCACCACAACACACACCTATTTCAAAGGAAACCTATTCTAAATTAAACAAACTTTTTTAAATAACTAAACTTCCACTTCACATATTTCAATGATAAATTTTATATACAGTGTGTGATGGATGAATTCCCGTCTAAATAACGCAGAATTGAAAGACACAATGACATCTCATTTTAAAAGGTATATTTACCAAGATTATGAAATAATATCTTGAAACTCTTAATAATGAGTAAATTTATTCAATAAAGCCGCCACGGCCACCAGACGTATTCGGAACTTCCTGGGGCTCTTTGGGCGGTCTCCTTGTTGATGAATGCCGCCATAATGATTGCCTTCAGTTTACAACGAATGTTGGTTGTCTTTAACTCAACTGCGCTTGACACGTAATAATCAAGGGGTTTCAGTCTGGGGAGTTATGCGGTCATATATAAGCAGTAATGTGGTCGCAGAAATTGCCTGACAGCTATGATTGGGTTCCACTGTTTGTGTGGTATGGTTCAGATTCCTGTTGCAAGACACAGAATTTTCAACAGCAACTCTTGATCCAGGGTAGTACTAACTGCTCACTTGATGTAGGCGTCCGTGTTGGCTCTAAGGTCTCCATGGGAAGATGAATGGAGACACAACGTCGCGATCACTAGTGATCACTGCAAACACCATGCGTTTGACTGGATATTTCATACAATTATTTCCGAAACTTCTGCAATATCCTCAAAATTAGCCTAAAACACTGAAAATTTTGTATTAGAGATTCCGGAACAAATGCCAAGTAGTATAGCATCATGTTTCCAAATTTTGGGCGGAGTGAATTGCATCGGGTGTTTTTTTTTTTTTTTTTCTCACGGTGTCTAACTGATCCTACTATACTGTGAGGTCAATAAAATAAAAAACAAACAAACCCATTTACCCATAATTCCCTCTCACTCTTATGTATATATATATATATATATATATATATATATATATATATGTGTGTGTGTTTTTGTGTGTCTGTAGATTTCAATTGTATATTTTTGTACAATAATAAACAGATGAATATAAAATCACTGTATAGAAAATGTTTTCTCCTTCGAAGAAGGAATTTTCAATGCGTCGATAAGTGTACATTCATGCGTTCACAAACTATACATAATGGAAGCACTATTTCTAAACAAATGTGAGCTATTCGTGTTCAATAATTTAAAGAAATTATTCAGTTTTGATGGCTTGAAATCGAGTGAAAAAAAAATAAGGATTTTGTAAAGTTTAAAAATATCTTCGCAAATAAAACATTCGGCTGGATTTCTGATTTCCTAATCTTGTCATGTTTTCCTTGTTTGTATTTTCCCATTTTGCTTTCAAAAATCCTTATTTTTATTACCGGATTCTGTAAAGAAAAAAAACAGGCTCAAGTTAGAAAACCTGAACAGATATTTTGTATCGATTTTCCCTCTTTTCACTTCAAAATTGAAAGAAACGTCAGAAAGTTTTATAATCTCTTTTAAGATTAAATCTATTTCGAACGTATAATACCATGAAATCCCCACTTTTACTCACGAAATGTAGTTTTCCTGATACATATATACGCATGATACACACACACTTGCATATATAAATATATATATTTGTGTAAGTATATATACATACATATATATATATATATATATATATATATATATATATATATACATGTATAGATACTTATACATGTATATACAAATTTATAGATGTATTTATTTATATATATATGTGTGTGTGTGTGTGTGTGTGTTTGTGTTCGTGTGTGTACGTATACAGTCTCCATAAATATATAATTGCATATGCGATTTGCATTAGTATTAGACATAAGCTATGCATGTGTCCATTTGACATGCAGTTCTTAATGTGCTTAAATATATGGATATGTTTCTTTAATGGCCATACTATTCTAAAGTCCAGGGCCTATATTATATCAATGCATAACTACATTTTTCAATTACTATATCGAGAAATTTGCCAAATTGGTTCAGAATTTTAAAACTAAAATTTAATAAAGTAATTTTCTTTACTATTTTCTTTTAGTTTATCCACATTGATTCTGTACAGCTTTTTTTAACTTAAAAAGTTAATAATCCAATTTTTTATTTTGATGAGTTATATTCATAACATTTTTGTTTAAATATTTCTATGCATGAATTCAAAAAATATACAAAAATAGAAAGAGGTGTAAAACAAGGCTGGCTCACTGGATTTATTCAATTTATAGAGTTTGGCGATTTTCAGAGAATTAGAAGTCCTACCAAGATTCATTACATTGGTTACAATCTTAAGAATATATGATAAGCGGATAACACACTGTTGATAGCATTTACAGAAAGGAAGTTACAAGAGCACTTACTGAAGGAAAACGAGAACAAAGGAAATAACATGAATTTTAACAAGATAAAATACATTGCTTTTAGTAAAAGAAACAGCCCAACATTACAAATTACGAACTAGAGGTATCAAAACTAGACAAATATATTAATCTAAATATCGGGGTAGTGTTTTAAGAGAGGACAGAAAATTCAACATTGAAATTCGAAGGTACATTGGCATAGCGATAAAAGCCTTCTAAAAGCTTATGAACGTTTTATATATTGTTATGTCGTGAGTAAGAATAAATAACTCAACAACTAAATAATAGGTTAATTGTTGTATTCCGTGAAAATAGTATTTACAAAGGTTATTAGTATCCAATACAAGAATAAAGGTTAATCGTCTCAACCGTCGTAAGACGTAGTATGAGCAATAGTTACTTCCGGGTCGTCACCGGAAGTCTACGACTGACTTGTCGATCGGCTGCTCGGCACACTCTCCTACGTAGATGCCACCATTACTTTACATAGTAATGGAATAGTACATTATAGCCGAATAGGTGCGGGCGTCCCAACACACACACACACACACACACATATATATATATATATATATATATATATATATATATATATATATATATATATATATAATCGTCTCACCCCAAGCAAAGCTTAGGAGAGTGAAGAGAGAGGACAACAGGTCACAAAAGTTGTCGGAGAATGGACGGGTACATTGGTGCAAAAGTTGCTTGAGATTGTAAAGTGAAAAGAAGGATAGGAATCAATGAGATGAGAGATGACAGTTGACGTTGCATTTAAACACTTGGAGATTGTACCTATCAGAGAAATAAGAATACAGAAGGAAGTTCCACAGGCGGGAAGTGTGAGAAATGGTTGGTTGGTTGGTTTTGTTTTTATGGCAAATCAACCTCGGCGGGTCATTTATTGCCAACTAAACTTTATTTATTTATTGCTAGTAATACCTTTTTCTTTCAACAATTGAATGTTGTTTATATAAGTTTTGTGTCTAGTAATACATTTTTTACATTTTGAGTATCAAGATTCATTGGGATTTGTTTTTAACGGAAGGGTCCCCAAGTCCTACCCTTGTTATTTAACCCATAATTGGAGGGAAGGGACGGATTAATACCTTTCTCGAGGGTAACAGTGCTTAAGTAAATGCAGGTTATTCAACTGGAATTCGAACTGGCTCACCGATTTCTCTTTCCTAGCCGATATCCACTGCACCACAACGCACATCCGTCACTATACACTTACAGCACCTGGTATTCCCAAGCGGTCACCCATTTAAGTACTGCCAGCTTCAATGTTGCTTAAATTTGATGATCGAGCGAGAAACGATGTATTCAACGTGATAGGCAGTAAACCCGCGAGAAACGAAGCTGATAGTCTAGAAGTTGTAGTTACACATGATTGTTTTCAGAGTAAAAGGCTGGGACCTTGTTGCCAGTCTAGTAGCTCGAGTAAGTTAACGTAGGTGAGGGCACTAAAGAGCTGAACTCGTCGGAGCACGATCCGTGAAAGTATTTGACTAATCGAAGGCAATAGGGACATAGAAAAGGGACATAGAAAAGCAATGCATAACCTACGTAGTGAGGTGAAATAAATGAATGGAGAAGGAAGTTTTTGGAAAGATAAAAAGAGGCAGAAATTGAATACTGCTGCCACATCTGGTCGGGTGCCCCTGCTATTCTTCTTGGGCTTCTTGACAAAATACAGAAGAGAATCTGTAACGTGGTTGATACTGACTTGGCAGACCGGCTGCAACCACTCTTTCACCGGCGTGATGTGGCTTCCCTGTGCCTCTTCTACAAGTACTTTCATGGCTTCTGCTCCGATGAACTTAGATCCTTGGTGCCGCCTAAGCACGATTTTACACGAGATAGTAGATTAGCAACTAGGTCCCACCCTTTTACAGTTAAACATATCAGATGTAACCGTAACTTCTACTCCAAGAGCTTCTTTTCTCGCTCTTCCCGCCTGTGGAACTCCCTTCCACATATCTGCTTTCCCGACAGCTACAATCTCCAGGTTTTTAAATGTAGGGTCAATAGGCACCTCCTATTACACTAACTCCCAATTATTCTCCCAACACTCTCATCTACCCAACCCTCATTCTCTGTATCCTTACCCGCCTATCACCAACCCTCTGACATTTCCTATATTTAACCATCCTTTCTCCATTCTATGTAGCCCCCTGCGCACTAGTGGCAGTGAAATGCCTTGCTCGGGGTGAAACGCTTATAAAAAAATATATTAAAAGCATAAAAATGCGGAGAGCCATGATCGCTAACGTCCGGATGAACGCAGCACATAGAAAAAGAGGATTTAAATTATATATCCCATATTTGAAACATTCTGGTATTAACATTTTTTTTTAATTGCCAACCAAAATGGATTCCTTTATGTCCAGTGTTTGGTCCAAAATATGAAACAGATTTCATTAGGTTTTTTCTTCAATACAAAGTTTCAAATTTGCTTAAAAGAAGGCACTGAAGCGTGAAAATGGCTATCATCATGCCGTCTTTATTCCTACACAGAATATATATATATATATATATATATATATATGCTCTCACGAGAAGAAAATTTTAAAAAACAGTTTCGACTTTTGCTATATAAGCGTGACTTTCAGAAAGGAATTGAGTTCTTTCGGTGACGTGTTGCATACACTGCTTGTATTCAACATGTTAAAATTTCTATCCGCCTATGGTTAGGGAGTAGTGACTCCGACTGACACCAAAACGGTCGAGTTTCGATCCCGGCCAGAAGCAAGTGGATGTGTTAAGCCACGCTGATAAGCTGCGAAACAGGCTTGTATGTGGATGACTAATACATATATAGTGTATTGAGGCAGCAGAGAATTATCTAAACGTATACTGTTAAATATAACAGACTAAGAATGTCCATTAAGCTTAATCATGAGCTGTTACAAACATCGTATTTTGCAACATTTTCATTTTTCATTACGCTGGTTCTACGCTTTAGGCTCACATGAGCCATCTTCAGAGTAGTTGCAAACTGATTGAGCACTCTGGAAGAATGGTAGACTTTCAAAAAACAGTAGCTACTCTAGCATATACGCTTCGTTCATTCAGCAATGAATTAGAAAACTCTTAGTAACTGGCGTGTGTTTAGACGGTATATGACACGCTAAAGGTCTGTCTTCATCTGTCCATAGCACAGAGGCAGAATCACCGACTGATGTCAATTCAGCCGGATTTTAATCTTGATTAAAAGCAATCGGATGTCCAACCGTATTGATGAGCTGTGATACAGCGAAACAGATCTATCTGCGGATGACTATATATCTATTTTACATTTGTAAACGGGTTATTACACGACCTAGGTTTCTACCATGTGGTGTCTTCAGACGATTTGCAATATCATACACACAAACACACACACACACACAAACACACACATATATAAACACACGTACACACACCTATATATATATATATATTCTACGATATTGAGCACTATTCTTATATAAAATATCGTATTTTTATGAATACATATTTAACGTGTGGGTACGAGGGCCTTTTTATGTTTGTGTGTGCGTGTGAAACGTTTTCTTTGTGCGTTGTTCAAGTAAAAATTCATCACACCAAATGTGTGGATATTCTTTTGTTGATATGCATCAGTTTTTGACAAAATCAGGCATTTAAATGTTGTAATTGACAACTAAAACATCAGCTTAGTTAACTGATCTAAAAACTGATTGAATGGTGGACAAGAAGCTTTTGAGACGTTTTATGTTAACACGAAATGTTGCTGCTGAATATGCGTCTTCAAAAAAAATCGTAAAATATTAAAAGCTTTCATTCCCTCTTTTGCGTTTTCAAAATTACAAATAAAATGCTGACATGATGAAACGTGTTCGTTTACTGTTAAGAATTTATAACCTTGGAGAAAGATCTTACAACAGGGATTTTTTTTTCATCTTTGACAATTTCATTTGCTTGATTTTACACGGCTCATCAACATTTTCAATGCGATTTAAAAGCCCCAAATGTTTTTTGGGATTTTAATAGTTTTTAGAGATAATAATAATTTAATGATACAAGTCGTGTTAATTAAACTATATCGGGGGTGGGTAAGTGGAGGTTCATACCTTTTCCAAAGGGCGTATGTGAATATCATGACTCCGACTGGAACTGAAACTCGGCTCTCTGATTTTCAATTCCAAACCGTTATGCATTATAACACACGCACATCGGCATTCAAGCGAAGTGAACCTGGTTTTCCCAATCGGTTCACTACCTCGGTATTAACCATTCTCGACGTTACTTAACTTCGGAGATCGTACAAGAATCGTTGTTTTGATATGATTTTGATATAAGCCAAAGAAGAAAAAAACTCTAATGACATCTAAGATTATTTTTTACTAATGTGTTCTTACACATTTTTATACTTGAATTAAATAAATAAAACAATATTTTTATTCATTAATACTTTATGATTGTTGACTTAAATTAAGTTTCGTATAATAAACCGTAAACTTCTAATTTCTGTCTATATTAAAGAGTTTTACAATTTGGTTGCAATTAAGAATAATCTTATTTTTTCCACATTACTATAGATTAAACATTCTAGATCAAGATTTTCAGAGAAATATTATATTATAAAAAATTTGTTAAGGGGTCTACTTTGCAAAGTAAATTAATTGAAAATTTATCCGATAAAAGCCACAAATATATGCACCTAAAACCCAGCTAATGTAAATTCAATAACAAATTGAATTTCGTATTATGAACCCTTTTTCTCAACTATATTACCATCAAATTAAGCAATGCAAACTCTAGCTAACGTGGGGCGGTTGGCTGTCCGCCGTAGGCAACGATTTTATGGGGGTGTCACTTTTGGGTCTACTGTATGAGCCTGTGTATACAATATGCAATGAAAGGAGTTGCAATTTTGGGACTACACACAATTTAAACTTTGGGACTATTCACAGTTGAAAGACCTATTTGATTTGGAGTAACTGTTACTACGGTATATGTATTTATCACCTCACTCAATAAGTCCCGAGCCTGACATATAGTTGGCGCAAATAATAATAACCAATATGTTTTTTATAAAGTGCTAACATTCAAATGATACGTGAAAAAATTTGGGCCCAATCGGATTAGTTTACAAATTACAGTTATTTAAGTGAAGCTATTGTTGCAAATTTTTAAAACAATGGAAAAATCTGAATTTCATGTGTTCATAAAACATTGCTTTCTAATGTGAAGATACTGTTCAAGCAAAGCAATCACTTGATAAGTGTTATTCCGACTCTGCTCTATCCGAAACAACGGTTAATAGGTGGCATGCTGACTTTAAACGCGATCATACATATACAAATGATGCTGTACACTCAGGTCGTCCAAAATCGACAGTTGTCCCGGAAAACACAAAAAAATCCACAGACACGTTTTGGTCAATCGTAAATTGAAGTTGCATGAGTTAGCAGAGGATTTGAACATATTAGCAGGTAGTGCATTTACCATTTTGCATGGATATTTTTCAATGAGAAAGCTGTGTTCAAAGTGGGTGCCGTGTTTGCTAACAGTCGATAAAAAACAAAAACGCGTCGACAATTCAGAACGTTTTTTGGAACTTTTTCAACGCAACAAGAAGGGGTTTTTGCGTAAATATGTGACAATGGATGAAACATGGATCCACAACTTCACTCTGGTGTCGAATTGGCAGTTAGCTGAGTAGACAGCAGCAGGTGAAATCATCCAAAGCGACCAATGACGCAAACATCAGCAGGCAAGTTTTTCGCCTCCGTATTTTGGGATGCGCAATGTTCTCTGATTACCTTCAGTAGGGAAGAACCATCAATAGTAAATATTATATAGCATTATTGGTGCATTTGAAGAACGTAATCGCCAAAAAAGTTCCACAGAGGAAGAAGCAAAACGTGACCATTCAGCAAGACAACGCACCATGTCATAAGTTGATCGCAACGATGGCAAAACTACATGAATTGCACTTCGAATCGCTTCTGCATCCACTCTGATCTCTAGATTTGGACCCCAGAGACTACTGGAATCAGTGTATCATTCTAGAAGGAGACTATGTCGATTAATATAATCGAATTTTACTTGTTGCTGTTATATTATTTAGACCCGGGATTTATTGTATGATATGTTAAACTAGATAATTCAACTAATTCACTGAAAAAAAAACAGCATAGGATGAAGAAACAAAGATACATATCCTTAATAAAAAGAAAGTTTTACATCAAAATGACTATATTATCATTAAGACAAAGAATGGAATATTTTTTAAATTAATTTTGATTTTTTTAATCCTTTCTAACACGTTCGAAATAATGGTTACAAAATCTTGTTTGCGACCAAATCTTTCACAAAATGTTTATAATTTTAGTCCTATTTTTCATCTTTTGAGCCTGTTACCAGCAAACACACACACACACACACACACACACACACATATATATATATATATATATATATATATATATGCAAAGAAATAGTCATCTATTGTGCAATATGGTGTATTTAATTGGAATCCGGGCGGGTAAGTGTCGGGATAGCAAACTCATACTGATTCCAGATTATGAATTAAAAAAAATTTTATTTCTATTTTAAGAAATTACATCATATGAGAATATTTATTTTGACTTCTGTAGTGAGGATTAAAAAATACTTAATGAAAGTTACATAGCAAACTGTACATCCTATTACTTTTTATATTTAATTTTTTAATATACCTGAAGTGAAATGCTTAATCTATGGCAATATAAAAAATAATTGAATAAAAGATTGTTTTTTTCTCGCAATGCCAGTTGTATAACTCCATGATCTTTCTTGCATCTAATTCTTGCATCTAATTGCATCATCAACAACTGAACACTGATCTCATAAACTTTGACCAAAGCTTTCGATATCCCATTTAGGATCATTTTGTAGTGTTGTTTTAGGCCCACATTCAGTAAAGAAGGAAAGGTGTTTCTTTCCAACAGAAAATGGGGGTGAACCGAAAAGAATATTGATCTTATGCAACGAGGGGTTTAACTTATTCTCAGAAACCCGTGACACATACTAAATATTATTCTCTTTACTTTCATTTTGTTTCGCAAGAAAGAAGGCTTTAGAATAGATCTACTAAAACGATGATCAGAAACACAACGGAAAATGCCTTCCTGTTTATCTTTTAAGACTATGAAAGATTTTCCATTTTTAAATCTCCTCACGTAAAAATAAAGTATTCTTCTGTTTTATGTGCCGTGTTTATTTTCAAGTTCATCCACATCTTCTTGTCTCTTGTAGCTTATACGTTTTTATTTTTATTGTTATTTCTCCCAAACCCTGTTCTATCATCCGTTTACCTAAGCTCACTAAGTATGTTACGCGCTGATTTAGTCTGTCCATTTTCCCCCAGTCTGTCCAGTGGGTATCAGATTTTCTAACTCCTCCTTCCCCATTACGTACCCCAGAAATCTCAACTACTTCCTGATATTAAATGTTTCCATAATGTTGTCATTTCTCACACGTTGGGTCCACCGTATCCTCAGCATCTTTCTGTGGAAGCACATTTCTGCTGCGTCAAGTATTTTCTTCATCTTTGAGGCGATTGTCCAGTATTCGTTTCCCTACAGGAGGACAAATATCACGTAACAATTCAATACTCTATTTTTTTTTCTAAATTTCTTCTGTCTTTTATTACTCTTTTAGTTTTTGTGATGCATCTTTAACCATTCCAATACGTATTCGCAAAAAATTTCAAATTTTTATTGGAACTCAGAAAACCTGGATTTAAGAAGAGTTGATCTGTTGTGACTCTAAGAGTTGTTTTGTGTTACTCTGCACTCACTGTTACTTCATAGTAACCAAATATTTAGAAGCTTCGAGATTTGACCCAGAATAGAACACCAAAGCTTCCACGTGAATAACCGCGTATCCTAATGATCTTAATGCGTGCAGTAAAATAGACAAGGAAGGGAACCAGGATTAAATTTGGGATAAAAACACATAAGACAAACGGATAACAAGAAGTTTTATAAACGCCAGACCTACGAAAGGAGAACTCACTCACACATATTCAAGACGATCGAATATTAAAAAAACAACTTTACGCCACATGCCCTCGATTCATATGATGTTAAATTGAAAGAGTTCAAATTTAATCTTGGTTCTCTTCCTTGAAAGAGTTCAGAAGTAAAGAAACATTTCAGTGACAGAATTGTAATAACCAACGTTAACCAACGTTTAAGATTTTTGTAAAATTTCTTTAAAATCAAGAATTGATTTTTTTTCTAACGCTTGGGAAAATAAAAAAAACATTATTGCAAAATAATAATAATAATAATGTTCCCGAAATATAATGGATATTTATGTATCGTCTTAAACGAAACAGTTTATGTGTTGTAGGTGGCTGTGCCCAAAAGAAAACAACAGCCACTAATATAAACAATAATATTTGTTCTTGGAATTGCAATCTAATAAATTAATTGTTGCCATAAGAGGGGTGTAATTTGCTGGAAGCGATTACGGGATATTTACTCTGGCAGGGAGAAAAAAATTCTAATTGCGTTTTGCCGATAAAGTAAAAGTCGACTACTTGTCAAAAGGTCACAAACAAAATGTCAAATTCATTAGTCCCATTATATAAATTGAAACGGATTCAAAGAGGAGTGGGCAAGCGGGATAAAGAGAAAAGGAAGTGATAGAAAGGGTAGGAGAGAAAGAAGGGATAAGAAGAAAAGTCTATGAGTTGTAGAGAAAGAGGGGGCAAGAGAAATAAGCGATACATATAGAGGGAGAGAGAATGGATAGAGAGGGTCATCGAGAAGAAGAGAAACAGTAAAAAAGAAGAAAGGGCAGAGAGGACGGGGACAACAAATTCAAGCTTGGATGCAACAAATAATTGACGGGTGATGAAATCAGTGGAATCATGCGTTTTGAGAAAGAATAAGAAGAAGCCTATTTATGAATACATTAGCATCTGTTTTCAAAGATTTTATTTTATTAAATATTATTTGGCTGATTAATTAACATGCGATTACTTTTATTTGAAAGAAAAAGGAAAGATACATTGGCTGAAATGGAATAATTTTTTTTTCAGATATGCTTGAAATGAACATTTTTTAATCATTTCACCGCAAGGAAATAAATCCACTAAGACAGAAAGATTTACTGAGTGTGAAAGAATAAAAAGAAAATCAGAACCATTATTAATAAGCGAGAACAATAGTAAAGTAATCAGGAAGACAGTGGATAACGATTGACATAGCATTTAAGCTGGCTGGAAAACATGGAGCCTTAAGAGTGTTCCCTAAGCGAGAAGTACGAAAAAGAAAAAACTGTTCACATAGAAATTATGGTTAGACAATACAAATCTAAATTGATGAGAATGTGTTGCTAACCTATTACGGCACTACAGTTCGTACGTATAATAACTACAGAAAACATTTTAATACAAATAATCTATTCTTAAAGCAACCGACTGTATGTAGATAGTCAGTCAGTCAGTCAGTTAAGTGCCATACGTTATACACGCTTGGGCGATCACGTCTCGAAATAGACATGACTGACTGGGTAGAAGATCATCCCGCAGTAGGTTACCATTACTTTCTTCGGTAGATTGGTTTCCGTACAAGGCTATAGAACTCAATCTGTCCTATTAATTAACCCGTAACTGGAAGGAATAGACGGATTAATACCTTTCCCAAGGGTATTTGCGCGTAAGTGAATGCAATGAATTTAGCTGGAATTTGAACTTGGCTCCTCAAGTTCACGTTCCGAGCCGATATCCAATGCACCACAACGCACATCCTCAGATGCAGATAGGAAAGCATTTAATCAAATGACCCTCATCCCGCAAAGTAATACCAAAATTTCTCTTTCACTGGACACATTTAAAGTTTACGCCGAGACAATCCTAAGACAAGTAGATATCCTGCTAGAAGTTGATATCGGCTACCATACTATTAATAACAAATATACGCATATCGCACAGGGACTAAAATAAATCTACTATACAAGAGAGCAAAGGAAAGCGAAAAGGACACAATATTGACTATTATAAGATAGAGTCGTAAGGATAGAAATTTAACTATCTGGTTTGGTTTGGTTGCTTTTACTCAGCGGCATATTAATCCGTAATTAGTTACGTAATGCCGAAATATAAATATGGAAATCCAAACATTATTATAAATTCAAGAATATAACATTACCTTATGATGAAATTGTAATTACTCAGCTCCATTACTTTCTGACAAATAATATAAATTAACGAGGAGTGATATCTTGTTTCTCCTTACAAGAAATTATATTAATCAAAGAAAATTGTTTTTTTAATATATTTGTTATTTCAAAATGTGTATTATGACTTCAATTTTATATTAAAAATTATTGGCGATTTTACTATAAAAATATATTGCTGATATTTTTACTATAAAGATGTATTTTTCTACGTTCACACGGTTTTATTGCAGTTTAGAGTTCACTAATTTCTCATAGCTAGGACCCACAGAGGTGATATCATCTGGGGTCAAAACAGACCTGGGAACAACAGCAATTACACGGTGGTTCTATAATATGCAATACGTGATATCTCCCAATTAGAAGCTTTGCTGCCGGATGTAGTATATTGTCATATATACGTAGTGTCGTAAAGGATGGTGTAATACATAGCGATTCTAAGGAGTAGCAGGGTAGTGAAAGTGCCTTTCATAAACTAAGCAATTATGACAGAGATAAACTGCTTTAAAAACGAAGCGAAAAATAGTGAAAAGCAATGTCATATCTATCCACTGTATGACAGTGAATACAGGATATTTTCCTTACAAAGCGACAGCGATGTGGGGTATGTTGAGACTACCACGAGCAGAAATAAACTAGGAAGTATTTAAAATCAGTCAGACATTTAAGTGCCATACGTGATACATGCTTGTGCGATCATGTCTCGAAAGATACATGACTGACTGTGCAGGAGATTATCCACTAGTAGGTTGCCATTACTTTCTGTGGTAGACTGTTTACTAGCGAAGACTATTGAATGAATCTGTCCTGCTATTTAACCCATAACTGGAGAGAAGAGAGTGATTAATACCTTTTCCAAGGTATTTGTGTGTAAGTGAATGCAAGATCTTCAACTGGAATTCGAACTAGGATCGTCGATTTCTCTTTCCGAGCCAATATCCATTGTACAACAACGAACATCCCATCAGAGTAGGAGACATCAAAAAAGATCTTGGAACAACTTGAAAAGTTTAATACCCATAAGAAATATTGATGGAAGCAAGGTGTAAAGGAAACAGCGAGCAACTAAAATGTGAAGTTGTTTGAATCGTGGATGTAGCAAAAACGAACAATTATGGTGGCATCCAATATTGCTTAGGCTTTATAGAATGCGAAGGTCAGGGTCAGAATAGTCAGCGATTGGTCGGAGTGCCCCGTGGGCTTAGTATTCTGACAGTGATAACTTGTCTTTGTCTGGGTTCTGGATATAAGTCCAAAACAGCGAGAATTCAACAGAGGGACGCAATAATTTTGAAGCGTCGATACGCCTCCATTACCCTGGTTAGTGACCGGCTAAGACAACCCGCGGATTCTTTCATATGTCTTCATTTTCCCAGCTGCCTTTTAAAATCCAAATTTCCACATTTATCTCTTGACAAAACGAATACGAAAAAGAACTGTTGCTTTTCGTTGAAATTATTTTACGTCGTAGCGTAAAAGATCCAGAGACAACACAGAACGCAGCATTAGTGCTACATGAGGCAGGAAGTTGTTGAGGACAATGATGACTCAAATTTTGAAGTGACTTACGTTATGATGATGATGATAATTTAATTTACAAGTTAGCACTGTAACCAGTAAACATTTTAACATTTCCATGTTCTTGATTCTATTTTTTGATTATCTGGATTGTTTCGTTTTTTTTTTCTGTCCTTTTTTTATAGTAAAATCTCGTTTTAGTTGCATTGAAATATAAAGTTGCTAAATAATTTTTGAGACTTTCGATTAACTGTGTGAATGCATATTTCCGTGCGCACACATAAGAACGTTTGCATTGGCTTCATCTTCCTCCTCTTTTATTGAATTGTCCATTAAAAGCTGTAGAACATCTTCAACAATTTACTACAAAAATATTAAATTATAAAAAGCATATAACACTAATATACAAAGATAACACAAAACGTAATGAAGGCAATTCTAAAAACGGAATGGTTGCAGAATCCAGTGCACTAATTCAAACGTATTCCTTGCCTTTAGCTGCAAAATCAGGATTCATCTTCTATCTCTTATTGCCACTGAGCTTTAATATTGCTGAAAGAAATCCATTAGTTAAATTTTGCATCAAATTTAACGTAACCCTCAAAATATTGACAAAGTATTTAGCAAAAAGAAAAAAAAAGCAATCCGCCATATTTATTGATTTGAAGATACATTGAAAATATCCAAATATAAAACTTTTTTAGTGTATAGTATTGATCACTTTAGATGTCCCAGTATGGAACGCGTTTGAATCAATCATTTTAATTGCTTTGAATTCAGCAAGATTTATTTATTTTTTTGATTATAACTTTTTCTAAAATAACACTGATGAAAAGTTGTAATAACTTTTAAGTTTTCTGAATTTGTTCTTTGAAACATTTTCATTTCTAATTTTCGTTCATTGTTATTTTGTATTGCGGAGCTCAAGTCATTTTATATTCGACCGTGACGTACACAGCATAATCGGAAGGAAACATCTTGTATATAACGATGAAAGAAAACACCAACCACAGTAAAGTTAAAACTAATAATAAGGAAACAAAATTTTCTAACTGGTCCTTCATTTCTAACCATTTTTCTAAGTATTTCTTCCTAAGAGATACTTATGTGTCTATTATTTTTATTTATATATAGCATTTCGTAAATGAGTATGGTCCTCCATATTTTTTAAAATATTTATTTGTCGATTGTGAGCAAGAATCCGAAAGAGTGGATCTCCACTTAGTGATAGTAAGAAGTGGCTCATAAATTTCAATGCTTCTAAAATGAAAGTCCTATCTGTCAACCATCACAGGCAATCTCTCCTGCCACCCATAAGCATGAACCAAACGATTTTCCCTGCAAGCAATATACTGTGCCTCCTAGGCCTTACCATATCTTGCGACCTCAAGTGGAATCATTACACTGAATCAATAGCTAAAACTACTTCTAGGAAGTTTGGGTCACTGTGTCGAGCCAGGAAGTTTTTTCCCGCCTGAATCTATCTTGCACATATAGAAAACAAACATCCGAACGTGCATGGAATACTGTTGTCATATCTTGTCAGGCGGCCCTGCTGTTTGTTTCAGTGTTCTCGACAGGCTCCAAAGGGGAATTTGTAATGTGGTTGGTCCCGACATAGCAACTCGACTCCAGGCACTTTCTCACCGGCGGGATGTGGCTTTCTTCTGTCTCTTCTACAAATATTTTTATGGCTTCTGCTCTGAAGAACTTAGGTCACTGGTGCCCACTCCAGAAGAATTTACTCGTGAAACTAGACTGGCAACAAGGTCCTGCCCTTTTACAGTTAAATCAACCAAATGCAGGCGACAGTTCTACTTCATTTTCACGCACTTCACGCCTGTGGAGCTCCCTTCCATATCCTTGCTTTCCTGATGGCTACAACCTCCAGGAATTTAAATGCAACGTCTATTCCCATCTCTTATCCACGTGATTCTAGTTATTTCTACATCACCCTCGTGTATCTTGTTCTTTTCTCTTCTCTCTTCCTTTGCAATTGTCTTTACTCCTGTGTTCACATCCTTCTTTTACCCTTTCTCTGATAACCCCTGTAACTGGTTTGTCTTTCTGCTCACTATCCTCCTGCCTAAAACTTTAACTCTGTTTTGTAGCCCCCTGCACATCAGTGGTGGTACCGCCTAGCTTGGGGTAAAATGATTAAAAAAATTAGTTTTCAGTTCAGAAGAGTCTTGTTAAACTGGCTGCCACTAAAAATGAGAGACAAGACTAAATGGTTATATGACCGATAAAAATGTTTGGTTCATACGTGAATGCAATGAAATCAACTGAAAATCGAACTCCGATCTCCGATTTCCCTATCCTAGCCGCAGTACATTACACTATGATTCCTTCTTCAAACCTATAGTTAGGTGAAAAGTCATAGTCATGTCATATTGAAGGATAGCTGTCCAAAGGGAACAAAACAGTCTTGGATAGAATTTGAAATCGGTTCTCCGATTCCATTTTTATGCGTCGTCACGGTATCCACGCATTAATGATTTTTCTTCTTCCTCTTCTTTGTGTTGTGTACGTTCATGGCATAAATGATCATAACTCTCCACAACTTTCTTTCCCCTTTTCTTCATAAATTCTCACAAGCTCTCTTGCTATCAATATCCCCCGTGAGCGTCATGTTTTCTAAGCCCTCTTTCTTCATTATGTGTCTAGGAAATTTCAGCTATTGTCCTGATTCTGAATAGAAGTGTTCTTTCTTCTCCTATTTTTTAAAAAGAATTCCTTGTTGTTTAATTGTTCCCTCCATGGAATTCTCAGTATCCTTCTGTATAACCGTATTTCTGCTGCTTCTCCTTTTCTCCTCATCCAAGCACTCTGTTTTGTTTCCAATGACTATTTTCAAATTTCTCATTTACTTGGTTAGCATTTGAAATGCTTCTTCTTAGTCTATTGTTTTAATTTCTTAGCTGAAAAAATATCGAAGCTTTGCGATAAAGGAAGCAATAAGCTGAAAAATAAACACGTTATCATCCATATTGATCTTTGTTTTTCATTGTTTACATTTATTTCACCATGATTCTAACAGTTTTGATAAACTAAGAAAAATATTTTAAACAACAATTCTTTTAGTTCAATTTTATACAGGCGTGACATGTTTTAATGATATATACATATCAATTTCTTTGAATAATATCACCCCAAGCAAAGCAATAAAATCAAAGACTGAAAAGATTTGTGAATGTGAGGGAATATGAAAAAAAAAAAGAGAATAAGAGAACAATAAAAGAACAGGAAATAAAAAGACAGAAATAACGATTGATATTCCATTTAAATTTGTAAATATTAAAGTTGTCTGGAAAGCAAGAATCCTGAAAAGAATTCTACAAGCAATTATTGCGACAGGAAAACTGTGAGCATAGAACTTACCTATACATCTAATCATTTCAACTGTAAAATAATGAAATGATAATTATTTATATGGAGAAGAATAAAGCTAAGTTATGGCATTCGTGAATACTCTAGTGGAAAAGTTAGCAATCATGTTTTACTGCCCAATTAGAACGTGTTAGATACAAAAATTTCATTAGCTACCTATCAATAATGCATCCTTCTGCCAGACAAAAATCACCTTATTAAATAAACACTTATGATATTTTTATGTGGTATACGTGATCCACGCTTGGGCGATCATGTCTCTTTTGACATTCATGAATGACTGGGTAGAATATTTTCTCACAGTACGCTTTCTGCGATAGCTTAGTTGCCAAGCAAACTATAGGATCTAAACTGTCGTACTATTCAAGCTGAAGTAGTAATGACAGTTTGATAACTTTCTGAAGAATATTCGCAAAGGAGTGATTGTAATGAAACCGAATGTAATTCTAATTCGGCTGCTATCCATTACACAATCAGTCAGTAATTTAAGTGTCATACGTGACACACCCTTGGGCGATCATGTCTCGAAAGACTGACTGTGCAGAAGATAATCCCGCACTAGATTGCCATTGCTTTCTGCGGCAGACGGGTTGCCAGCCAAGGTTATAGAACACAATCTGTCCTGTTATTTAACCCATAACTGGAAGAAATAGACGGATTAATACCTTTCCCAAGGGTATTTACGCGTAAGTGAAATGCAACCAAATCAAGTGGCATTACACCATACCGAGTTAATTTTCAGTATTCATGTACATTTTTGCATAATTTACCTATTTATAGCATTATTTCACGGATAGTGATTTTAAAGATGGGTGGCTGTTTAATAGCTTTTATGAGATTCATTGTTTCTTTTTCTCTATTTTTGTAAAAGGATTGTCCTATATCTTTTAAACGTTGTGCACGCATGCTATAGATACAATAAAGTAAGTTCTTTTATACGAGTACACATGTGAATTTTTTGTTTTCTCAATTGTTAGCTATTGTTAGCAACAAATATATTAAGAGCTGAGATCATTAATACGGGAGTTGATAAAACTGCCATCCCGAGGGAGAAGAGTCACTCAATGCATGAAATTAACAAAGCCATATCTGACGATAAATTAAGACATAGTAAAAATGAATAAATTTCAAATAATTGCATTATTTATCAGATAAGAAATGTTTTTTTAAGTTTTTTTTTCTATCCTGAGATGACTTAATTTAAAAATCACTGATGAGATAACAGTTACATTATTTTTTTAATATTCACAAGATATACTAAGTAAAATTTAACGAACATTTTATTCTAAATTCTATTGAAACTACTGCTAATATTTAAAAAATCGCTTTTTATCAAAAAAGAAAATGATTTAATTAACCCAGATCAAGTAATTGATCGCCTGCTCGATCGATGGAATGATCCAAGCGAGAATGATGTGTGCGGAATGTAAAAATAGTACCTGAATTTAAAATCATAACTCACACATACAAAGATACTACAAAAGAAAAAGTAATAAATAAAATCAAAGCATTAACTCATAGTCTCAGAATATTAAACCTATTCTGTCAATGACACCGGAATTAATTCTTGAGCATCTTTCTCTTTCTGATCATCAATTCTTCAAAGCCCAAAGTTATTAAATTGGTAATTTTCTGTCTTGGCGGTTACTTAAAATAAACTGTGCTAACTTGTGTTCGTAATGAAATGTCAGTTCAAGTTTTACTAGACAAATTCAATACTTGCATCACAGTCTGATTAATATATACAAGATATAAGAAAAGATATAACTTGAATACAAATGAAATTGGTTCTAAATTTTAAACGGGGTGATTGTCTCATTTTCTTGCCAAAATGATGGTATGTAACGAAAACAAATATTGATGAAATTTCAATAAAGCATTCAAGCAAAGCAAACAGCTTATCTGTGGCAATGTTTGAACATTTTCTTTTCAAATTTTAATACAATGTTTTTGAAAAAGAATTCGCTACCTGATTTTTGTCAAATACATAAAAATTATAGGACCGAATTACCACTGAAATTGAAGAAAAAAACATTCAATTACTAGAATTTTTTTTACGGATATTGATGCACCTAAAATCAGTGAATTCCTTGATTACTATGCTAACCAACTTAATTTCCAAATTTTAGAAGAATTTATTATACATCTAATAGGTATATACGTACTTTACATTGCTGGCTAAGCAAACCGTGACTGCAAACAGTTTGGTTCGATCCCGATCTCTTGCTGGAATTTAATTTGTCGGTTGTGTGGGAGAAAGTCGAGGGTGCAGTTTATCTTTGTTTCCGGAGTGATCTTTCTTTAAAGGGGAAGGCGGAAGTATTTGTTTCATATAGCTACCCAATTCTCCTTTACCGACTCTTCGTGCTTCTACTTCCGTTTTCCATAATGATGCAATTAGTTAGAATCTTTTTCTTCTTGTGGGTAGTCAAGGCTCCTAAGGTATGTCGGAAGTTCTGTTATCTCAACCCTTCCGAAGGCCTTTTCAGTTTGCCTAGCGTTGAGTATGCTTAGCGTTGAGATTCGTCAATGTACGCTTTGTATTGCGCTTCTAAACCGAATGTGGTTCCATAGAAGGAAGATGCCAGTAAGAACTTCCCGTCCCTGAGAAGTGTGCACTCGTGAGAGAAGGAGGTACACTGTTTATCCCAAGGTGCGTTCTCGTTCTATCGTGAATAGCAGGCGACGGATCACCTCCCCAATGTTCAGGTGTTGTGCCGAAAGGCATTACAACGAATATTAATGAGTGAGTCTGTTCAAGATGGTCTAGATGGCAATGTTGGTTTAAGGAAGTACAAAACTCGCTCGAGGTGGCCTTTGGCGCCTGAGTTGAAATGCCTCACCAACAATGGAGTATCATTCATCAAGCTGATGATGAGACTACCTGTCTATGGTAGTATATATGGAGATTAGTTGGGACTTTATAGAGACTACCTGTCACCTCAACAGCCTGGTGTCTGGGTCGGAAAAAAACGTCTTCAGTGATCTTGGGAATTTTTTCTAACTGCTTAAACTGAGCTGGGTAAATGAAGACTCTGGGTCACGCATTTTTCCACTCGTAGTTCCGTTGAGCAAGTTTATTAAAAACATCCTGTTTTGCATGCTACGGGAAAAATTCTTTTCCTTGAGGCTATTATATTTGTAGCAATGTGATAAAGGCTTTGACTAAATTTAAGCACTACGTGTTTTTGTGCCTATTACATGCTATACGAATCGTAATATGGACGACGCGACAGGAGGAATTCTATGGAGACAAGAAGTTTAACTCTTCTAAGCTAAAAATGAAAATCAATACGGAAAGTCGACGACTCCCTCCATCAGAATTTGGTGGATGAGTCTTGTGTGTCGAATGAAAGGAGATGGCTTAGAGTGGCATTTTGATACTGGTATCCTACTGTGAGTTCTGTATTAAACAATGACATCCCCGCTCAAAATAGAGTAGTTAGGATATTTTGTTTTGTTTTTGTTTTGTTTTTATTGTTTTTTTCCTGCAAAATTAACTTAGCTAAGGGATGTATGGACACTGGCCCCTTTTTCCTCTTGCTTTCATTAGTTTAGTCCTCATCCGTAAGTTGATCAAAAATATCAGTTCTCTATAGGATGTGGGTTACTCGTCGTTTTTCTACTGTATTCTTCCGTAATTGTTGTCATGTTAGAATGGGTGCATATTTGTGCGTGTGGTTGGTCAAATGTTTGCTTTTCATTTAATTCCTGTCCCGCAATAATTTTGTCTAGGATTTGATATTTCTGACACAATTAATAATTGCTGGAAGTGGGTTATTACTAACACCATTTTGTTTAGTTTTTGGTATATATAGTATGATGTATATTGTAAATATGGGGCTTTCATTTTTAAATGTTATTTTTCTATCCCCCACAGACCCACAGATGGATTGTATATACCAAGATTAGTAAGGATTTTATAGAAATTTTAGGTATTTTTATAGTTGTAACCTGAATAGTAAAATATATGATATTTTGGTGCAAGGAATATTGTATAATCTGTTTATGCCAGTAATTGTGGATAGCTAAATTTAAGATAAAACAGGTGATGACAAGCCTTCCAATGACAACCTTTAGTCTTGTCCTCCATTTTTTGTATTTTTACAAAAGTAAATATTAGTTTTTTTTTGTTTTTGTTTTTTTAATCATTTCACCCCGAGCAAGGCGGAAACACCACTGATGTGCAGGGGGCTACATAAATGTAAAAAAATTAGAAAAGAGTGAGGAGTACAAACTAGTTAGAAAGGAACAATAGAAAGCTGAGAAAGCAGGTGCGATGACAGATACATAGGTGAAGAGAAAGGGAAGGTTATACAGGGGTGGGGAGAGAGAGCTAGGGTCCAGTGGTTAGTAGATGAGTATTGACTTTGCATTTAAATTTCTGGAGGTTGTAGCCGTCAGGAAAGCAAGAATACGGGAGCGAGTTCATTAAAACTTACTGTGAAGCTAATACGTAATGTCTCAAACAATTCAAGGATCTCTCGTTGTTACCCATTTCGATAATGGCTGTGTCCAGAGTAAATTATCTGACACCGAACTAGAACAACGTTACTACAGAAAAAAACTTTCATGAACTTCTTGATTAGGTACTGCAACGAAATTTATAATAAGTTGCACTATCTCAACAAATACATCTCAGTATAAATGTATATGAATTTAACAGAAGAATCTTCCCACGAAGAAGGAATTAACAATACATTTTTATAATCATCTCACTGGTGAGCAGGGGTTTATAAAATGGAAGAATGAAGAGAAAACGGAACAGGTCACAATAGGTGTCCGAAAATGATTAAAAGAAGATTGGGAACACTGTTGTGAGGGGAGCTGCGTAAAAGAAGAGCATAAAGGGAGAAGAATAAAATAGGGAATTGTCGGGAAAAGGATATGAGTCAAAGAGATAAAGAAATTGAACTTAATCTCTTGAGGATTGTAGCTATAAGGGTTAACAAGTATACGGAAAGAAGTTCTACGGACTGAAAGTGCAAGAAAAGATGCTGATGGAGTAAAAGTTGCAGTTACACCTGCTAGTTTTCACTGTAAAAAGGTGGGACCTAGTTGTTAGTCTAGTAGCTCGAGTAAACTCGTGCAGAGGGCACACCATGGAGCTAAGCTCATCGGAGTAAAAGCCGTGAAAGTATTTGTAGAAGAGACAGAGGGAAGCAACATCTCGTCGGTAAGATAGTAACTGGAGAAGAGCTGCCAGGTCGGGAAAACTCACCCACATTGCAGATTCTCCTTTGGATTTTGTCGAGAACCCCAAGATAAATAGCAGAGGCGCCTGAACAGATATAACAGCAGCATTCAGTTCATGGGTGGCTGGTAGATTTGTATCTGTGCAAGATGGATTCAGACGATAAAAACATTCTAGCCCGACACAGTGACTCCACTTTTCTAGCCGTAGATTTAACTATAGCTTCAATGTAGTTCTACTCGAGATGCAGTGTATTGCTTCAGAGAGACTAGCGTGATCCATGCTGATTGGCAGTAGAAGAGTTTGTCTATGGTGGTTAAAGAATAGAAACTTCGTTTTGGAAGCATTAAAATTTACGAACTATTTCTCATTACAGTCCTCCAAAGTCCTTTTCGAGAGCAGCAGCTTTGTCAGCTTCGGCAGATTTTTTATCAAGGCGGGAGTAGTAAATGATTTTCTCTTCAGTGTAGATACCTACTTGAGATTTGATTTCATCAGGGAGATAGTTGATAAATATCAGCGTAAACGTAAGATCTAGCATATGGCTTTGAGGAACACCCGCGTTTGTATAAGATATGGAAGTATGCCGGTTCAGGACAACATTCGGTACTCAGTTTGATAGAAACGATTTGATTTAGTCAAAGAAGTGCCCAGATATATCATAGCCCAGTAGCTTGTGTAGAAGGCAAGCGTGCTAGACACTGTCAATGTTTTAGAGATATCCAGGGTAAAAACTCGAGATTCATTGATCTTATCGAGAGACTGGTATATGTAATCTGTGATGGTCATTAGCATATCAGCGGTAAACCTGATGAAACGAAAGCTATACTGTTTTTCATCTATGAGCTATGAGATGTCGGACATCTAGAGCAATGACGATGGCCTTAAACATTTTGCCAAAACAGGTAAAGTTGATAGCTCGATAATTAAAAGGATGCGTGCGTTCTCCAGAGTTCTTAAAAGCAGGAACCACAGAAGATGATTTCCAGCAGGCAGGAAAGCAAAAAGCAGAGAATTGATTTTCTATTGATTAATGGGGGAATAGAATGTTTCTGATGCTGTTTAACACACTTTTGAAGAGCCACCAGTAGTCTTTGGGACCGAACTTGCGGGCTGCTATACGCTGCTTCATTCTTTCAGCGAACAACTGCTTAGCATCATTTAAGATTCTCTTGCACTCATTACGAACACAGACATAAGATTCCTATTATAGTCAGACGCATGGCTTCGATAAAGTCAGAAGAAGTGATTCCTGTGGGTAAAGCCGGCCGACCAAGCACAAAAGAACAAGAGGGACGAATGGAGTTTAAGATGGAACTTCCTGACTGGGATGAATGCATCGATGCCAGCTTTTTTTTTTCAGAGGCTCAGTCTTCAACGGGGAGACAAAACACTTTTTCTGATGGACATCAAACAAAAAATCAGGGAACGCCGCCCAGTCCGCTATTTGATAGCAGTAAGATATTCTTCTGGTCATTATCAGTGTTGCCAAAAAGGCAAAGCTGCCTTATATGACAGGAGCCACAAGTGAAGCAGAGATCTGACAGAGAAGCATGTCCTTCAGGCATACTGGTGAAACGCGTTGGGAAATCCCACTCATGCGTGAGAGAGACTGAGTGATTGCAAAGTCTGAATGTGAATGTCAGCAAGAGACTGACCAGTATGTATATATATATATATATATAAATGTTCTCTAGATAGTTACTGGCTAAAAGGCATCAGTAGCACTCAGATTAATCCTGGAACACTAACTGTCATATAAGGTTACCCCACTACTAACCATGGGTATATCATACCTGATTTTCAAAATATCAAAACAATATTAAATAAAAATCTTTATTTGAAATATTTTACATGCAGACACTTCAGATTTTGTACTGTGAGTTAACATTAATATGAACTAAAAAACATATTATTTAGGTAAGAAAATCAGGTACTGAAAATTGAAATTAAAATGGTGTCATTTTTACTGGGTACTGTATACCCATGGTTTGTGTTCTCGGTTGAAATTGCCGGTTTTTTAAAACCTTTGTAAAACTACGAAATAACTGTTAATTTTTTCCATTATCAAGCGAAAACTATTGAGCAAAATACGAGATGCTTTCATAAACTCGTTACCATCCATAGATATGCAATAAATAATACTAAAAATAGCACCTTAATATTACAGCAGGCCTATAACCAGGAGAGTATACGAGACGTAGCAGAAAAAAAATTCACGGTACAACTGTAATCGCGTCAACAACTACTTCACATATTTTTTTACCTCCCTCTATCATATGAAAATCTGAGCTTTCCGAAAACATCACCATTAACTAAGCGCAAATTGATTTTTCTGCGGAAGCAAGTGACAGGGAAAGTATTATGCCATAAGTTAGACATACGGAAAGCAAGAAAATTGGATTAAATTTTGTAGAAGTAAAAAAATGGTGTCAATATTCATTCTTCTGCTTTTATATGCCTTGTTCTTTCAGGACCTAGGCGATCATGTCTTTCCACGTCTCCCTATCCCTGGTGGCTCTTAACACGCTTTATCCTTTAACAACCAGTGACCCAAGTTCTGTCATCCACCTGTCCAAGCCTTTCAAATATGTCATCCATTGCTTTCCTCTGTCTCTTTTTCCCTCTACCGAGTCTGTTAGTATCAGATTCTCCGAGTCTTCCGTCCTCATTGCATGTCTCAGAAACTTCAGTTGTCTCTTCTTGATGCTCAATATTAATTTTCTTTTCGTTTCCATCCTTTCGAAAACCTCATCATTGCTCACATGTTCGGTCCATGATATACGCAGCATCCTTCTGTATAACCACATTTCAGTTGCTTCTAGTTTTTCCTTCATCTTCGATGATATTGTCCAGCATTCACTGCCATATTGAAAAATTAACATCACATAGCAATACAATATTCTCTTCTTTGTTTTTAGCAAAATTGTCCTTTTTCTTAATACTTTACTCAACTTCTGGAATGCTACCTTTGCCACTCCAATTCGCCTTCGGATTTCTGTGTTGCACTTTCTGTCTTCTGTTACAACATTTCTCATGTATTTAAATTTTTGTGCCTGCTTGATTTTAGTACACCCACCACCTGTATCTGGCATTTTCGGCTGCTATTTTTGCCGATGACCATGCATTCGTTTTCTTGCAGTGTATTTGTAGTACTTTTGAAATGTTCCTCGCAGAGTCTTTGCCATAATTTAAAATCTGCGGTCAAGAAGCTATGAGAATGTCGTACCCAGCTCTCTTTAACAATCTAATACCCGATTTTAAAACGATTTGCTATCGAATCTAGGCGACACACGGAGACAGATAAATTATTTGTTCAAACCAAAGTTACTCTCATGTTGAAGGAAGGTACAATCGAACCAAGTCATTCCCCGTGTAGAGCCCAAACTTCTGTAGTATCCTTTAAGAATAAAAAAGCGAATTGTAATCGACTATTTACGGTTTGCTTTGCTTGATGCTCATCCTTTTCCAAAGACAAGATGAAAGAGAAAATAGTCAATAACGATTTATTTATTAATCTGGACCCCGAAATTGTCTACCAGCTGGTAGCTGTAAGCCGCAGCAATGAACACTATAAGGCCTTCGTGGACAGCGTCAAACTTTATCAGTTTTGCGTAACTAACGGGGTAACTAGCTTTCAACGATTTATAGACTAGATAATATCAAAAGAGAATATGAAAGTCACATTGATAATGTAACTATTTGTGTGTAAAATTAAGTAGAACATGATAGAAATCTTAAATTACTCATGGTGGCTATTAAAATTACAACCTTACACTTAATCAAGACAGGTTTTATTTAAACGTAAAAATATAAAATTACATGGGTACATAATCAGTAAAAATATGATGAAACCATTTCCAGAACGTCTGAATCCATTACAATCCCAAAAGATTTACTCGCTGTATTCTCATTGAAGATCGTTTTTCAGACAAATCTACATTCTAAAAGCTGTATCAAAATTACCGTTATCTTTCATTGCAGAGAAAGAAGGATACAGTGAACGCAGCCAATGTTAGGCCCGATCATGCATAAACACTGGTAGACAAAAGCCTCAGAAAGCGACGTAGCCGCTTCTTTAAGAAACTCCGAGAGGTGCCATAGTTTTTTCTCCAGGACCCTGTCGAAATCGGAATGTAGGCATTCTGCAATAAAGAATGAAGCCTATCTTATTGATGAATAACTGAAAAAAATGGAGCATTTTTTGATCGGGCGACATTTTAAACGAATTAAAAACCAAAAGTCAGTCTCATTCATGTTTACGCAAAAATGACAAGCGAAATTAAAAGATAGAAGACAGCCAGATTAAGGATGAGACTTAATAACGTAGCGCCCTTATACGGTACCGACGACAGTGAACGGTATTTTTTTAGAGGGTACCCCTAATTGAGTGAATGCTCCGTTTTATATTATTTGCTTACCGGCATACATACAAATAATAATTATTAATGATGAAGCAAAATCAAATACGGGTATTTACAGAAAAATAACGTTTGAAGCAGTAAAAATTTAAATTTGTTATCTGAATGACTTATGTTAAAATCATGTCCGCTAAAAATAAATTTGGGTAGGATTTCTAGTTCAATTAGGATTGTCTCGCCATACAGAGTGAACGAATTGTGGCAAACGTCAATATAGACGCAGAATCGGCCCCGACACGTATTGGGACATGTCTCTCGAAGCTAATTACATCCGTATTTTCCCCGTTAGCAGCATAAGAGCTTCGCATGTGCAGATATGTTTGTTTTTTTCTACCTGTCCAGATCAGGGATCTTTGTTAACTGTCTTTTGTAAATAAAAACTACGGGAAAACCAGCAGTCTGGACTTGGAAAGATCTTCGGTGTATTAATCAGATTATCTTTGGTGTCTTGTAAAGATTTTCCTTGGAATATTTCGTTCCAGGAGTTGCATACCACCCATCCTGCTGTGGATTCTGAAACAATGGCCTCATTATTCATAACTAAATATTATTTGTTTTCTCTCTTTCTCTTCTCCGATTGTTATCCAGTAATTTTTAAGAGAACATTCCGTTAAGTGTTTCCACTAACCTCAACCCACACATGGTTTATTTTATAATATAAATATTAGAAGACGCCTTCTTGTCTTAGATTTTTTCTAGTAATTTTCTATACTCACTGAACTTGTCTGTCTATGTACATCTTTTGTGACCAATAGACTTTTCTAGAAGAGATTTTCTGCGTACATACTTCAAATAGCGCTTTCTATGTGGTATGTACTTTTGTAATGTGTGAAGCATCTACTTAAATCTTTCTCCATTTGCATTGCTCACTTTTATCTCTGTCTGATCATAAAAAAGATTTTTGGTTCTCTTTTCTCTAACAAATTCTCATTATTTCCGCTTTAATTTTTTCTACGCTCTCTATCATCAGAAACTTAATGATTAATTTCTTTGCGTCGTGCATCAATTTTCATGTCCGATTTATTTGCACCTGGTTTCTTTCGCAGCATTATGATTATAGATATACTGATGTCTTCCAGAAGTGCAATCGGCGATCGGAGTTCAAATTCCAACCAAATCTGATGCGTTCACTTATGTTCGCAAAGTCTTTATTTCTCATTAAGTAATCCATAAATTTGTCAATATTTCTGAGATGAGGTTTTTACACTATTTACATTACTCGCACTATTGTTTTCATCTTTGTTGCCATTTGTACGACGTTTCGGCTGTTGTACACCCCGGCCTTCTTCAGGTGCTAAGAATTTTAAACTGAACCCTTTATTACAATCGCTGGAGCATATCATTCTCATTCCTCTGTGCGAAGCCCTTTTGGTAGTCATTAGTTATCTTCTTCTAACTATCTAAGTTACTTGTTCACCACTGCAGTAACCTGGTATTGAACCCACAATTCTTTGGGTCAAGTCACTGGAACTAAACAACGTCTGTATTAACTGGGCCACTTAAGGACAAGGAACATTGAATTTCTTGGACTTATAAACCTAATATTCAGTAACCATTTTTACCAGACCTCAAGGGGTTATCCTAAAAAATTCAAAGGATCTGTGGTCCAGACAATATCAGGAGGATCTTCAGAAGTGATTCTACACATCGCAGGTACCTCTCCCGTGTAAGACCACCAACAGAGGAGGACATCACTATGGACTGTGTGTGCACTATTCCATGTAACTGTGGAAAGAAATATAAAGTAGAAAGAGGCCGCCCCTTAAGGTAAGGCTACAAGAATATCGAAAGGCCGTAACACCAGTAGTAGATAAAAAAAATAAGGCGTTACTAAACACATATGGAGAGAGAAAGGAGATCACCACGCCGATGGAATGAAGTTGAAATAATAGAGAACGCTACTGGAAACTACGTAAACCTAAGGAATCAGCGCATATGCTAGGCTACAAAAATCTCCTAAGCTGACCAAGCAGAGAGATGAATACAATTTAGAAACCAGTAATACGGAGTGCCATTAGTGTTAAAATTTATCAAAACATCAAAAATTGCAATATGATCTCTGGTAAAAAATGGTTTATAAGTCATGACTACCAAAGAGGCTTTACACAAAGGAATGAGAATGACATACCCCAGTGATCGTAATAAAGGGTTTGGTTCGAAATTCCTAGCACCTGAAGAAACGTACAACGGCCAAAATACCGTACAAATGGCAATCGAGGTGAGAAAAATAGTCCGAATAATGTAAATAGTGTAATCCAGAAATTTCAAGCTGTTTCCTATTGAGATCTTTTTCTTTTACCTCTCTTGCTAATACCCTTAATTCATCTTTGCTCTTTTTACCGATAAGTGTTAAACAGAAGTGTAAACTAGGGTCTAAAACCGTTAGTGCAAACATGAACAAAAGAATGGGAATTTGGAAAAAGAAAACCAATGTGAAAACATTCAATAACTTTCGAAGAAATTGTGTGAAACTCACAGATTAAAAAAGTAGTAATTTTTCGAGACGATGTGCCCTGTGGTATAATGAATACTAGCTTAGAAACCGTGGAAACTCACAGATTAAAAAAGTAGTAATTTTTCGAGACGATGTGCCCTGTGGTATAATGAATACTAGCTTAGAAACCGTGGAAACTCACAGATTAAAAAAGTAGTAAGTTTTCGAGACGATGTGCCCTGTGGTATAATGAATACTAGCTTAGAAACCGTGGAAACTCACAGATTAAAAAAGTAGTAATTTTTCGAGACGATGTGCCCTGTGGTATAATGAATACTAGCTTAGAATGATAAATCTGAGAGGCGAGTTCGAATTCCAGTTGAGTTCGTTGCATTCGCTTACGCGCAATTGCTCGTTGGAAAGATATTAATCCATAATTTCTCCCCAGAGCTAAGGGAGAATAGATTTTTAACTTTTTTTAGATACAAGTCTACCACAAAAAGAAATGGCAACCTACTGCGGGAAAACCTTCTACCTAGTCAGTAATGGATCGCATAATCAGCTATCACGTACAGCACTGAGATATCTGAATCTTTAAATATCCGCATATAGTATTGAATATTTTAACAAATATTATGTATATTAAATCCCAGCGATGTTTTTGCCAAAAAGAATCCTGAGTTATACTTACCCAAGAGTTGTTGCAAACCAAGATTAAAGACACTGACTTTATAAATAAAATACATAAACAGAAACGATGAGGTGAATTCGAACTCAGTTCTCTAGCTTTTCATCCCGTGACAATCTCAATTATGCCACCATATAATACTTACATCCGGTTATCTATCGGTATTCAAATATACGTATATATTATAAAAAGTTTATAAAAATATAATTACGCGCATGTATATGATTTATGTATATAAATCTATCTGATGAGAAAATAACACATATTAACGGATACGTTAAAATTATTTTTTCATTTTGTCTTTGTAGCCAAATTTTCTGCTTGCAGGCTATCATTAACATTTTCGAGTCTTGTTTCGGCTTATCGTCAATAAATCACCGTTTTTGAATCAGTTCTCATTAGAAAGCGACTGCGCGATATAATTTCGCGTTTTCTACAACGCATTGAGGGTTCACCGTGTATCGCGGCCAAGTTCCGAAAGGCTGTTATTGAAAATTAACGTCTCACTAACAACAACGAAAGCATTAAAACAAAATAAAGAAAAAAGAAGCAGGCGTTAGAAAAATCAATCTGTAAAGCGGCTTCTTTTGTCTACGATGTCGCAATGTCTCTAATTTTGTCTTCACTGTTTCGTCCATTTATTCCAATTTTATTACACATGTTTTATATTCCTTTTGAGCTACGTGTGTGTGTTCTTTTTATGACTTCTTTATTCTTATAAATTCGGAATTTGTTATTTCTTTTATGTATTTTGCTATTATATATCTGTTCGGCCTCGAGCTACAACATGATTATCTCCGTTTTCTTTCATAATCTAAATCTGTCCAATTCTCATCCCAGTTAACCTTTGGATCCTTACATGTTCTAGTTCCTCTTTGTTTGTTTGTTTCCTTCTTTCTTTCTAATACAAAACGTGACAAAGGCTTAACTTCTTTCTGTTAAATACCCTTACATTAAATTCACTCAGCATGCGATTCTCGTTATCTTAACCATGTATTTGTGCGTTGAATCTATCACTTAGCGATTGAGAAGCCCACCTGCGTCAATAAGCGTTTAAATTATATGTAAGCTTTACTGGAGATAAAAGGTTTCAATAGAGAAGCGTAGTGTCAAACAAGATCTACAATTCGGGAACACATATGCATCATATGATATGAGGTTGTGTTTCTTTGTTTATCCGAATGTGTAGAGATTTATGTTATATTGTTTTGCTTAAAATATACAGAATTATTTCAATTCAACTGAAGAATTTTATTTATTTATTACTGTTTTAGAAGAAGAATGGAAACGTTTCCTAGTTTTAAAATCAAAGATGTTTTGAATATATTTTAATTATTTCTGCAATGATTGCTATCTTGACGGCAACTTTTGGCAAACTAATTTCAACTATGATCTGCGTTGTGGTGCAGTAGATATCGGCTCAGAACTAAAAGCTGGAGAGCCGAATTGAATCCGTTCAATATAATTACGCGCAAATTTTCTTGGAAAAAGTTATTAATCCGAATCTTTCCTCCAGCTATGGATTAAACAACAGGACGGATTGTGTTCTATAGCCCTGGTTGGAAACTAGTTTACCGAAAAAAGTAATGGTAACCTACTATGAAAAAATGTTTCTGCCCAGTCAGTCATGTCTATTTCGAGATATGACCACCGTAATGTGTATTACGTATGCCTGTATTTCTGACTGACTGAATTTCAACTATATATGTTTACTAAGAGTGACATAGTCCGAGATAAGGTTAAAGGAGAGCGGCATTTAGTAAGGTTCGAACTTACTACACTTGCAAATTTACCAGCAAAGTATCCTACACAGTAGTAAATAAGAAACTCTTTTAGTTTAATAATAGTTTTTATCGGGTGATTCAGTTTGACATACGTCCAATATATTACATGCAAATATATCGTTGTGTATTTCGGTTTGGTACAATAATTTTTTAAGTAAAAATCACTTTACGGTTCTATACAATGTCTGATCAAAAATAATTGTTGCTATGGTAATGGAAATAAAGGAAGTAGAATAAATCCGTTTTGGGTAGATTAACCTTGAAGTCTATCGCATATAACTAAGCTACTGTTGTGGGTGGGTACCCACTAACACTTATGGACTCTTCCAGTTATTATTTAAACCATAAGGTTTATACTCTCAGGGTAGTAGTTCCAGTCGGCATTTGCCGCTGTTACTATGACACTGTCAGTTCTCTGCCTTCGGGCAGGGAGCGCTCTCTGCTTCCGAGCAGAGAGCACAAACCCAGTCGTGGTTCCGCCGAAGGGTAGAACCACGACTCGGTAAAAATAGACAGACATATTTTTGGCCCGGCTATATGGCCGGGAATTCCCACATTAAAATGACCATGTGTCACATCCGGGCTTGCGTGGGAAGCCTAGTAAATACAGTAGTTCCAGTCGGCATTTGCCGCTGTTACTATGACACTGTCAGTTCTCTGCCTTCGGGCAGGGAGCGCTCTCTGCTTCCGAGCAGAGAGCACAAACCCAGTCGTGGTTCCGCCGAAGGGTAGAACCACGACTCGGTAAAAATAGACAGACATATTTTTGGCCCGGCTATATGGCCGGGAATTCCCACATTAAAATGACCATGTGTCACATCCGGGCTTGCGTGGGAAGCCTAGTAAATACAGTAGTTCCAGTCGGCATTTGCCGCTGTTACTATGACACTGTCAGTACTCTGCCTTCGGTAGAGGGCGCTCTCTGCTTCCGAGCAGAGAGCACAAACCCAGTCGTGTTTCCGCCAAAGGGTAGAACCACGACTCGGTAAAAATAGACAGACATTTTTTTGGCCCGGCTATATGGCCGGGAATACCCACTATAAAATGACCATGTGTCACATCCGGCCTTGCGTGGGAAGGCTAGTAAATACAGTAGTTCCAGTCGGCATTTGCCGCTGTTACTATGACACTGTCAGTACTCTGCCTTCGGTAGAGGGCGCTCTCTGCTTCCGAGCAGAGAGCACAAACCCAGTCGTGTTTCCGCCAAAGGGTAGAACCACGACTCGGTAAAAATAGACAGACATTTTTTTGGCCCGGCTATATGGCCGGGAATACCCACTATAAAATGACCATGTGTCACATCCGGCTTTGCGTGGGAAGGCTAGTAAATACAGTAAATACAGTAGTTCCGGGAGCAGCCCGCCAGGTAAGCGTGGCTTACTGCCACTCTTGTAGTTATATTTTTCCTTGTTAAATACATTATGTTAAAACTATTATCCGTTGTCCGAGTTATTCTTTCGTGGCCCGACTATCAGATCCACATCAAATTGGCGAAGAGAAGTTCGTACTCACCAAGGAATACCCCACCTCAATAAACCTTCGTTTACGGACCCTTTTCAAGTTTACAACATTACCACATCAAATTGGTGTCGAGGATGTCCCCATCACATTAACTACCGAACGAATATTCGAGTTCACATTGACACATTAGCCCGTATCTGAGGATCCAAGCTTATAAAAAGGGATACTCTTCCAAAATCAACTGACGACTAAAATTTTGAATTACAAAATTGATATCCACTCTCAAGACTGGAAACTTCAACAAACGAAAATACGGCGTCGAACAAAAAAAAGAAAAAAGAAAAAAAACAGAAAAAAATAGTCTGTTCTCTAAGTGCGGAATATTTCATATGACAATTCTTATAATCAAGTCTCTAACAACGAAAACCGCACCATAAAAGCATTCGGACAAGCGGATAAATTTGAAAAAAGCACAGCCTCAAATCTATTCAAGGTTGCAAAATCAAAGCTATGCAGAGAAATTAAAATCTGTAAGTAGATTGTTTTCAAATAATAATTCATTCTGTTTTTCTCCCCACCACTAGCGAGAAAAAAAAAGACAAAAATCGTGCACGCTTAGCATAAGTGTAATTAGATAATATTACATTTAATGCCGTAGAAAATCAAGGAATTTTTCTCTCCCTCAGAAGAAATTGTCGTTCTTCTGGAATACTTTTAAATCTACGGGTTTAAAAATGGTTATTACTACATAAAAAAAACATTTTTTGTGGTCATTCGTACGACAGCAGTTGCCGACAAATACGCAAAGTACAAGGTTACCGTAAATACCGTCACACAAAATTACTGTCAAGGAAGCGAGCTATTAGATGTGATAACCCAGACAAATCTTTTTCGTGGCCATAATATCGTCCCACATGAATTAACAGAGTGACGAGGAATACAAATTTACATACAAATTAATCTTAAGGATATTCCATATAACTAACAACGTAGAGATTTTTTTGTTATGGCTGTTTTCCGGTTCCATATAAACTGGCGACTCTAGTCAGTATCGCCGTTATTGACTAGCTATGAACGAAAGAACACAAATTAAGGCGTTACCCGACAACAACACGTGTTATAACTAAAAATAAAAATAAAAAAAAAAGTGCCACGACATTAAAAGCTGCCAAGTCAGACTACGACTCAGTAAATTATCAAATGAGAGAGATAAAAAAATTAAAAGAAATGCACTACGTGCCATAACATAAATGAAGGAAAAAAGGATTCGAATGTAATTCATTACAAAACCTAACAAGGATTCGAATGCACGGAGTCATTCATTGCAAACCCTACAATATTGTGAGAGATAGAAATGAAAACTCGGTAGGTTTTCGCTATTAAAAGTAATTCATTACGAGTTACAACATAAATGGAAGAATTGAAAACAAGAAACTTTTAATAAAAATATTTTCCTTTTAATAAATTAAAATTTTCTTTTTGTACAGCTTGTCGCCATATAAAAAAATAAACTCAATCTCTTCTGGCAGGTGGAAAAGACTTCTTTTTCCGCACAAGTAAAGAAAGATTTCCCCACTCTCGGAGATATTTTTTCAAAATAAAAAAAAGGAATATCTGTCTTTTGTTTTTATTTTCCCCCCCTCATTTTCGGGAAAATGTTTTTTAAATACCACTCTACGCGCTATATATATATATAGAGAGAGATATATATATATATATATAAATTCAATTAAATCTCTCGTCTCGACAGGAAAATCAAAATCAAATTCCTAGCAGAAAGAATCAAAACAGCATATTTGTTTCCAGCAGAAAACAAAACAAAACAAAACGAAACTGAGAAAGAAAAAATGGGATGCAAGTAGAAGATGATAAAAGAGTCAACAAACTGTTTACCCCGATGCTACAAAATACACATGAATTTCCAGCAGGAACTGGAGTCCTCTACATAATACAATAAAAGGACTGGGTGTGCCTTTTTACAGGTAAAAAGCTTGGGGAGGGATTGTTGTGGGCGCGTACCCACTGACACTTATGGACTCTTTCAGTTAATATTTAAACCATAAGGAAGAAAAGTGTGTAGAATGTGGTCGCTACATCACACCAAAGAGATTACATCAGTGAGCATGGTTTGCGCCGCTGTTTTAGACGAAACAAAATATTCCATTAAGTAATACAACCACCATATTCTCACGCACCCATATAAAATCCCACTTGAAAAATAATTCAAGACGAATGCCAAGGGCAGCTGTTCACTATCCCAGAAAAAGATCATTGGAAACTATTCTGGATATAATGTGTGGCTTTAAAAGAAAGCTACTTCGAAGTAAATTAAACGCCAAATTGATATGTACTGTAATTTTCTTTTTATATCACCAGTCTTTACACCTTTTTGATTGACCTACGTACAATCAAAATTTAAGGAAGCAATCCAGAAATCGACACGTTATGGTAATTGTAATATCATCTGTTTCATTTCAACAAACTCAGACATTCATTGAGCGAGCAATGACTGTAGTTGGAAATTTTTCAAATCATTTTAAAAACAATGTTTTTCTTCTAAAGTCGGGAAAATATTAGAGTTCTTTTTAATGGCAACTTCCTTCCAAAATTATCTGTTTTTGTTAAAGTGAAATGTGCGCAGTTGGTTTACAACCGTATTTTTTTTTTATCTAGTCACTGATAAAGGTTTTATTATCGCGGGTGGGAATGATGATTTATTTGTACATTCGTAGAGTACTTTGTCCGTCTATAGATTCTGACGGAAAATCATTTTCTTTACCATTTCATGGGATCAACTAGTTTGAGGACATTAAAACAGATTAAATTGGATCTGATATGCAGTATCTAATAAGTTGCTGATAATATTTTTATCCCTTTGCCAAACTTAAAATGTTTAGTCAATAGATTATTTGGAATATATATATATATATATATATATATATATATATATATATATATATATTACAATACAAGAAATCCAACTACCGCGTTTTCACACAACGGTTCTTCAGGGTACAATCTGGTTTAATCTGGTTTAATCTTAGTTGTTAGCCACCGCCTACTTTAATCTTAGTTGTTAGCCACCACCTACCGCGGTTTCACACAACGGTTCTTCAGGCTAAGAGGCTAACAACTAAGATTAAACCAGATTGTACCCTGAAGAACGGTTTTGTGAAACCGCGCTAGGTGGTGGCTCACTTCTAGATTTCTTGTATTGTATTCTCGCTCTACTTTCGTACTTTCGTACAGCGCACTTTATTGTTAAGGTTTCGTCTTGGTTTTTTTTAATTTCCAACGGGCACTAGCAGTATTGTTCTTGTGTGTTGTTTGTTTCTTTTTTTTCTCCCCTTTATTTAACCCACAAGCTAGTTCTCGACGAGTTATAAGACGGTTTAAATTACTGTTAAGCTAACATTATTTTCGGAAGTTCAGTCTGTTATTATTAGTGTTGCTTTAATGAGATTAAGTTCATTATATATATATATATATATTAATGCATGCTTCATTAAATAATATAGACAATTTTTGTCAATTTATTTTATGTAATTTTTTCATATTCTCTGATAAGCTTAATAGCATTATCATTAAATGAAAAAAAAATACAATATTGATACATAATAGTTATTGATAATCCAAATCGAAAAATGACAATGTTTTTGTTTACATGGAAGATTTCCAAGCAATAACAAACTCATGCATTTAAGACGCTGGAAGCGAATGTGTGTGTGTATATATATATATATATATATATATATATATATGTATTCGTCCTGCACTCGAAAGAATTTAAAATGTTTTTACCAATCGCTGTATCATGAGTCTGCGAGCGAATGTGTGTGTGTGTGTGTGTCTGTGGGTGCGTGTGGATGTGTCTGCATTTAAAAAAAAGTAGATTTGTTTTTAATCCAATATGTTATTTTTCAAATATTATTGTCAAGGACACACGCGTTTTTTTTTTTTTTAAACATGTTCCGTTTTATTTAATTTTAAACAGTGCGAATCGTGTCTAGCGGTCTGCACATTTACACTGCACATACCCACCCACCCACCCACCCACACACACACACACACACCCACCCACCCACCCACCCACACACACCCCCCCACACACACACATATATATATATATATATATATACATACATACATATATATATATATATATATATATATATATATATATATATCTATTGTTAAATATGACAGACAAAGAAAATGTCATGAATTTTTGTTTAGTTTCGTTCAGCTTTCTTTCATCTTTCTGTTAAGAACATATAAAAGGTTCTTTTGTAAACACCTCACATGTGACTTATTAGACCACAGCGCCATAAAAATCTATCAACCCATAATCTACAAGAAACCTTAAGAATCTTACTGGTCAAAAACAAAAGATTACTTTTTAAATTTAATTTAGAAAAACAAATCTTTATAAGAAAAGCCTCGTATAACAAACAGTTCTCCCCTATCATCAACCTTAAATTGTTTAACTGTGGTAACGGAAAGAGGAAATTCTTTTAGAAATGAAAGATATATAGTCGGCCATTCAAATTCCAGCCATAAGCAAAACACGATGGCTCGGAATTAACGTTCCTATTATAATTTACAAATAATACATTTTATACAGTCAAAACAAGAAATTCAACTAACAACATAAAAAAAAACAACGCTTGAAAGAGAGAAAACTCATGCTCATTCTCAAAAGATAGATTAGGATTCAGTGGAGAGCCATGATCACGTACATACTTAAAGTCTATGACTGCAAAAAATAAATAAAGGAATATAAATGTAATTTCGTGTTGTATAAATAAAATCCCATTCTGTTGAAAATAATCCGAAATATCAGATCTAAGATTTTTCGTATTTCTGAAGGCAATTTTTCTGTTAACCAATGCTGGGCCATTGAATAAAAAGGTAAAGGCTTGTTCACAGTCAACAATATATAGAAATGTTATATTTATGGCCTATAAATTAATAGCGACCTACTGCAGGAAAATCCTTCAGCCCAGTCAGTCATGTTTGTTTGGAGACATGAACTCCCAATCGTGTATCACGTGTGGAACTTAACTGACAGATTTTTTCTATCACGATATCTGTCATGTCCTATGATAAGCATGGAAAAGTTTTCCTTGTAGCTTAGTTTTTCATGTTCGTATGACACACTACCATAATCAAATCATTTTTATTTAAATATTTTTCTTTAAAATTAGTACTAATTTGTTTTCGCCTCTGAAATTCTGAGGGAAAAACATGTAGTGTTTCTACTTTTTTATATATCTATATAATTATGGTTATCAGCGCGGAATGTGCGATTGGCATAGATATAAAACTATTTCTAGTTCCCTACAACTATGGTTAAATGGCAGGACAGACTGCCCTATGTAGCCTTGATCGACAATCATTTTAGCAGAAGCAAAAGTATCACTTCAAACCAATCTGATGTGAAACTAAGAAATTCATCTTTTTACAATCTATTTTTCACGAAAACCTCATCTGATAATTTTGCGGAGTTAAAAATTTTAAATGAAAGTTTACAAGGTTATCATTAACACGTGAAAAGCAAAACACGAAATGAATTCAACAGTAATGTATTCGAACTTTTAATTAGTTGCGCAATGCTAACAACCACTGATGTTTTTAAAACTCTCTATATAAGAAATCATTTACGTACCAGTTCACTTTTATGCATAGATAATTAAGTATCCAATACAATTGCGACGTTCCAAGATAAATAAATCGATACAGAATAGGTAGTTTTTTTCTTTTTCATTTCAATGTTGTATTTTATTTCCAAATAACTTAAACAAATATCTTAACAAAATATAAAACAATTGACACCTTGGATAATTTAGATAGAGTTAAGGAAAAGCATTTCATAAAACGGCACTATATTAAACATTTTGCAATGCAGTGTGATCAGAAAAAAAAGTTAAAAATATTCTCTCATATAGGAATTTCAAATTGATAGTGATTAAAACTTGAAGAAAGTTACTTATCAAATTTTATTGTTTCTTTCGCGCAGCATTGAATTGAGATAATTTAATTCAGCGGTATAACCGAAATACATTTTCTTTATAATTGCTATATTGTGACCGAGAATAAACTAAAGTGAACCACGGTTTCTCAAAAGATAAACAAAAGTAAAGTAAAATAAAAAAATACAAATCTAATGAAGAGAAACATGGGGATTCATTTGAATTTCATAAGCTTAAAATAAATATCTAATAAAATTTATGACTTTCTGCTTATCTGAAGATGATAAAATATGGAAGTTTCAAAGGCTTCCAAGTGATGTATTCCTCCAGACAAACAATCTATGGGAACATATGCATTTGAAAACAGTCATATGCGTGTGAAGGTGATTAAAAGAGTGTATGTACTGATAACTATGTGTGTGTACACACTTACATATAAGTTACGTACACGCGTAACGACAAGGCGTAAGAGGTGATGGGGTCACAGAAATTGTCTGCTAGTCATCACTCTGTTCTTCTGCGTTTGTGGTCTGTTGCAGAGTCCTGTTGTCTGATATAGGATCTTCTAGAAGGGCAGCATTAAACCCTCAAGGCTCTTTATGTAGGCCTTCGTGCTAACTCTGAGGCCTTTGTTTGGAGGATAAATAGAGGCATTATTTCGTCATCACTAGTGATCACTTTAGACACATTTGTAGCTCATACGAATCTTTCAAAATCCTCTAAACTGTCCTGCGATTGACATCAAAATACTGTGAAATGTTCGTATTAGAGATTCAGTTGAGAATATCTAGCAGTATAGCACGCCGTTTCCAAAGTTCTGGCGAAATGTTTTGCATTAGACTGCAAAAGTAAACATATAAAAATGGCGATAATTTACACATCGCACCCAATGTGCCTGTTTGTGTCTGGGTACGATGTGCAAATTATCGCCACTTTTATATGTTTACTTTTGCAGTCTAATGCAAAACATTTCGCCAGAACTTTAGAAATATATATATATATATATATATATTGATAGAATGAATCGCAAAAAAAAACAAAAAACGAAATGATTAAAAAACGACAAGAGAGATAACTATCCTTAGCCGATACGTTTCGTCCCTTGATGATTACCACGACGAAATCCCCAAAAGGGCTCAAGTTATTGCACATTCATAGAGTGCTGGTAGTAATAAAATAGTGCTCCATGTAATAAAACTGATCTATTAACTATACATATATTTTTTATCATAATACTCAAAGCTAGACTGTCTTAATACCACTGGTGCGCAAGGCATTACATAGGGGAAAGTGATGAGAAAGTGTGACAGGTTATAGGAGGTGTCAGGATGTGGGTAAGAGAAGAATGAGAATACTGGTGAGATGAAAGTGGAGTGGACAGAGAAAAAAAACATGAGAGAAATGATGGAGTCAGTGACATAGGAAATGACTATATACCTTATATTTAAATTTTTGGAGATTGTAGCTGTCGGAGAAGCAAGTATACGTAAGAGAAGTCCACAGGCTGGAAGTGCGAGATAAGAAGCTGTGGGAGTAGAAGTTGCGGTTATATTTTATTGGTTTCAATGTAAAATGTCGGGACCTAGTTGCTAATCGAGTAGCTCGATTAAATTCCTACGTAGGGGGCACCAGTGAGCTAAGTTCATCGGAGCTGATGCCATAAAAGTATTTGTAGAAGAGATACAAGAAAGTCACATTACGCCGGTGAGAAACTGACTGCCAAACCAGGATCGATCACATTACAGATTTTCCATTTGATTTTGTCAATGATCTCGAGGTGACTAGCAGGAGCACCCAACCAGATGTGGCAGCAGTATTTAATACACGGGAAATAGGCATATTATCCTTCGTTATCTCTATCCAGCACCTGAAGGTTGCGTTGGGTGTGAAACACCGAGTCGATCTAATGTTGAGGGATAATATATATAGCGAATGTATCGACGTAAAAGATGACATTTAAATCTTAAACCCCTAACCCACATAGGGAGTCGTCTTATTATATATAAACCTAGCTATATAGCCAGGTGTTGCTCGGGATTTTCTTTTTGTGAAATGGTAAGGTAAAGTGCTTAAAAAAGCTCCAGTATGAGATAGCTGTGAAGTGTAAGTTTAAAAAAATACGAATGTTGTATTTGTTAAACGGTTTTCATGCTTGGTCAATTTTGCCAGTAAACGGAAATGATGTATGTAATATTGGTAGAACGGGGACTGGCGTTACAGGAGTCTGTAATGTGATGCAATGACGTTGTGACACAAATAAAGTGGATGCATTGTCTCTGAATCATCGGAAGGTTTGGCGCCTTGTAGAAAACATGAAATATTTATGGCATATAATAAGGTAGAAGTTACAAAAAAACATGATTTCTTTTTGAATACCACCAAGCGTTTCGGAGAAATAAACGATAGATAAAACAATATTTTCCATTAATTTTGCCACACCATTTGTGTCAATTGAAATTTTTGTTTGCATATCATGGCATCGGACCTTCATGTACTAGTGAATTGATTTTGGTTGAGTTTGATGAAAGGTTTTGGAGAAATGCATAAAAGTGTGCAAAATACCACCCTAAGTTATGTTTGTCGTTGATTTTTGACGAATCTTGACATTGATTCGAAAAAAATTTGTGTACAGCAAAAGTTAGGATCTTGATCTACAAGTTATCCGATTTTCGTTGAATTCGCATGAAGCGGCTTGGCGGAGAAGAGTTTGTAAATTCTAAGCGTATTAAAAGTGTTTTGAGTAAATCAAAGGGTCATGCCATGATCGAAAATTGACCCAATTTTAGTTAAAATCTGAGTTAGAGTCTTGGAGGAATAGGTTTCGTTAAGATGGAGACAGACAAATACACAGTCAGTCAGACATATCCATTTATATATATATATATATATAAATCTCAAATTCTTTGTTTTATGGTAATTTCTTGGCATGAGAGATTTTTGACGGTCGTCTAACCTCGCCCTTTGTAACTATCGACACAAATATTTCCTGCTAAACAAGTTCCTGCACAGCAAATTAATAAAGTTTTAGTCTAATTAAAGTACTCGAAAAATACTTAAATTACTTATTTTATGTTTGCATTTAAACCAGTAAATCTATTTATATTAACAGGTTTTAGATTTGGAAGATGGGGCTAAATATGTTAATATTTACTACACGATACATGAAATAGATTGAAAAAATAGCCTGCTTAGTAATAAAATGTGTTGGTAAATAATACAATAGGTTAAAAAAAGGTAGAAAATACGGTTATTAAACTTTATATACCGGTATTTTTAAAGTGAAGTCGTCAGGGTTTAATTTGACAGCAGATGATCTTGTTATCATTACAGGGCAACGGTAAGTGTATTTGGTATATTAAGATAGCGTAAGCGTAGTTTTAGAATATTACGTCTCCTTTATCGATAAAGTTGAATCCCAAAACCTACATTCAAATTTGAAAAGTTTGCGGTCATCTTAGACGTCTGTTCATCTTTTATGCTAACATATATATATATATATATATATATATATATATATATATATATATATATATACTAGCAGTGTAGCCCGGCGTTGCTCGGGTGTAGTGAAAACTTTAAAGCTAATCCATGGTCCTGGAGCTCAGACACTTTGGACGTTGGCACGAAAGACTAAAAAGCAGTAGTTGTTTTTAGTTAAAGCGAAACCCTAGACTGAAAGAAAAAATGAATGAATGTTAGTCAAATTTTGATTTCCTGGTATCGATATCAAATTTTCTGCAGTATTGTAAGAACTGCAACATTGAAACTTTTGAATATCGTTTCTTGTGTCTTTGTCTATGAGTGCATCAAATTTGATTAAAATCGGACGACTCCTTCTATAAACCGATTTTTTCGATTATCGATTTTCGATATTTATCGAGGGTGCCTCGACACAAAACCTAACTAAGAACACTTGCAGACGCTTATAGTAGAACTGTGTCAATTTTCAAGAAAATCGGTTCAGCCGTTTTGATAGTCTATAGGTAACGGACGCACACACACACACACAGACAACCTTCCATTTATAAATAAGTTTATATATATATATATATATATATAATTTTTTAATAATTTAAAACACAATCATATATATAAAATGGAAACATGGACAAACACACACACACACACATATATATATTGTGTATTTTGCTAGCAATCTCTTTTTTATGCAGGTTTCATTGAAAATGACAGACACAGTATATCATTAAGCTTTTAATATAATTTTTCATGTGTTCCTTTGATTACTTTTCAGAATTTAAATAATATGAATTGTTCAAAGAATTTGTTTTTCGAGCGCTTTCGGTTGTAATTTTAGCCATTGTCAAGGATAAACATATTCTACTTGTAACTAAATATGTATAAAGTTTATATTTATAGAGTGAGGTGTTCCGAACAACTAGACAATTCTTATATAATTTAAGTTCTTAAGAGAGAGAGAGAGAGAAAGGAGAGGGAGAGAAATGTGTGAAAGAAATATATGAATTATACATTGTGAGGTATATCAATTAGTCCATGACCTACAGTACGAGACCAGCTTGTATTGAAGCTAAAACATATTGCAGAATGCGTGACAAAGGGAAGTTCTTACACAGAATGGTATAAGTGTTACTGCGCCATACTTGAAGCAATTATGTTGAAACTGTTTTACTCAAATCTGCCCAAATGTCTAAATTCGTTTTTTTAGAAATTCCCTATTTGATTGAGTGAAAGATTATGAACATTTGTCCGTATATATATATTTGCTTCATTAAAAATGACAGACAACGTATTATTATTAAGTTATTTATATAATTTTTCATGTGTTCGTATAATGTTTTCTTTTCGGAACTCATATTATATAAGAATTGTCTAAATTGTCACAACTTCAGAATTTAAGAAACCTACGAGCAAAACTTCTTCCTATCTTAATTTTATCAGTTAATACCCTCTTAAATGAAAACAACTGGCGTTATTAAAAAGTTACTCACGAGAGTGTACGAGAATTCAGCTTCCCAAACGCTTTTTTAAAGAAATACAGAATTTGAAACAAACACTTATCAACAATGTCTTTCCAAATGATTTACTTGATTAGCACATCAAACTTTTTCTTCGTACCGTAAACAGTAGCAACCAAAATCGAAAACAACATTAATATTTTTTACAAAAATCACGTGTACAATAACTACAGACAGGACGAATCTTCACTTCGCAATGTCACCCGAGATTATGTAACACAGACCAATTCAAACAAGAAAATTAAATTATCTATTGTAACAAAATTCAAAACTACCAGCACAATTATCAATAATAATTCACCTGTAAAATATAAACTGTGTAGAACCAATGGCTTTTACGAATTTACATGTCTTTTGAAGAATTGTTAATTACAAATTAAAATTAGAAATTCTACACTTAACATCAATTATCAACATGGTAACAATATATGCATAAATTGTCTACATGTTGATTTATAAATAAAACAAAATGAATTGTTGATAATGGCAAAAAATATAACTGAAAGAGTTCGTAAGTAAATTTAGATTTATGGCTTTAGATAATTCTTATATAAATTATTATTATATATATTAAATTTAGATTTATGGCTTTAGATAATTCTTATATAAATTATTATTATATATATTAAATTTAGATTTATGGCTTTAGATAATTCTTATATAATTTGATTTTCAAAAAGAAAATACTATACAAACACATGAAAAATTATATAAAAACTTAATGATGACTTTTAATGAAACCTGTATAAAAAAGAGATTGTTGCCCAAATACAATACAATACAATATATATATATATTTAAAAAGAAATTTTTTTTAGAGATAGATTTTAAACTCCTATCACTTAAGGTTACCAATACTACAATCTAAAAGGTTATGGAAACAAAAAGCTACATTCCAAACATTTTATTTAGAAATTTACATTTTTATAAAATGAGGCAAATTACGCATGATCAAAATTATAACACCAGAGGTATAAATTGTTAGATCTATGGTAATTCCAATGTTTTTAGTTCAGTTAGAGATTAGCAATCACTGTGTAAAGGTGTTACCATGCCTAAAGCAAGCAAACTTACCAAAGTTGAGCATTCTCGAATTCTAGAATTCCATAAGCAAGGTTTGACACAGCGGGCGATCGCAGCTAAGGTAAATCGCAGTAAAACTGTGATTTGCAACTTTCTAAAGAACAGTGAGAATTATGGAAAAGCAAAATCCTCTGGTAGGCCCCAAAAAATTTCTCCTGCATTGAGTAAGAGAATAAGACGGGTTGTTTTGAAAGAGGGGGGGCTTTCTTCTAGTCAAATAAAGGCAGTCACAGATGTTGATTGCAGTCCCGTAACCATCAGACGACACTTATGACAAAAAGGCATGGTAAATAAAAAGTGTAAACAAATTACTTGGCTGCTTTCACGTCACAAGGTGGACCGCTTAAAGTTTGGTCATGAATACCAAACATGGGACGTTGAGAAGTGGAAGAAAGTCCTGTTTTCTGATGAGAAAAAATTCAATCTAGATTATCCTGATGGCTTCCAACAATATTGGCATAATAAAAATATGCCTCCTGAAATTTTCTCCACACCTCATAGTGGTGGAAGGTCCCTAATGGTATGGGGTGCCTTTTCTTACAGAGGGACGATGGAGCTCCAGGTGGTGCAGGGTTTTCAAGCAGCAGCTGGTTATGTTAGCATGCTACAAAAAGCAACATTGATGATGGAGGGCCATCGTTTGTGTGTGGATGGATTGTTATTTCAACAGAATAATGCTGCAATTCACGCTGCAAAACGGACTTTGACCTTTCTACAAGAAAATGGGGTCCATCTCTTGGGACCTCCTGCATGCTCACCAGACTTGAACCCAATTGAAAATGTTTGAGGATGGATGACAAGAGATGTTTATCGAAATGGCAAACAATATTCAACAAAAAATTAACTTCGTGAAGCCATCTCCAGAAGCTGGAGCAACATCTCCCGCACCTTAATAGAAACACTTATTTCTAGCATGGCCGACAGAATTTTTGAAATCATCAAAAGCAGTGGAGTTAGAACTCATTATTAAATTTGGTTGTTGAATGTTTTCATACACTTTTCATATATTTTTGTACAATTTCATAGAATTTTTGTCTCTGGTCTTATAATTTTGATCATGTGTAAATCGCCTCATTTTATAAAAATGTAAATTTCTAAATAAAATGTTTGGAATATAGCTTTTTGTTTCCATAACCTTTTAGATTGTAGTATTGGTAACCTTAAGTGGAAGGAGTTTAAAATCTATCTGTAAAAAAAATATTTCTTTTTAAAGATTTTTAAGCGGCCTTAAAATTTTCATCAGGAGTATATATATATATATATATATATATATATATATAGCATAGTGGTGGTCGACGTATACTGTCTTAATATGTATAGGAAAGAATATTAAAACGTTTTGAGTTTAAAAATGTGTTTTGTTGACAGTATTTGACAGGGCGGTCTGAAATATAAAATATAATAATAGAAATAAACAAATACTGTCAAAAAACACATTTTTAAACTCAAAACGTTTTAATATTCTTTCATAGATAGATAGATAGATAGATATGAAGAAACCGAGATAGATAGGTAGATAAATAAACATACATATAACCGATCATTGAATAAGTACCGGGCCTGACATATAGGTCGCACCACTAATACAAAATCCATATTATTTTTATGACGTACTAACCTAAGAACTAGTAGGCATGAAGTCTTTGAATGCGCCGGATTCAAAAAATTACAGAAAGAGGCAAGCCAGAATATCAATGACAGATGACCCCAAGGATAAACTGATTTTTGGTTTGTAGAAAGTGTATTTGAAAATAAAAAAAATAATGCTTAGTAATTAATATGACGCTCAACTGCGCTCCACACCTAACAATCAAGCAGATTTCAGTCTGGGGCTTTATGCGGCCAAATGTACTGTGTGATTTTGTCGCAGAAATTGTCTTACAACCAAGAGTGTGTTTTCCTGATTGTGTAGCATGATATAAAGTCATGACATAGGGTCTCCCAGCAGCTCCCCTTTTCATCCTAGATAGCACTAGCTACACAAATCGCTTGATGTAGGCCTCCGTGTTGTTTCATAGGGCCTCAACAAAAATTTAAATACTCCTTTTCATATCAGAACGATCAATATTGTACCTTTTTAATCACCATTATACTCATCCAACTCTTTTTCGAATCCTTTGCACTGTCATCAGATTGACAGCAAAGCACTCTGAAATGTTCTTGTTAGAGTTTCCGGTGCGAATGCCAAACATTACAGTATTGCATTATAAAACTTCTGGTGTAGTAAACTGCGTTATGGTAGCCTTTTAGTAATTTCAAAGAATCAACTGAATGGTCAATGGTGAAAACAATATATAACGTTTCGCATACAAAATATTCATAATTTAGCAAATTGTATTAGAGACAGGCAAATCAAATTTAGACTTTTGGTAGTAATAAAAGGCTGGACATTATCATCACCGAAAAAGTTTAAAGATATTTTAGAATGAGTAAAAAATACCTTAAAATGAAATATTTTATAAAGACATGCAGTGAGGCACCAAATGTTTTGCTTGTAATTTTTTTTTACTGAATGCTTGTAACATATAACTCAATATCATCCGGACCTGACATATATATAGCGCCAGTAATAAAAAGTCCATAGCATTTATGAAAAACTACCCTTCAAATCGCACGTTAGAAAATTTGGATTCACTCCGATTATTAGGTTACAAATTTCATTTATTTAAGTGAAGCTACTGTTGCAAATTTTCAAAACGATGGAAACATCTGATTTGCGTGTGTTGATAAAGCGTTACTTTGTGATAGGAAAATACTGTTAAAGCAAAGCAATGGCTTGATAAGTGTTATTCGGTCTCTGCTCCATCAAAAATAATGGTTAAGAGGTGGTATGCTGACTTTAAACGCGGCAGTACAGACACAAATGACGCTGAATGCTCAGGTAGACTGAAATCGACAGTGGTCCTGGAAAACAAAAAAAAAAAAATCCACAAACTCATTTTGGCCGATCGTAAATTGAAGTTGCGTGAAATAGCAGAGAAACTAAACATATCAGAAAGCAGTGTGTTCACCATTTTGAATGAATATTTGCTTACATTTGTTAATGTGAAAGCTGTGTTCAAAGTGGGTGCCGCACTTGCTCAAAGTCAATTAAAAACAACAACGCGTCGATGATTCAAAGCGTCGTTTGCAGCTGTTCGAACGCAGCAATAAAGGGTTTTTGCCTAAATATGTAACAATGAGTGAAACTTGTATCCATTAGTTCACTCCGGAGTCAAGTCAGCGGTCGGCTGAGTGGACAGAAGCAAATGGAAGTCGTCCAAAGCGACCAAAGACACAACCATCAGCAGGCAAGGTTTTGGTCCAAGCTTTTTGAGATGCAGGAGGTATTTTGTTCATCGATTACCTTGAGAAAGGAAGAATAATCAATAGCGAATATTATATAGCATAAATCGCCAAAAAAAAAAAAATGCCTCAAATGAAGAAGAAAAAAGGGATCATTCAACAACTCACCGTGTCACATGTCGATCACAACGACGGCAAAAGTACATTAATTGCCCTTCGAATTGCTTCCGCTCTATTGTCCAGTTCTGGCTGCAAGCAACTACTGCCTGTTTGCAGACCTCAAAAAATGCTTCATGGAAAGAAATTTGGATCCAATGAAGAAATGATATCGCAAACTGAGGTGTATTTTGAGGCAAAAGACAAATCTTTTTGCAATATAGGCATCAAATTGTTAAAGAAGTGTTGGAGTCAGTGTATCATCCTAGAATGAGACGATGTTGATGAATGAAGTCTAATTTTGCTTAAATCTGCTGTTTTACTTGTCAGGATTTACTAAGTGATGTATTATTTGAGTAGATGATTCGTTTGTTTAATAAAGATATATTTATTTCCTTTTGTTTACCTGCCTAAATATTAAAGAAATCTTATTTTAAAAAATTGTACTCCCCGGCAGGTTTCAAATATTTGTCTCCCTGGGAAAAGGGAACCGTAATTAGATCTACAAAATAAATAAATAGAGCGTCTACTCAAATACGAGCATCCTCTAAAAGTAACGTTTAAAGTGATAGAATTTGTCAGTAAATGTGATAAACACACTTGGAGGTTTAGTTTTTCTCCCTGTATTTATTTGTTAATTTTCATAGATTTGTGAATTGCTATTGATTTTTATTTTACGATTGGGAGCGAAAATGGCAACGCTTATTACCAAAAAACTGAATGTTTTTTAAACAAAATATTGCATTTTTTTTTAAAATCGTATCACCCCGAGCAAGGCGGTAACGCCACTGATGTGCAGAGGGCTACGTAATAGTGAAAAGATTGGAAAAGAGAAAGCCGGAAACCATATCCTAAACAGGGAACAAGGGATAAGCCTCTTAACCTGTTCAATAGACATGGGTGGAGTGTATTACGTAATTTGAATGCTGTAAATAAATTCCGGTTAATACATAATTTGAAGTCAGTCAGTCAGTTAAGTGCCATACGTGAAACACGCTTGGGTGATCATGTCTCGAAAGAGACATGACTAACTGGGCAGAAGATTATCCCGCAGTAGGTTGCCATTGCTTTCTGCGGTAGACTGGTTGCCGAGCAAGGCTATAGAACCCAATCTGTCCTGTTATTTAACCCATAACTGGGAGGAAGAGACGGATTAATACTTTTCCTAAGGGTATTTGCGCGTAAGTGAATGCAAGGAATTCGAAATCAGCACCCCGAGTTCTCATTCCGAGCCGATATCCACTGCTCCACAACGTTACACTTAAAACGAAAAGTTGGCTAAACCATGCGTTTTTGCTTCTAGCTGTTGGAGGTCATAAATCGATACAAGTTCTCATACCTAGGGCTTACTGGCCGAAAGCGTAGACACATAAAGTATCCACATCAGAACGAGGGCCAGTGTATTAAATGCGGAAGTTAATCTCTATTTTAGGAGAATACAGAAAAGGGGTAATAAACGACGAAAGTGCCTGATAAGCATAAGCTTGAAATATGAGGTACGCCAGGAGTTAGAGGTTTATAATATTTATTTATCTATATAAATGCAGACATGCGGAAGGACACCTCTCCCTGTGGATATACTTACGCAATCATACTCACTCCCATTGACACATAAACACATACACACAAACACACGCACACACATATGTATATATAAGTTGCGAGAAAAAGTTATCGACCTTGCTCAGATGGTATTCATGATAAAATACGCAAAGTTATTAATTCCGTCAGATTTGTGGAACTTCGTGGCACATGAAAGTTTGGAGCCTGCACATCTATCTATCTATCTATCTAGTTCTCTTTATAGTTATCTAAAACATCACTCAATAAATCCCAGGCCTAACTACTAAAAGAACAACGTTTAGGAAAAATTCGACTTTAATTATGAACATAGTTTCCTTCTAGTGCCATACACTGATTCTAACGCTTCTCTAACAGCTCGATGCCTATATTATTGAACGATTTGTCTTCGGCCTCAAAATACATCTCACTTCCCGATATCAATTCTTCATTGGGGCTCAATCTCTTTTGCCGTATCATGCATACAGCCAGTAGTCACTTGGGGCTAGATCTAGAGAACAGGGTGGATGCGAAAGCCATTCAAAGAGCAGTTAATGTACTTTTGCCATCAATGCGATTGACTTGTGACACGGTGAGTTGTCTTGGTGAAGGATCCCTTTTTCTTCTTCATTTGTGGCCGTTTTTTGGCGATTTCTTCAATCAAACATACCAATAATGCTATATGACATTCGCTGTTGATGTTTCTTCCTTTCTCAAGATAATCGAGGAACAAAATATTTTGCGCATCCCAAAATACAGAATCAAACGCCGTGCCTGCTGACATTTGTGTCTTTGGTTGCTTTGGACGGCTTTCACTTGCTGCTGTTCACTCAGCTGTCTGATTTGACTCGAGGTGAAGTGATGGATCCATGTTTCATCCATGGTCACATATTTATGCAAAGCGTATTTCTTGTTGCGTTGGAACAGTTTCAAATGACGCTCTGAATCGTCGAGGCGTTGTTTTTTTTTTTTTTTGGTTCGACTATCAACAAATGCAGCTCCATTTTGAACACAGTTTTCTCATTGACAAATGTTCATGCAAAATAATGAATACACTGCCTTCTGATATATTCAATATCTATCTGCACACACAGAGAGAAATATAGGGTGTTTGATAAATACAATGTCATCTAAATTATATAAAAATGAAAATAACATCGACATCTCATTTTAAAAGGTATATTTACAAAAATTACACAAATACCTATTGAAATACCAACTCAAGGCATTTTATGTCGAACTTAGTATTGTGTCTGAGAGCCAGCAGAAAGATGACTGGAGGCATAATCACCAGGGATCACTCCTAACACGTTTGTAATCACCTTTAAACTTCTCCAGCACTTTCCGAATCGTCTGCAATGTCTTGAGTTTGACCCCCAAAACCTTTAAAATTTTCGTATTTTAACTTCAGAGACGAAAGTTATGCAGGACAGCATACCGTTTACAATTTTCTAGCGTAGTGACTTACGTTATGGTGCTGTTTTTGTGTGCAAAATTAAAACTATAAAATGTCGAAAATTTATTCATCGCACTCTGCAGACAAAATCAAAAACAAACAACGGGCATACGCGAATATTAAAAATATAAAATGGTGAAGATTTACCCTTCGCGCACGCACAATATATATATATATATATATATATATATTTTTTTTTTTTTGGTGTAGATTGTAAAAATTATGGTAATATATATCCGCTATACCAGAGATCATCAGTGTTGATAGACTCATCCAGTTGCTTCTGGCCGGGATCGAAACTTGACCGATTTGCTGTCAGTCGGAGTCGCTACCCCCTAAGCCATAGACCCATGAAATTTGGGAAGGGATATTTTAACGTGTTGTATATAAGCTGGGTATACAAACGCCAGTCACTAAAAAAACTCAGTTCATTGCTAAAGAGTAATGCATATATCGCAGTAGTGGAAAATGTTTTTTAAATTTTCTTCTCTGGAGAGTCAATCTCTCTCTCTCTCTCTCTCTCTCTCTCTCTCCCTCTCTCTCCCTCTCTCTCTCTCTCTCTATATATATATATATAAAGAGAGTGGTAGAGAGAGAGAAAAGAGAGAGGGAGGGAGGGGGAGATTTATATATAATATATATTAATATATATATACATGCACACACACACACACACACACACACACACACACACACACACACACACACGTACACACACGTGTATGTGTACGTATGAGAATCGAAAGGAAATATTTGTTAGCATCCGTGAATATGCATGAAGTATTTTTTTCATTTTAATTAATGTTTATATATTTCTTTTATTTCTAAAATATTTGTCAAGGCTAACAATTCAAGTTCGATTTTTATACGCCGATTCTTTAGTGCATCGTCTATGAGAAAAATTTCTATCTAATGACCGTTCTATAATTTCATTATCATTCGGCATATCTGTCCAATTTTCAAATCAATTTGTCGGAGAATATGATTTCCCCAGCGCCGCTCATTACCAAATTAAAATATCAAACTGAGCGATTCCTGCTCAAAGCTAAGCAAACGAAATATATCGAGTAAAATAGTAAAAAAATATTGTTGACTGTGTTTTCCTGGGAGATTTCGTAAACGTAACGACTATGCACTCATTTCAAGACATTTAATCTTTCTTGAGATAAGTTATTCCGGAAGGTGTTAGGTTTAAATTATAAAATACTTAGGCTTTTTAGTTGTTTATTTCATTGTTAATATTTCTTTAACTCGCTTCATATTCTTGTCGTTTTTGTTTTTCAAGACATATTCTTTAACATTCTAATATTTGTTGTCTTTAGTTGTGGGTAATAAGTGAATAGGAAAATGTTTTTTTATCAAAATGTCTTAACTGTTAGGTAATATGAAGACGTGTGCTTTTAGATAAACTTTTTGCAAATAATTATAAAAAATACATTAAGGTGATTGAATATGTTTAGAATCATGCATATTAAACAGAGAGTATTTCATTGTTTGCAGAATAAATTTTTCCTTTGAGCTTGTTTCTTGACCTCATGAATTTAAGCGTGCTACTAGATAGACAGCTAGGCCTCGCGATTTTACTGTTGGACGAGATAAATGCAACTACCACTTCTATTCTAATAGTTTATTTTCTCGCACTTCTTACTTGAGGAACTACATCCGATTCTAGTTCTTCCTTCCCTGATAACTGCAACCTTCAAAAATGTAAATGCAGTGTAAATCGATGTATTCTACCCATTTGAACACTGTTCCTTTATTGTCCTATCCTCAATCCATCTCCCTAGTGTCTTCTAATTCTGTTTTAGTCTCTGTGTCATAGTGGCATTATCGCCTTGCGTTGGGTGAAATGATAAAATAATAAACTTCGAAAGGTTGAAAGAGAAGGACATTAGAAATTGCCAGCAATTGAATTTCATTAAACTTCGAAATATTTTGAATAACTCGTTAAATTATCTAGTAATCATAAATTTAGGTTATTATAGCGTAAATACAAGTTTATCGCATTCATACGTAAGGGTGTTGATCAAAATTATTAATTTAACATCATTAACTACATATCATCAACTACATATACGAAAGATAATATTAGTATCAAAAGGTCAATACGTCTTATCAAGCCGACCCTGTCTGATTCAACACCAACTTGGTAAGGATGACACTACTTCGGACAGGAGTAAGTTATGGACACATCCCCTTCACCAGATCGTCATATTCAGAGAAAGAGAATCGTAGCTAATTAACCAGAGTTTAATTAGCTGTTTAAATGAAAATTACTCATCATTGTTATGAATGGACTAAATTATCGAAAGGGAAGAGAAAGTTTCTGCGTGCAAGGATACAAAATATTACATGTCCTTATTAAAGGAATGTACGGAATTGATTGCTCTATTGTAGCAGGTTTGGCGTTTCTAAATGTATGTTCCAATGTGTGTACATCAGAGAAGATCACTCGAAGAACTGACAAACATATACATAATGATATCAATGTTCAACTTTAAGCAATAAGAATGAGTTTGTAGAGTTGAAACCGATATAAGATATTTACACAGTTAGCAAAGGCAAAGGTTCACAATTACACATATATACATATATGCACACACACACACACACACACACACACACACACACACACACACACACACATATATGTAAACTTTTAAAGCAAATTGTTTTGATATTTTAATTATTCGAGCCTTATTTGGAATAAAATCAGAAAATTTGTTTTTTTAAATTTGCCGGGCGACATCTGACATTTTTATTTCTCTCTCTCTCTCTCTCTCTCTCTATATATATATATATATATATATATACATATATAGACTGTATATATATATATATATATATATATATATATATATATATATATATATATATATATCCGAGTGAATACAGAACGAAGAAAGAATTCTTACAACGTTCAAAACATTAATTTAAAACACTGCGCGATATATAATATATAGAGCTGTGAATATTTATTATAAAATATATTTTAGAATATTTACATAATTTTTCTATATATATCCACGACAAAGGTACATTTGTTTCGATATTAAATTTCGACACCTCCACTAACATATTTCAATGCCTATAATTGACGGGAGAGGTCATAGTTATTATACTTACTCCCTACACCCATAGTAGTAGCAATTCCCAGACAAATCCCCTCATGCCACTATACTCTCATTCGACCAAAAACCCACTACCACCATTCGTTATCGGCCTGCGGCCATGTGCGACGCAAAAAATGGTCCTGTTTAATTTTCTCTGTATAACTCCACTCTGTTAATAATTTAAATGTTCTATGTTCACTATATATTAAATGTTCATCCTTTGATAATGGCTTATGTAAGCCGAAAGCTCAGACCTGATAAAAAAATCAACAATTACTGCGATTTCCTGTCGTCTTTTCATGACAACACTATCAAGCTAATCAGATCATACGAAAGGATCTTACACAAAATAAATAGACAGAACCTGTCTATATCATTCAATGAAACCTGTATTTATATATATATATATAAGATTTTACACGCACGTATATATATATATATATATATATATATATATATATATATACTTCTTATATTTTCTTGTGATGTATAAATTAACAAACCTAAACTGATAATACAATATGTCCTACACGAACCGTTTCAAAATTATCACAATAGAAAATCAATTTACACGCACGTATTGATAAACTGATATTTCTACAACTATTCCTGAGTGTTAAAAGTAAAAGTTTGAAAATTGATAATAAATCAATGTGATGTGGCCGTAAGCCGAAACTAAAAAAAATGGGTATATATATGTATATATATATATATATATTGGATTCTCATACATTCGTTTTGTTAGTTTGGTCTTACGGCCATATCACTTGTGGAAGCATAAAGAAAAATTAACGACAAATCCATGATATAACATGGAGCATATTAGAAAACGCTAAACCTTACAACGGTGCTGATATCCGCAGATTGTGCGAAGAAGAAACATTGGCCATAATACTATTTCCAGAATGAAAAAATTACTAAATAACAAATCGGAAATGATGTCCGGATGTAAGCACATCAGGAAATATATTAAAGGATCATACAAATCCGGATGAAAATGTTTACAATTCTTGAAAAACTCATCCCTTACTTTAAAATTTCAGTTATTTTAAACTGCCAGTCCCGCGTTCTAAAAACCTCTCTTGTACGTTTGAAATAAAACGCTGGAGAAATACATGACATGAAACGACCGAAGATACCTAAAGTTTGAAGCCAAGGTTGCGTAATTAACTGACTTCCAAATGAATATATATATGCGTGTGTTTTTCTGTGTGCGTGTAACAGTGTATGCATGTGATGATGTGTATGAGTACGTATTTATGACTAATATATATATATATATATATATATATATATATATTTATATATATTTGCTGCTAACAATTTTTGGTGATGTGGAAAACCTTACATGAACACAATCGTTTTGCATTACTAGCATGAAATATAAATAAAGACAAAAGAAGATCTTACTTAGTCAAGGAGTTTTATTGTCTGAGAAACTTTATGAAGATAAATATTTTTATAAAGTCTTTATCAATGCATTTCTCAAAGGATAAAACGCGTTTGCTGAGTTAACTTTTCTGTTTCTTTTTAGGGTCATCATCATCATCATCATCATCATCATTTATCCGTCACATCCAGATGGTGCATAGGGCAGCAATTTTTTGTTTTTACGGGGCAGAATTGTAAGCCCTGCGTCCAACCCCCAAACCTGGAGGATCTGTGGACCATTCTTGGTCCTTACGTTTACAACATCTGGTATTCCCAAATGATCACCCATTTAAGTACTGAGCAGGGTCGATGTTGTTTAACTTCGGTGATCGGACGGGAACCGCTGTATTGAATACGATATAGCCATAGACAATATATTAGGGTGCGATGTGTAAATTAATAATTAAAATAGTTTTTATTTGAGATTTTGTCAACTGCACAGTATAGAATGTTCATTTGGGTGCCGTCTGTCAGAAAAAAGAGCACCATGATGCACCTCACCTCACCAGGGAGTTGGAAACAGCATGCTTTACTGCTTAGCAACGAAGGCTCAAAGACAAAAATTTCAGAATATTAAGGAATCAATCTGGGCAGTGCAGAGGACTCAGAAAGATTTGAATGAATCACGCGTAAAAACAATAGAAGTGTATATATTTAGTAATATATATTCTTGAAGGATATAAGACCTTTAATATGTTGAACTGCCTCTAATTTTAAAACGTATCTATAAAAATATCTTCGAATAGAAGTTCGTTTCAATAACAGATTTAAAATCACTCAAATCTAACAATGCACGAGACTAAGAAATTGATTTTAAAAGTTCGTATTTTGTAAATCAAAATAAATTTTTGTTCATTGCCTTGTGAGAGGATATTTTTTCTTTCATATTTCGACTTGGTAAAAATTCAGTTGAGAATAAAACTGAGGGAAAATAAATGAACATCTAATTGAAGAAGGTTAATGAGTTAAGAGAAAAGATTTTTTTTTATTTCGAAGAAGTAAAGAATCACGCATAAATTCGTGCCCGATGATGCGTAGAATTTCGTGAATTACACGTATATTCACTGGTCCGGCTGTCTTATTCGCATGCTTAAGATGTTGCAAACATAAACACGGTAAAAGAGAAAATAAACAAGGCAACTAACTGATGAACATGACAAGGCCCAATTAACACGCGAACTCATTTGCAGTTCTTTGATATTCACACGCATATACCGGATTTATGTAAGTGCGTTCTTTCCAGTACAGGGAACAAATCTGGTAGATTAATCAAAAGCTTGGATCAAAATCTACCGTATTCAACAAACTCATGTCGCCAAATTCAGTCTTAATACCTTGAAAATATGTAAGTAAAATATTTCAGTTTGTTGTCATAGTTCTCATCCACTTTCTTCTTATATTATATATATTTTCTCAGCTTAGCTTACATTTTCCAGAGCCAATATCTGTGCTCTATCAATATCTATAAAAAATTATATTTAGAAATGAGGCTTATATAAAAGAAGAACATGTTCTTAAAGTCCGCAAAGTTATGGACTATGATAAAGGTATCTTGTCAAAATCAATTACAGGTGACTCAATTTATCTACTACACATCAACAAAATGACACTTGATTTTTCCAATAATAATATATGTCATCTGCAAATATGAACAAAGCTAGCATGAATTAACATCCAAATATTGACCTCCACCAAAAACAAAAAATAGATACAGAAACAGAACCAATAAATAAATAAATAAACAATAAACGTATACTATCTTAAAATGTATAAGAAAACTACTAAAAAGTATTAAGTTAAAATCTATTTTTGACAGTATTTATTTATTTCTATTATTATATATATATTTATTTATTTTCAATTATTATATATATATATAATAGAAATATATAAATACTGTCAAAAATACATTTTTAACTTACAACTTTTCAGTAGTTTTACCTATATATATATATATATATATATATATATATATATATATATACCTGCTAGTACATATATTACGTATACACATTTATCTTTATGGAGTTTCTTACGCCTTCTTAAGCTGTTGTTATTTATTAAATGTAATTGAGCGATTCCATTTTTAGTACTCTTCTTAGCTTTTTGATGGAACTTTGACTATCTCAATAGAACTTCCGACTTCAGTGGCATAATTTCCTTGTTACGTAATATCAATCTTTCTATATCGCCGCGAATGCAGAACAAGCTCCTTGAAGCAAAAAACACGTGATCCTACAGAAGAATGCTGAGGATATCATGAGCAGAACATATGATCAAAACGAAGTTTTAGAGAAAATGAAAGCAAAACGTAATCATACACTTAACTTCAGGAAGAGACATTTCTAGAGCACATAATGAGTAAAGAGGGTTTGGTAAGTTTCAGAGCAGGTTCATGGCAAAGGCAATATCGGAAAAAAGCTCATAAACTACGCAGCGAGCTTGAATAAATTGAAGGTGGAACAAACTTTAGAGAGATAAGGAAAAGAGAATATCTATCAAGAGCTACAAAGGACAGAAGGTTGAGGAGATCCATGATCACCTACGTTTAAAGGGCCATGGCACAAATAATTAAAAAATTGTGGGGTTAAGTGTGTGCATGTATAGCAGAGTAGATTGGAAGTTCATTTCGCCAGTTCTGGGTATTACGAAGGGAATTTATTTTTTTAGAAAATGTCAAATCTCTAAAATATAGAATTACATACTATTTTTTATTTCAACAATCATTACTTCATATAATGATACACTTTTTTCTTATGATATTTTTTATTATGTAACATTGGAATGTTTAGAGAATATGTGTATCACGCGTAAACCAAAATGTATTACGAAACCCTGCCATTAGCTTTGTTATATTTGGTTATCAGAATAAGTAAGTTAACCAAAATGCAATTATACAGATGCTGGGCAAGAATAACAGGGATTGCTCATGTAAGAAAGAAAACGTTTAGAAGAAAAGAAAAAAAACACATATTTGATGAAAAAAAGAAAGAGAGAGTTGAAATTTCTAGAACACGTAAGAAAAACCGGATTTGAGAATTAGGCATTCACAGGACATACTGAAGGTAAGATTGGTAGAGTGAAACAGCCAGTTATCTACCATATAGGTTTGTGGAAGAAATAGTTGTGATAACAGAAATTTGTGAAGAGCCGTGATCTCCTATGTCCTGAAGCGACAAGGCACACAAAAGAAGTGAGGGACGAAAAATTATTAAAGCTATAAAAGATAAGAAGCTGTAACGGACCATTGTTGCCCAAGCCTTGAAGAGAAGAAAAATAATCAAATCTTTCCACCGTCTCCGCGCGATTCTTTAAAAGACAAGGCAGAATTAATCTCCAAGTAGTTTACGTTTTTACATTGTTCAAACTGTTATTCCCTCTTTGTTGTCATATTCACAACATTTCGACTGTTGACCTTCTTCAGTTGAGTGAAATTCAAATTAAATCCCTTACTTCGTTCACCGGGGTAAAAGTGTTTAATTCAAAATTCCAATCATGAAGAAGGTCGGAGCGTACAACAGCCAAAATGTCATGAATATTGCAACAAAGTTGAGGGCAACTGTACCGAAAATAAAATAGTGTAAATAATTACAATGCTTCACTTAAAATATATGGAGAAATATAATTTGCTAATGTAAATAAATCTTTTGTCGAGATAAAAAAATGATAAGCACTTTTATGTTTACGTAGCGAATTTAAAAAAATAGAAAAACACGGTTGGCAATAGAAGAAGCATTCCCAAATGTACTCGACGTATTGGTGAGACCAACATCAAGCAGTTACAAAAATGTAACTGCATGAGTAATGTAATATAAATCTTCAAATTGTGATTTACGTAAATAAGAAAGACCACTGGATTCGCGAAAAGTATTTTCAAAAAATGTCACAGAGAGGAAAATGATTTTTTGAAACTGTTGTATCTCAGATACGATACACATAGAAAGCGTGCTGTGGTATTATTTAGCAGAAACCGGATATACACAGAACAATACAATATTTACAAAAGCAGACAAGATAGAGTTTACAACATAGAGAGAAGGGGTTTGGATCACAATAGTCACCGAAGTAATGAGTTCGAATATTACTCAAATTACAATCGAATATTACGAATCAGAATCTACTGTTTTTTGTTTTTACTTAAATAGACACTTGTAGGAGATGAGCCATGCAATCAGTGAGAGAGCTGCAGGGGTGTCAGACACTCTACAAAGGAAGCAAAAAAAAAAGAGTGCTGTGCTGCTATTTTATAAGTCTAATATGGCAGACAATTTCTTCACAGTTGAAGAAAAACTTGAAACTAAAGAAACATGGTTATACTGATGAATGCGAAGAATATCATGAAGAGAAAGACAAATGTCCAACTGACAAATATTATGAGCAAGTAGAACTGCAACAAAATGCATGCATTCAACCAGAGAATAATACATGATAAAAGACGGCTTGGAATATTTAACATTCGCACGTTTGAATTTCTGATAAGCATATCCCAAAAGCGAAAAGTGTAGTTAACGAATATGAGTGAATGAATGGAAGACCAGAAAAAAGACGAATTTTAAATTTTAAAGTTACTAAATACGAAGAAAAGGCTAGAAGATATGAAAAACCAGTTTTAAAAGAATTTTTTAAATAATTTTTGTTCAGCTTTTGTATAAAATTATGAAAAAAATATTAAATTTGATTTCAAGTTTCTTGACTTTAGTCAGATATTACGAAAAATATATCCAAAATTTGAATTAGTACTGAAATTAAGAAAACGTTTACGCAATTCATATTATTATGCACATTAAATTCTTACCTTTCTCTCTCTCTCTCTCTATCTCTTTATATATATATATATATATATATATATATAACAGAAGGTATGAAAATACCTGAAAAGGTATTCTGATATTAAGCTTTTTATTCATTTTTCTTGCGTTCATATGTTTTCTGTAAAGTGTGTGAAATTTGTTTCAGTATTCTCCATATCTGAGAGCTTTCAGCTATTCCAGTAGCCATTATAAAGGATTCCATGTAGAGTGATGGAATGTTATTTATATTTTCTAAACACGGTCTGTTGATGTTATTGAATGCTGGATTATTCCTTTTTATTTATTAATGGTTCTACCTGTTTTAACCATTTCTACATGTGGATGATAAACTATGAATACTGCCACGATCCGCTGATCTTCACCTTTAGTTAAAAAGTACGCATCCTTAATAATAGCTAATAGAATAGCAAAAGCGGAAAGCGCTCCAATATATAGAAAACTCAGATGAGTTTTTACATGCGTTATGTCCAGAGAGGAAAACACTTGTACGAACACAAAAACATTACAGAGCTTAAACGAAGTACCTAGTCAGTATATAATAAAACTTTTATAAAAAATGGATTGCTACCCAATATAATTTATACAGAATAATATATATATATTACGGATAAACTGAAAATAAGCGACAGAATCGCCATATTTACAACAAAGGAGCCATACATACTTCTAAAAGACCACAAGCCGGAATTCTACCAAAAACTACCCACTAGAAAAATAGGTAAATGTTCGTTTTAATTACCTTCGCTTTTCCCCCGCTTCAAATTTATCCAAAATAGCATTATTTCTGTGCAAATGTATATGCTGAACTCAAATCAACAATTAGTTATTGAAGAAAATTACCTTTTTTGCTTTGAAAGTCCATAAAAAACGAACTATATCTCGCACTGTTTCTCTCCCGTAACTCTCACGAAGTCATGTAATTAACTGCAGAATGACGTTCTACGTAAGTAGAAATTTTGTTTGAAATTTTGGTCGATTTTCTTCTTTTACTGAAACTTCCGGCGATGTTCTTCCGTTAATGAAATTAATAAGCGTAGAAATAAAATAGCGCATTGCCTTCATTCCAGGAAGTACATCGCCGGAAGTATCAGGAAATGAAAAAGATCCCCCAAATTTTTGCGAAAATTAGTTTACATGCGCAGTATGTCATTCTGCAGTTAATTACATGACTTCGTGAGAGTTACGGGAGAGAAAGATTGCAAGATATAGTTCGTTTTTTTATGGACATTTAGATAAAAAACGGTAAGTTTCTTCAATAACTAACACTTGATTTGAGTCCAGCATATACATTTGCACAGAGATAATGCTATTTTGGATAAATTTGAAGAGGAAAAGCGAAAGGAATTAAAACGAACATTTACCGAAAAATAAACCCAACAAAATCAGAAATCGGTAGAATTTGTAAGGCAATACTGGAAAGAGTTAACCAACAAATAAGGAAGAAGATCCAAATCATGCAATGGAGGTGTACAATGGATATAATCAAATGGTTCGAGAATCTTGGCGAAAAAAATAACGAAACTTTCTTACAATTTGAAATCGTGGTTTTTTACCCATCGATATCTGAGGGCCTTTTCAATCTTGCCCTGGAATTCGCAGAATTCTATTCGCACATTTCAAAGGATGAAATCAAAATAATTTTGAATTGTAGAAAATCAGTTCTCATCCACAACAACGAACAATGGACAAAAAATTCAACGGATAATTTTGATTTATCTATGGGAGCCCTTGATTCTGCAGAATCAAGTAGGACTATTTCTATTGTACAACCTCACAGCGTATAAAGAAATTGACATCAACACTAAAGGACTCTATAGAGATGACGGACCCATGACAATAAATAAATCTACGGGAGGTAAGGTCGATAAAACTAGAAAATGAATTCATAAAATTTTTAAATCTTTTGGTCTTAAGGTAGTAATTAACCCTAATATCAAGCAAGTGGACTTCCTAGATGTAACATTAGACTTAGTATCAAACACTTTCCAACCTTATATATAATGCTAACCCAATCTATATAAACCCCGATTTTAATCACACACCATCCATTATCAAGCATATCCATCATCAGTCGAACGCCGCATTAACACACGCTCCTCAAATAAAGAAATATTTGATAAACACAAAGTAATTTACGATAACATTCTCAAAGACAGCGGATATCAATCATCCAAAATTAAATTTTTCGAAAAATTCAAGAGCTCCAAAAGAAAAAATAGAAACAGGAAAATCATATTGTATAACCCTCCTTTTAATCAGTTAGTCAACTTTAAAGTGGTACATAAATTTCTTAAACTAACAGAGAAGCATTTTCCCAAATATAACCCTCTAAGCAAAATATTCAGTAGAAATACAATAAAACTAAGCTATAGCTGCTCCTACAATCTAGAAAATTAATTAAATTACATAACAGTAAAATGTTAAAAGCACACAACAAAAATAACTCCAACACTAATACCAGTCTGCCACATAATAACAAAATTTGTAACTGTAGAAACCCAAACCAATGCCCCATTCCTAATAAATGTTTAACGAAATCCCTAATATATATGTGTTCGATGTCATCCATGGAGAATCCCAAAGATGAAAAAATGTATATCGGAAACATCATGAATGTATTTAAAACGAGCTTTTACAATCACCTCTCAACCTTCAATAACAAAGAAAAACAAAACCTGACGTCTCTTTCTAAACACTTTTGGAAGTTAAAAAATGAAAATAAACCACCTAAAGTTAAATGAAAAATCCTCAAACAAACAAGAACAGCTAAATCAATAAAGGAACCATGTTTCCTTTGTCTTCAAGAAAAATTGAAATCATTGAATACATAAATAGCGACAAGCTTTTAAACCAGAGGCATGAAACCACAGTAAACTGCAAACACATTAAAGAACTAACTTTGCAATCAAGCTGAAAAATACTGCACTAGCCAAAACTAGGACGCCCCCCTAAAGAAGATAAAACTTTATAGTACTAATAACCCACTTATACCAAATTTTACCTATTACACACCACAAAATATAATCAAAAGTAATTTAAAGTTTTATAGAAAAAAGTAATTTCCTAAATTCAAAATTAAGGATAAATATGCAAAATTAGATTTATTATACAACTGTGCGTAAATACAAAATATTCTATAGTTGTACAAATAAACATTAAAGATAGATCAAATCCCAACTTTTCCCTCCCTTTACACCTCCCTATTCTCCCACCTCTAACAACAGCAAAGTATAAAGGCTAGCCAGTGTCATAAAACTCACATTTATGAATCAACTATATCCCCTACTTACCCGACTTTCTTCAAAATTCTAACGGGCAATTTACAAGACTTATTCCCTTATCGCAAATCACCACCAACATCCCACACACAACTCCCAAATATAAGAAAGAGGTCTTCCATTTTTTTCACAGCATCTGATGGGGCATTGGAAGTCCAATGTTGAAACAAAATGTACAATTTATAGTCATCCGCATACAGAACTGTTTCGCAGCTCATCAGTATGGCTTAGACTCCCCTTCCTAACCCAGGATCGAGACCCGAACGAATCGGCGTCAGTTGGCGATTCTACCCCTAGGCCATGAGCATCCGGTAGAAGAAGGCAGGCTTTTTTGCGCGTATAAACACGCTCAATAGCTAGAGTGCTCCAATTCATTATCGAATGAGCGATGCGTATCTATATATATATATATATATATATATATATATATGTATGTATGTATAAAAATTGTACATGTTCTAAAATATAATTTATAATAAATACACCCAGCTCTATATTAAATATCGAGCACTGTTTTAAATTAATATTTTGGACGTTGTAAAATTTTCTTCGTTCCTTATTCACTCGAATAATATATATATATATATATATATATATATATATATATATATGTGTGTGTGTGTGTGTGTGGGTGTGTGTGTGTGTGTGTGTGTGTGTGTAAATATTCTCAGATGAAGGGCATCTCTAGAAGAGACAATTAATAAAAAGAGGGACTCTGTCAAAGGACGAAACGTATTCCCTAAGTGCAGTTTTTTCTGGTTTCTTTTATATATATATATATATATATATATATATATATATATATATATATATATATTAATTCATAGATTTATTATCCATTGGAAAACCTAAGACAAAGAACAATAAATTAATTTTCACTCAAGTAAAGGTATAAATATTAGATTTCCGAGTGAGTTGCTGTCTTTGGTTTTGAAAAAAAAACTATTGTGGAATTAAATAGAGAAATATCTCCTAACCCACCAGACCGCCAGGTGTGAATATTCCCGCCAAAAACCGATTTATTTCCTATAGCCTCGCAAGAAAAATATGGAGCCATAAATACAACTCAGATTTTTTATCTTTCATAGCGCTATCGATTAAAACTTTTATTGAAAGTAAGCAACTTTGGCAAAACTTTCATTACCAAAAGGAGAAACGAAAAAAATAAATGAATGTTCAAAAACCGTTATTTTTTTTATCTGATTTTTTCTTTTCTCGAATCGTTTGGTTGGGTTCTTTTGATACAGAAAATACCGGGTGTATTGACTTACGCCATAGCCAAGTGACTATAATAAAAAAGTAAAAATCTGTCTGTGTGTCCGCCTAGCATCGTTTCCATTTTAATAAACTAGAAGCGATGCTATTCTCATTTGGCAGAGATATTACTGAAATGTCTCGTGATAATTGCGCCGTTTTCTGGAATTTTTCATTCAATACGCCTCGAATAGTTAAACGCAAAAATTGCACAATTTGCGATTGATTTTTAAGTGATTAGCTCGTCCAGATGATTTTCTCGACAATACATTTTACCTTTCAACATTTTCTTTATTTAAGACAAAATGTCATTTTTCTTTTTAGTTTTGCCGTATGAATGAAATTGCTCACATAAGAAAATTAAACTATCAAACGAGTTCACATTGCAAGTAACTTATGTCCGAATGTTTGCCTATGCAATTATATATATATATATATATATGCATGTGTGTGTTTTTGTGCGTACATGTATTTTATAATCTTGATGTTATTTGTATTAAACATGATTACAAAAAGAACTTTAAAATATTCTGATAACGTGTATTAGAGAAGAACTATGCAAACGAAAGTAATTTGCAAATAAATAACTCTTGCCTCTATATTAGTGGATATTAATTGATTTGCAATGAAAATATATGAAAAGTTTTTAGGATCTATAAAGAAGCGTGAATCCAACCCATATATATATATATATATATATATATATATATATATATACTATAAAGTAGTTTGCAAAAATAACGAGTCGTCTAATACAACTGTTACATAAAAGCTAAATTTAAATCTTTTCGCGTATCGGCATTGGTAAGAAGGCTATTACGCTTGCATCATGAATCGCTGTAATCTAACAATTGTCTCGGTATGGTAATTTCCAATGTAAATATATCTTGTTGAATCAGTTCACATTATCATGATGTACTACAGTTATAAATGTAATAAAATTAATTTTTCTTTGATTTCACATTTAGACGCAATATTCAACAGAAAATTACACAACAATATGCAAAAGTTTCGCTGAGCAACACGCACGGCATTTAAGCAATTTTTTGTACTAGATTTGTAGAGCTACGATTATGTTCGCACCAATCATTTGTTCTCATACTTGTGGTAAATATCAACATTTACGTTAACACACAATTCATATTTCTAATTAAAATTCATTAACATTCTGATGTTAATTTACAACAAGATTTAGCACAACCAACAAACTTTATTATTCAGTAACATACATTATAGGGTAATTTTGAGGTGTTAAAAAAAAAACATTTCAGGTGCCATAAATTCTTTTTTCACGATACAAAATAATAAACCGACATACATAACTGAAACATTTCAAAATTCTTATGACCACACAAAACACATCATGAATATCATCATTTGTTATTTCGTCATATGGTACCCAGTCGGTCGTATTAAACTACGGATATCAGATAAAATCACGGAAATCTACTTTTTCGTCTCGTTTTATCTACAGGTCACCATATATGCGGAAATATAGGTTATTGTTATAAATCGTTTTCTAGTGGTTATAATTCTTGTTTAGGCTACTCGTCGTGATGTCTGTAATAAATATACTTGACTGACTCCAACGGTTTATTTTAACTCACTTTGAATTCTTTGATTAAGGCATTGAGATAAGTTCTTTTGTGTTTCTGGAGTGTATTATTTACTCTACAAATTTCACCCTTTGAGATTTCTTTTATTAGTAAATATTTTATTTCATTTGTTATTATTCACTCCCTCTTTTTTCGGCATACTGAACTTTGTATTCTTTTTTCGTTTGGGTGTCAACCTCTACTTTCATACGTAAGTTTCATTTTAATGGTAATCATAATTGTGCAATCAACGAATTTTGGGGTGTTAGTACATGAAAAATCTTTTGCATAGGTTCTTCCTTTATTCTGTAAACCTTACCTTTAACTGATTGCAATGTCTTTTGTCTTCCCATTTTCTTTTACCATACATATACTTTTTCAAATTTGTGACATTATCACGCCGTCTTCCCATATTACTTTTTTCATTTTTATATACACTGAAAAACCCTTTTTCGACAGTTTTAAAATTTTAATATATTTTTTTGTTATCCGTTCTTATCCTGTTTGACCCGGTAACAACTTCACAAACACCGATAAAATTTTTCTTGCAAACATCCTTTCTGTCGGCAGCATAGCTGACGGTGTATTTGGCTTTATTCAGTATACTCTTAAGAATTTCTGTGGTGCCTCTTCGCTGACTTTTTCATAATTTCGTTTATAAAATTACCCACAAACCGTTCAGATCTTCCGTCTTACCTTGCGTAATACTGCTGAGTAGCAACATGTTCAATAGCGATCATTTTACAAAAATCTTCGAATTCATAAGCAGTGAATTGTTTACCGTTATCCGAGATTACTGGATCCAGAATGTCATATGTTGCAAACATTTCGTGTTTCACTGTAATCGTAGATGCTTATTTTTGCACTTAGAAATATCAGGTCACTTAGTAAGACTATCCACTAGCACAAGATAACGTTATCCGTTTATTAAACCTGCGAAATCTATATGCAGTTTTTCCCACGGAGTATCTGTGTTTGGCCAACATTGTAATTTCGTTTTAAGGCACACCATCAGCAGGATTTTGTCCTTAATACATGGCTTCTCATTAGAGATCTCATACTTGAAATTCCAGATGTTCACTATGAAATTCATTTAATATCGGCTTTTAAAGAATACTAGATATTACTACTCTTTGTCCTAACATCAATATTATGTCGCATAGCGTTCATGACTGGATTGCGTTCTTTCTTACTTTCTTTTAGTTGAGCTTTATTTCCGGAAAAATATGTCTTTTTACTTTTATTTCTTCATTGCATAAAATATGTTTTAATTGCAGTGTCGTCAAACGGTAAATTATTTGATGGTATCAATCTTGATAGGTCTTTTACATATCCTGATTTTTTGGACAGTTGGTATTCCATCTTAAAATCCTAAATTAATAAGATAGTACTCCCAGAATTGAAAGCTATTCGCTGTTTGCGTAGAAATTCATTTTTACTAAAAATTCATAAGAGATGTCTATATGAAACCGAAAACTCATTCCGTGTATAAATTTATGAACATTTTTCACAGCAAATATTATTGCTGTAAACTCTTTTTGTAGTGATTTTTTCTGCTGGTATTAGTGAACATGAAGCATGTTCGACGGCTTGCATGTTACCGTCATCATATTTATGTAGAGCTACTACTCTTTTACCATAAACACCAATATCTGAAGCTAATAAGATTTCTGATTTGGGATCGTAGTGCGCTAATAATACGTATGACGTTAGTATATTTTAGTTCTTCTGACACTTATCAGTCAAGTTCCATTTTACGGCTTTTTAAAGAAATTGTTCAATGGAGCTGTCAAACCAGTATATTAAGTACATACAACTGTTAATAGTTGGCTAGTCACAGAAATGAAACGCTTGTAGCCTAGTAAAGCTTGGTGGCGGGCATATTTTTCATTCCAGTTGACTTCCACAGATTTGGCTGAAAATAGATTTTATCGATGATTTTTAAACGTACATATTTTTAAGCAAAAAATTCACACTTTCTCTCGTTGCATTTGAACACGTACTCGTATTTTTTTCAAAATCTGTTTTCACATACATTATATGTTACTACTTAGACATACTTTTAATTATTATATCGTTTAAATAAGCAACTGCGAAATCACCATCCACAATCATAGTATCCAAAGCTTTATGAAATATAGGTGAAGCCACTTGTATACGAAAAGAAAGTTGCTTGAACGTATACAATCACTTGTGCGTATAGGAGCCCCCTACCTATAGGACCTCACTACCTCTACCAAAAAGCTGACTGGGATGCCTTTCGCGATTTCCTCTGCGACGTCCCTTGGGGAAAAGTGTTCGACCTATCAGTTGATGACTATGCCTCTGAGGTCTCGTCATGGGTGAAAGCTGGCATTGATGCCTTCATAGCCACCAGGAAGTATTGCTTAAAACCTCATTCCTCTCCGTGGTTCTCTCCGGCCTGCTCAGCCGCCATTGCCCACAGGAACCATTACTTCCGTCTATTCCGCTGACAGTCATCTGATCACAATAGGCGCCTGTTCATATCTGCTCGCAATGAGTGCAAGAGAACCCTAAATGACGCCAAACGGTTGTTTGCTGAGAGAATGCCACAGCGCATAGCTGACCGCAGGTTTGGCTCCAAGGACTATTGGAGGATTTGCAAACGAGTGCTCAACAATAGCAAATCCTCAATACCGCCTTTAATCCATGAATTTGAGGTTCTCACGTCATCTGCGGACAAGGCTTTGCCCGAAGATTCTCATTCAACTCCACATTTGACTCGTCCGGAGTACACCCACCCAACTTCCCTATTAGAACTGAGGCCCAACTGCACGACGTATATATTACCCCGACAGTAGTATCTCGAGTAATTTAAAAACTCGACCCCCATAAGGCGTGTGGAGACGATGGAATCCCGGTGATAGTCCTTAAGAGGTGTGCTCCTGAACTTTCCCCTGTTCTCTCTAAACTGTTTAACTACTGCCTTTCTGCTTCCTGCTTTCCTGCACGCTGGAAGTACTCTTCAGTCGTTCCTGTATTTAAGAATTGTGGTGAACTCTCGGACCCATCCAACTATCGCCCTATCAGTCTTCTACCAATATTCGGGAAAGTATTCGAGGCCATAATCAATTCTGAAATAGTTCATCATCTCACTGCCCACAAACTCTTCTCTGACAGGCAATATGGATTCCGCTTTACCAGGTCCACGGCCGACCTGCTAACAACCGAAACGGAGTACATGCTACAGGCCCTTGATGAGTCTGACGAGGCTTGCGCGGTTGCTCTGGACATCTCCAAGGCTTTCGACAGAGTTTGGCACTCTGGCCTTCTATGTAAACTACGCGGTTATGGTATTACCGGTCGCTGCTTGACCTAATCCAATCTTTTTTAAATAACCGCAAAATGAAGGTCGTTTTGAATGGGCGTGCCTCTTCATTCTACAGCACGAATGCTGGTGTCCCACAGGGCTCTATCCTGGGCCCGACGCTCTTCCTTATTTTCAACAACGACCTCCCAGATAAGATCAAGTCCCAAGTAGAGATCTACGCAGATGACACTACAATATACTCCCGCACCAGTAAGAAACCTGTCGTGGCGGACAGACATAATCTCGCTGCTGACCTTGAATGGGATCTACACTCTGTGGTGAACTGGGGCAAGAAGTGGCTTGTCAACTTCAATTCGTCTAAGACCAAAGTGTTGTCTGTCAACCATTACAGGCAACTTCTCCTGCCTCCCATAAGCATGGACCAAGCGATTCTCCCTGAGAGCAATACACTACGCCTCCTCGGACTTACCCTGTCCTCAGACCTCAAATGGAACCACTATATTGAATCCATAGCAAAATCTACTACTAAGAAGGTTGGGTCACTATATCGATCCAGGATGTTTTTTACGCCTGAATCCATCCTGCATATATACAAGTCAACCATCCGTCCGTGCATGGAGTACTGCTGCCATTTATGGTCAGGTGCCCCTGCCGTCCTCCTCAGTGTTCTTGACAGGCTCCAAAGGAGCGTCTGTAATGTGATAGGTACTGATCTGGCGGCCCGACTGCAGCCACTTCCCCACCGTCGAAATGTGGCCTCCCTTTGTCTGTTCTATAAATACTTTCATGGCTTCTGCTCGGACGAACTTAAGTCACTGGTGGCTCCTCAACAGGTTTTAAATCGTGCAACCAGATTGGCAACTGGGTCCCACCCATTCACAGTCAGGTTAGCCAAATGTAGACGACAATTCTACTCCTGCAGCTTCTTCTCTCGCACTTCCCGCCTGTGGAACTCGCTCCCATATTCTTGCTTTCCTGACGGCTACAACCTCCAAAAATTTAAATGCAGTGTCAATACTCATCTACTAACCACTGGACTCTAGCTCTCTCCCCACCCCCGTATAACCTTCGCTTTCTCTCCACTTATGTATCTGTCATCGCACCTGATTTCTCAGCTTTCTAATGCTCCTTTCTAACTAGTTTGTATTCCTCACTTTTTTCTAATTAATCTTTTTGTAGTTATGTACCCCGCTGCACATCAGTGACATTTCTGCCTTGCTCGGGGTGAAATGATTAAAAAAAAATATATATAATTGTTAATTCTGAACATTCTTCTTCAACCTGCATTTGTAAATACGCTTCAGAAAGATCCAACTTCTAAAAAAATCTTTTACCCTTTAATTTCGCAAAAGAATTCTCCAGAAATGGTAATGCATAGTTATGGGCTTCTAAGCACTTATTTAACTGTGTCGAAAAATCAACACAAACACGAACTTGATTTTATTATTCTTCACATACATTGCTGGTTCTGGCAATTTTGAACGGCTAATCATTTCAATTACACCTATTTTTTTTCAATTCTGTGTATTTCTTTGACAAATTTATCCAATACCCCGAATGGAATACAACGTTTTGGTCAAAAGACTGGCGTCGACCATTTTCACTTGAAACTTTGCTTTGATTTTGGAACATGTTGTGGGATCTCTTGCCATAGAGAGTTGAGAGCTGAGAGTAATCGTAGAGATCTGTTAGAGTTATCGGAGAGTACCGAGAGATACCGAAGTTACCCAGAGACTACCGCATCAGATGTCAGAATAGCTCTGAGCTCCACTCAGCTAGAATAATATACACGGATATACTATTTCCAACGACTTCACTTCAAGACTTGTATATATTTTTTCTTACCAATAGTATTCCTGGATTTTACTAACCTGCGTTCAAGTTTGTATATCCCGTTCAATATAACCTACTTTTCTATCTCAATATCTGTTTTTGTTGTTTATTATTTTGTTTGTTTATTATTTTTGTTCCTCACCCGGAATTCACAAGAGAACACAAATCAAACTCATCATTAGCCATGTTTACGGTCTTTGTTGTTAATTGTTACTAATATTTATTTTTCACGATTTTCATTTAATATATAATCGTCTGATGTATAGTGTTTATGAATTGTTAATAATTTCTTTCAAGGATTATATTTAAAGTTTTTGCTATGATGCATATTACATAATAGGAAAGTTAATTCCGAACTCCACAAAATGGACGTGGTTGTAAATTCAACGTAGCATATATATATATATATATATATATATATATATATATATATGCACACATGAGAGAGAGAGAGAGAGAGAGAGAGAGAGAGAGAGAGAGAGAGAAAGTGTGTGTCATTTTTTGTGCATGTGCGTATGTGTGTGAACAGAGAAACAATCAACGTATCAGAGTGTGAAACTAAGTCGTCATCCTTTAGATTTGATATTTGCAATCAAACCGTCGATAAGTAGAAATGCTCTCTGATACGGAATAATCATGCATTATAGAACATTTTAAGAATATATACATACATACATACATATATACATACACACACACACACACACATATATATAATCTTTTGAGTGGTGATCATGCTTAGTTCCAAGATCATTGTTTTTAAGTAGTCTACTGATAAAAAGATATTTTGGCATGTAGTTTTATTATTGTAATGTTCTCGAAATAGAGACAGAGGCAAAGTGTTAAGACTGAAGTGGAGAAATATGTTACTTAACTGAGCAGTGATATATCAACTCAGAATTGCCGTGAAGACACCATTTTGATTGTCCTCATTCCTCAGGTTTTTTTTTTCTTCACCTGCTGTTGTTTCCTGGTCATTTCATATATACAGAGTTTGGTATTCATTAATATCGCTGTGTGTTAATGGTTCTGAAGATAATTAATTGCTTTTTGCTTGTTTTGTGGATCTGAACTCTTTTTAATAGGTTGTATTATTTGTAAGTGGTTGATTGCTTTTTATTGTGTTAATTTCCTTTTTGCACACTTGATTGGATTTTTTTTTTAATTTCTTCATAATGTACTGGCATTTTGCTGTGTTGTTTGACCGCTTCAAAAATTTTAGGCCATAGTTAAGTGTTTGCGTTCTTGTGTGCATTGATATTTGTGGGCTTTGTGTGAGATTTTTTTTACGTTTGGTAGTTGGTATATTATCTTCAAATTCTTAATTACTTTTTTAAAATCATTATTGAATTTTTATATACGTATATAGGATAATATTTCATTTTCAGTTGTGCTTATTTGTTTTTATTTGTATATGCGTAGCAAAGTAGATGTTTGTTTGGATGTCTACACTTTACTTTGGTTTTTAACGGTAGTTATTGCAATTTTTTTTTCCAAGCATAGTTTGCAGTTACTGCTACTGCCGCTGTGTTGGGGTATTAATTTTATGATTTCTCCTGTAACTTTGGTGGTAATGTTGTTTTCTTTTTAATTCCATATGTATTTTAATAGTGTTCATGTATCGTTCTGCATTGAATGACGTTTTGTAATTTCTTTGAAAGTTGTTAATGTGGCTTCTATGTGATGTTTTTCGCTCGAGTTAATGTTATTTGTCACGGTAACCTTATATATTATGTTGTCAGTTAGATATTTATTGTTACGTGGACAGTTGCTTTCGTTTCGCTAGTTGCATCTGCTTGTATTATTTTGTTGTTTGGTGCTGTTGTTATTGATTTTGTTGAGTATTTTCTTCTGTTTATTATTTTCTTCATGTTGTCTATGAAGCTGTAACGGTTTTTGAATGGGATATTGCTGATATTTTTTTGTAATATGTTGTGTTTGGGAAAATGTTCTATTATATGAAAAAATAGTTTTTAGTTGTTTGTGTTTATTGTGCTGTTGTAGGATGAATTGAACCAGATTATATTTCTTTTTCGTTTGATTTTGTTTTGTTATGTTTTGAGTACCCGCTGTTTCTTAGTGCTGATTCGTATATATTTTTGTTTTATTGAATATATTTATAATACTGAAGTTTGTTGATATTCATTTGGTTATAGATATCTGTATGTGTTTGAATAAATTGGAAGGCTTGCTGGATTTTTGTGTGAATATAAATGGGTTTGTTTTCTTTTCTGTATGATTTGTGTGTATTGTTCTTTACCTTAAATTTTATGTCTAAGAAATTTGATATTTTTAAATTTGTTTTTAAATCTATTAAGAATCTTAGTGTATTAATTTTTTATCTAAATTTATTTATAAAAGGAACTTTGTCTGTGTGTGTATATGTGTGTGTGTGTGTGTCCGTTACCTATAGACTCCGAAACGGCTGAACCGATTTTCTTGAAAATTTACATAGTTCTACTATAAGCGTCTGTGAATGTTCTTAGCCAGGTGTTGTGTCGAAGTATCTCCGATAAATATCGATAATCGAAAAAACCGGGATATAGAAAGAGTGGTCCGATTTTAATCAAATTTGAAACACTCATAGACAAAGACATAAGAAACGATATTCAGAAATTACAAGGTTGCACTTCTTACAATAGTGCAGAAAATCGATTATATATATATATATATATATATATATATATATATATATATATATAAGGAAATATGTTTGTGTGTGTGTCTGTTTATCTGCCTGTATGTCTGTATTTCTTTTTCAGCCCTTTTATTTTAGTTTTTGCTTCGGGTTTGGCTCTAAGTAGGTGTAATTGTAGTTCTTAGTCCCAGCCATGATACCATTTACCCATTTAGCCTTCAAAATTCAGTTTACGACGAAAAAAACTTATTTGATATTGATACCAGGAAATCAAAATGTGACTTACATCCATTCATTTTTCTTTCAGTCTACGGTTTCGCTTTAACTGGGAACAACTATTGCTTTTTAGTCTTTTGTGCCAAAGTCCAAAGAGTCTGAGCTCCAGGACCATGGATTAGTTTTAAAGCTTTCATTACACCCGAGCAACGCCGGGCTATACTGCTAGTAATTTATATTCTTACATTAATCGCAGTTCTGCCGTTGCAGTTTCTTAGAATTATATATTGGCCCATGTAGTTGTTATTGCTACTTTTAGTTCATTTATTGATGAAATATATGCCTATAAGTTCATATATTATTGGTATCGTTGTTGTTGGTGTTGCGTGTTTTCAGCCATATTTTGTTTGTGTGTTATAGTATGAACTGTTGGATAATATTTAGGTCTTCTGAGTTGCTTATGTATTGTTTCGTCAAGTTTAGTACGTTATTTAATGTGTTTTCATTATAGAATGGGTAGACGTTTTTATGTCTAGTTGTATAAATAAACATTCCTTTTTGGCGATGATGTTGTTAAAACATTTGATTGCTTCTTTTGTGTCTTTTCAGTGATTTGTTTTAGTGTGCACCTTATTTTTGAGCGATTTTTTCTTGTGTTGAATGCTTATTTTATCGATGTTAATTTTTGTGAGGTTTATTAAGCTGCAATTTAATTTGTTTAATAAATTATCTTTATGGTCTCTTAGTTTAATGAATGTTTTTACTTTCAGTAGTTGTTTGAGTTTGTTGTCTAGTTTTTAGAGGCTATGTTTTTTGTTTACTTTTCTATGTTGTTTTCCATGTCATTGCCGCTGGTTTTATAGAATTTGGTGATTCCTTTTTCAGCTATAGTTATTGATATCAATTTTGTAGATGTTCATAAATGTTTCAGGTTGTATTTAAAGCTTTTCTGGGTTGCTTATCATTTTATGCTCTTTTTCTAATTAAATTTATTATTTGTTTATTTTTTTCTTATTTGTAAATTTATTATTAATATTTATTTGATCGTTTTCAAATGGGATAATATCCCTCTTTTGTGATGGGCATCATGTTGATGAAAATCTGTTGTTGTTGTTGTTGTTGTTGTTGTTGCGGATGTTTTTCTTTTCTTTGTTACGAAATAAAATATTTACCTTCTTATGCATTTTATGAAAAATGCTTTTTTTTCAATGTTTGCTGTGGGTATGTTTTGTAGTGAATAATTAATTTGTATTTGCTCCCTCTTTGTATGTGTTTGGAATTTTGTGATTGTAGCGGCAGTTTGGATGGGATGGATGTTGCTAGAAAGTGGTTGTATAAAGACAGGTTTCTGCGGATATTTTCTTTTCTTTTCTTGGAGCTTAGATTATGTTGAGTTATGAACTCGAGATAGAGATAGAGCATTAAATATTAAGAAAATGGGAAGAAGTTTGTCAGTTAACCGAGCAGGGTTACATATATATATATATATATATATATATATATATATATATATATATTGTGTAAGAAAATTAAAGAACACGTAGGTGTTAAACCCACTGTTCATGCATTTACTTTTATAAAGAGTTTTCGATACAACATAGAGCTTTATATTGTAATGGCTGTTATATATATATATATATATATATATATATATATATATTGTAATGGTTGTTACAATGGTTATTAAAAGCATTGTATCAATCACTACACAAAAATCTTCGCGTTTCGGAGCTACGTGTGCTCCTCATCTGATGATACCCCACATTTACTTACGTATCATATTACCAAAAATAAATCGTTTCATTTATTTTTCATTTCAACTTATCAACAGATGAGGAGCACACGTAGCTCCGAAACGCGAAGATTTTTTTGTAGTGATACTATTCCTTTATAAACAATTGTAACAACCATTACAATACATATATATATATATATATATATATATATATATATATATATGCACTATTTACGCACTCGCTCGGTGATTGAGCACTATGAATAAATAGTAGCTTTTAAAAGCAATATATACTCACCGCTATTTATGCATTGTTCATTCAGTAATGAATTTGAACATTCTCGGCTACTAGCGTACGTTTACATTGTTCATATAACATGGTAAAATTTGCCTCTCTCCACCGAGTGCCCATAGCTTAAATGTAGAATGACCGACTGATGTCACTTCGATCGGATTTCTATCCTGTCTAGAAGCAACCAGATTTCTAACCTTACTGATGAGCTATGATAAGACGAAACAGGACTGTCTGCAGGTGATTATATATATATATATATATATATATATATAGTTTAAGTAAAAGTTTTTTCACATTTGATTGATATTAACTTCATTATACTGACTCGGAGTTAAGCAGACAAATATTAACCGTCTGTTCTTCGGTGTATGCGTCCGATATTTTAATATGTATGCATTTATATGTTTAATTCCATGTCACCTCTACTAGTTGTCCCAGAGCAGCTTCAGAGATTTTAATGAAATTTGAGTATAATATGGCCACCTATGAGAAATAAAAAGAAAAAATTGCTATATTAATTTCTTTGTTAATTAATTATGGTCCCTTGAAAATGTTTGGCAAGTATTTTCTTTATTTAAAAATTGCGCAATTTTGCAATATGGAAGAATATTGATATATATAGATTTTGGAAGTTTAAAACTTTAGCGATCATTTCCTTTCATGCGAATGTGAAGTTCAGGGAAACATAATTTAAGTCCTATAAATCGTAAAATTCGTAACGCTTTAAACGAAAAAGCATTAACGACTTTGTCATTAATTTTCTAGTGTATCACACATACTCACACAAACACCCCCCACCACCCACACACACACACACACACACACACACACACACACACACATATATATATATATATATATATATATATATATATATATATTTCATTTGTAAATGAGTTATATTACGCAACCCAGGTTTCTACCATCTGGAATGTTCAGGCTATTTATAATAACTGGTTTTACCGTCTGTTTAACAACGTTCACGTTACGGCTAATTTTTATGGACGCGCAATTTTCCCAAAAATTGCCCGTTCATAAAAGATCCCTGTTACGTAAGCGTTTTCAAAAAACGGTAAAATCAGTTACTCTAAATTACCTGAAAATACCTGGTGGTAGAAACCTGGGTTGTGGAATATAATTCACTTACAAATGAAAAATATTCCTGAATTCTGCAATATAATTATAATTTTATTGAACACTTTTTTAATTCAATGTGTACTTGTCTAATTTGATTATGACCAAAAATTAAGTAAATAAATAATTACACACATAATATATATATATATATATATATATATATATATATATATATGTGTGTGTGTGTGTGTGTGTGTGTGTGTGTGTGTGTGTGTACAGTCTGTTTGAATGTATTTGTACCTAATTGTGTGTGTATATATATATATATATATATATATGGTAAGTATGATGTGTCTCATGGAGAAAACATAATTATGCAGAAAGGTGTTAAGATAAAAAGTAAGTAAGAATTAATGCACACATAAAAACGGATTTTCTATAATATGCGTGTCATAATTTCTATTTCTACATCTATATTTTTATAGGTGTTTATCTATATGGATGTGGGTATATATATATATATATATATATATATATATATATATATATATATATATATCGTAAGAGAGAGAGGAGGTGAGAGAGTGAGACCTGTGTTCGTATTAATGTATTAATTTTCGTAAGAACTAATGATTTTTTATCTTTTATATAAATTAATCAATGGCTTCATCTCGTACTTCGTGTATTTAACTTCTCCCTTTAAATATAGACGTGCGCACAAGCCTATGCGCATAAACGGTCTATGTTAGTCTCCATTTACCGATAGTACACTTATTCGTCTATATTAAGAATACGTATGAAGTATTTTATTTACAGAGCCTAGATCTTGAAGTATCCTTTTCAATAGATACCGTTTTCGACTCTATTTTCTTTGTGCATTGTTCTTTAGAGAAGTTCTTAATTAGGGTCTGCGGATGCATCAACGCGCTCGAGCCTTTAGTTCCCACTCATTGTGATCAGTAGTAATTCTTGAAATAATTATTAAAGCGTTCTTCATTTGAAGTCTTAGAGTAGCGTACATATTCCAGGGTCAGACGCTAAACTAGCTTTCCACCCTCTCTTCATTTCCCTCATCCTTTTCTTTTATCCTTCTACCCTACCCTGAGATGCATTATTCTCGTGCTTATCAATTTTCCATTAACGGCCAGCTCCATCAAAGACATGATGAAGTTTCTTTTCTGACAGCGGAGTCAGTTTATAATTAACGTAAAGCAACTGATCTAAAGCTCCTAGATTAGCAGCAGCAGCAGCAGCAGCGGCAGCGGCGGCAGTAACGGTGACATTTATATCTCCATGCATCCATTTTTACTTGCAATAACTTTTGTTATAGCACCGTCTGCACGTTCCTTTCGAATTAGGTAACAACGTCATCAAAAGAACAAATATCGTAGATCGTCACGTCCATATATCAGAGAGATGTATACGGGATTTTTTTTATCCCGTTCATCATATTTAATATTGATTAGGGATAATCAAAAATATATGTATATCGATTTTCGTTTTCTTTCAAACGCGTTATAATTTTGGATTTACTGATGATCTCATTATGTATTTGTTAATAAATAGTTTTGTACTTCGACTTACCTTAATTAATATTGTATAGCACGCAGTTTTTTCCAGAGATTTAGTCTCAATGTGAATAATGCATGACACGTATAAGAAATAAATATTAATTCTTTTACCTTGCCACATGTCTTATTTAGGACGGTATGATCCAAAATAAGTCATATTTATAGTCGAAACTAACTGTTGTCAGTTAGAATTAAAATATTGGAAAAATGTCAGTCAGTCAGTTAAAGGTCATAGATAATACACGCTTTAGGCAATCATATCTCGAAAGAGACATGACTGATTGGGCAGAAGATTATCCCGCAGTCGATTGCCTTTGCTTTCTGCGGAAGACTGGTTGCCAGCCAAGGCTATAGAACCCAATCTGTCCTATTATTTAACCCGTAACTGGAGGGAAGTGACGGATTAATACCTTACCCAATGATATTTGTGCGTACGTGAATGCAACGAATTCACACACACAAATACATTTAGGAGAGGTACAGTTTTCCTATTTGGAAAAGTAGTGTGTTTGTGAATGTGCAACGCCAGTCTGCGTCATTCGTCAACAGTTCTCTTTTCAAGACCTACCGGTCTATTTCGTTAGAAGTTAATCTGAGAAAATGGTTCTATATAATATATAGTTTACACATACATATGTACATGCAGACAAATTCACACACATAAAATCATACTGTGTAGACATTTATATATTTGGACATTGAAGTTAACACTTAGAGGCGACAGACTGTTTCAGGCATGACCTGCTGATTGCACCTAACACAAAACAGCCCGTCGCGACTGAGAGTTGACTTCGATGTTCACTTTTATAGATATACATATGTGTGTGTGTGTGTGTGTGTGTGTATGTGTATATATATATATATATATATATATATATATATATATATATATAGTATTTACTAATAAAAATAAATGTATTGTATGCAAATATCTATCTATATATGTATATGTGTGGGATTAATTGCTTAATTGAACTACCTTTAAAAATAGGTTTAATAAAACTTGTATAAAATATAGGTGGCTATGTATGTATATATATATATATAGGCACGTATATTTTTGCAAGTTTTATTAAAAACACATATATGTGCTTAATAAAACTTGTACAACATATAGGTGCCTATATATATATATATATATATATATATATATATATATATATATATATTACAAATTATATTTCAGCATATGTACAATCTTTTTTATATATAGCAATCCTTTCCACACCACCTGATGAAAAACTGTAATTTCTATGTTGAAACAAAAGGTACTCTTTGTAGTGGATATATAAAAAAAAATTTACATGTTCTAAAATATAATTTATAATAAATATTCACAGATCTATATTATATATCGAGCACTGTTTTAAGTTAATGTTTTAGGTGTTGTAAATTCATTTCTTATTCACTCGGATATATATATATATATATATATATATATATATATATATATATAGGCACCTATATTTTTACAAGTTTTATTAAACAACATTGGCAAGTTAGTAAAATTAAGCTTTTTACACAATTTCTCTTTGTATTCGTACAAGTATTTTCTTTGGACATACGTAAAATATGCCCAAATATTCTATATATTGAAGTACATTTGGATATTTTTACACATTCATAACCTCCTGTTAAGATGTTGAAGTAGTATATTATATATTTTAGCTCTTTTTTTTATACATCTTCTTTGATGTGCCATTTTCTTTCAGAACGTAAGCGGTCATAGCTTTCCATATCTCTCTGTCCCTGGTGGCTCTTAGAATGCTTTCTCCTGTTGCACCATGCAACCATCGTTCCGTCATCAACCTTATCAGATCCTTCAAATATATTATCCGCTGCTTCCCCTTGTCTTTTTTCCCCTCTATATGGCCTGTTAGTAAGAGGTTCTCTAAGCCCTTTTTCCTCATTGCATGTCCCAGGAACTTTAGTTGTATCTTCCTGATGCTCAGTATTAATTTCTTTTTCGTTTCCATCCTTTCCAAAACTTCGTCGTTGCTCACATGCTCGGTCCATGATGTCCGCTGCATCATTCTGTAGATCCATATTTTAGCTGCTTCAAGTTTTTCCTTCATTTTCGCAGATATTATCCAATATTCACTGCCATATTGATGAACCAACATCACATAGCAATCCAGTACTCTCCTCTTTGTAAATTGTCCTGTTTCTTAATACTCTATTGCATACATCGAGTAATGTATTATTACCACAAGCTCTGTAAGCTCTTTTACATACATGCACACATATACAAGCACAGAAGCACACATGCACACACACACACACACACACACATACATACAGAGAGAGAGAGAAACAGAGAGATATGTTACATGGTGAAATATTTACCACTTAAGGTTAACTGAAGATATATTTTAATAAATATTTGTCGTTAAAAACTTTCTATGGTCTAAGAAAAAGTGAAAAAATACAAAATCATAGTCTTAAAACTTAGACACCCTGAATAAATTGATTCGTTAATAAATTTGAACATAAGCGTTGTATACACTATTTCTATCTAAATCAAAAGCTAATATTGTAAACATCAACTAGTATGAATTATGCCCATTCAGTACACTATTTTCGTCCTAGTGTAACATTTTGCATAGAGATATCTTCAATTCAGATGCTATCCACAATCATACAAGAAAACAGCTAATGAAGGAAAAATAGACGCCGCACAAAGGTTTCCAAATATTTAATACACTTTGATCTAGTTTTGACTATTCGGTTACAAATAAACATGTACAAACACCATTATATATATATATATATATATATATATATATATTGATTTTTCCATCGAATCACATTTCTTTGTGAGGGAGACTTTCATGAAATTTAGAAACCTTCAAGATGGAGACGCCGGATGTGAATGAAGGATCACTGAAATGGAAAAAAAAGATGAAAACCTGACACTTTGCACTATGTACCTAATAGTGTACAATCCTCTACAGAAATATACACGTGCATGAACAACTATATTCACATACACAGGGACTAGTATAATATTACCTAAGTATAGACGCGTTAATACCTTAGCTGATGGCATTTATACAAAAGCTCACCAAAAGGCAAGCTCATAAAAATCTATAAAAATAAGAATTTTTATTACAATCGAAAATAAACATTGATACAAATTAAATATGCAAATTGAGCATATTTATAAAAGTATGGGCCAGATAGCTTTCAAGCTACAATGGTCTGCATACATATGTACATATATATAAAACTGTGCATTTATCTCCACATGCTTGAGGGCAGACTGATTTGTAAATACCAGAAAATTGAATTTGCTGCTTTTCAAAACTACTTTGAAATTTCAACCAGTCTTTTCTGAAGAACGTAATTTTTTCTAAGTTATACATTCAGCTGAATACTTTAAATAGCGGCAAATGTTTCTAAGAAGGGAGCACACAAACCATACCTTTCAATACTACAAGTCTTCTCATGGGGACACTAAGGTTTAGAACTGTAATCTTATTTCAAAATCGCTTCGTTCGTCGAGGATAAACGCATTTGAATTTCGGTACGAGAAATTCAAATGAAATGTTTTTACATTTCGAATCATTTTTGCTTATTTAATTAAAGTTAGTGTATTTTTTTATTTCACTTCTTTCAGATTTTCTATATTATTTAATAATTATTGAAAAAAAAATTCAAAGTTTACTAAAAGCCCAATTCAGGAATTTTGGTCTTTTCACTTCGATTTTTATTTAACATTTTATTTTACGTTTCTCACTAATGTTCATATAATATTTTTCACTGCAAACCTTCAAAACAGCAGAAAATAAGCCATAAATACGATGTATTTCTGTTTCTAACAAGTAGATCAATATTATGGTTTTGTTGCATTTGTTCATGAAAAACATTAACACAATTTCCATATATTAGAATAGTAAATCTCGGTGTATATATAAAAAAAAAATCCACTTTTATGTCACTGTATTATTTCCTTTTAAGTTTCGTGTCCATTTAGGACCAGCGTTATTAAACTAATGTTTTAAAATCTTTCTTCTTTACAACATTACAAAGACTCTCTGAAACAACTTAATTTTAATAATATCTTGTAGTGTTGATTTTTAACAAATACTTTTCTTTTGCCTACAGGAAAAGTCTGTATGCTGCATACAGTGACCGTCTGATACTAATCTAGACCTCTCACTATAAATAGACTAATATGAATTCAAGCAAACAAAATGGGAAAACTAAACCAGCTCATCAGATAACGTCCAAACCTGTCAGCGTCTCCTTCGCAAATATACGCGGTATCCGCAGTAACTTTTACAGCATAGAATCATTCCTCCAAACTAACTCACCTGATATCTTAGCTTTCTGTGAAACTAACCTTGACCCTTCTATCTTCTGAGTTTTACGTTTCTGGTTACCTTCCCCTGTTCAGGAAGGAATCCACTGTCCATAAGCATGGGCTCGATGTCTATGTCAGCGAACACCTCCCTCTAGCTAGGGTGACCTCCCTTGAATCCCTGGATCATTCTTTAATGTGCTTCCGTCTCTCACTTTTAAGCTCGGTTAGCTATCTCTTCTTTCTCTACCGCTCACCATCCTTCTCCACTCTTGGTACTCGATTGCATCTCTTATAATGTCGATAAGGCCATTTCTTCACATCCATCTGCCCGTATATTTGTGTTTGATAACTTTAACGCCCACCACACCAAGAGGCTTGAAAAATCTGTCCCCGATCTTGCTGGTGTTTACACCATGAATTTTACAATAACCCAATCTCTTACACAAGTGGTGGATTTCCTCACGCGTTTCTCCAATAACCCAAATAGAAGGGGCTCACTACTAGACCTCGGTTTCCATTCCATCACAGACTCTTGCACCGTCAAGCAGCTCTGCCTTCTCGGAAACTCTGACCACGCCGTAGTTTCCGTCAACATTTCATTCCACTCCCACTTAACCCAAGAAACCCAGACTAGCAGAATATTATACTGCTACCAAAGAGCAGACTAGGACTCTTTCCGCGACTTCCTGTGGGACGTCCTTTGGAACAACGTTTTTAGTCTTCCCGAGATCTCCTCTTGGGTTAAGGCTGGCATCGATGCTTTCATGCCAGCCAGGAAATTTCAGCTTAAATCCTGCTCGTCTCCCTTGTTCTCGCCAGCGTGCTCAGCTGCCATTGCCCACCGAAATCACTTCTTCCGGCTCTATCGAAGCCACGCGTCGGACCAATACAGGCGCCTCAGCTCGTAATAAGTGTAAAAAGATACTTAACGAAGCTAAGATGTTGTTTGCTGCCAAGATGAAGCAACGCATAGCATCCTGTAAGTTCGGCGCCAAAGACTACAGGCAACTCTGTAAAAGCGTGCTTAACAAGAGTAAGACCTCAGTAACCTCCTAATCAATGAATTTGAGGTCCTCATGTCGTCAGCGCACAAGGCTGAATGCTTTGCTCGCAGATTCTCCACCAACTCGAGACTAGATTCGTCTAGAGTATCTACACCCGACTTCCCACCTAGAACCGAGGCTCAACTGAATGACGTCCACATTATCAACGCCTAGGTGGTTCAGCATCTCACAGCCCACAGTCTCCTCTCGGACAAACAGTATGGTTTCCGCTTCACCAGGTCTACTGCTGATATGCTAACGACCATTACCGAGTATGTATACCAGGCTCTCGACAAGAATACCGAAGCTCGAACCGTTGGATATCTCCAAAGCGTTCGACAGTGTCTGGTATGCTGGCCTCCTACGAAACTGTGGAGCTATGGTATAACTGGACATTTGTTTGACCTAATCCAGTCATTCCTCTTTAACCGCACATTGAGGGTGGTATTAAACGGACATGCCTCCCAAAACTACCCTACGAACGTGTGTGTCCCTAAAGTCTCTATCTTAGGTCCTACACTTTTTCTGATCTACATTAATGATCTCCCCGATGCCATAAGATCCCAAGTAGGCATGTACGCCGATGACACCACAGTTTACTCTTGCCTCGATCAAAAATCTGGTGTGGGCCACAAAGCGAACCTCGCTGCCGAGCTTGAGAAGGACCTCTAATCCGTAGTGGACTGGGGTAGGAAATGGCTTGTAAATTTTAATGCTTCCAAAGAGAAGCTGCTATCAATTAACCATCATAGACAATCGCACCTAACTCCCACTAACATGGAACATGCTTGCCTCCAAGAGAGTAAAACTTACCCCTCCTTGGTCTCACACACTCAACGGACCTCAAGTGGAATGTCTATATCAAATTCATTGCTTAATCCGCTGCTATGAAAGTCGGCTCTCTGTGCAGGGCCCGGAAGTTTTTCCCGCCTGAGTCTATCCTACACATCTATAAATATACCATCCGCCCGTGCATTGAATATTGCTGCCACATCAGGTCAGGTGCCCCTGCTATCTTCCTAGGGGTTCTTGACAAAATACAAAGGAAAATCTGTAATGTGATCGATACCTACTTGGCAGACCGGCTGCAGTCACTCTCAGACCGGCGTGACGTAGCTTCCTTCTGCCTCTTCTATAAACACTTTCACTGCTTCTGCTCCGATGAACTTACATCACTGGTGCCCTCTAGGTATGAATTTGCATGAGATAATAGATTAGCAACTAGGTTCCACCCTTTTGCAGTGAAACAGATAAGATGTAACCGCAATTTCTTCTCCAACAGCTTCTTTTCTCGCACTTCCCGCCTGTGGAATTCTTTTCCGTATACTTGCTTCCCCGACAGCTATAGTCTCCATGAGTTTAAATGTAAGTTCAATAGACACCTCCTAACACACTAACTCGCACCCATTCTCTCAAACAATCTTCCCATCCACGCAACCCTCATCTTCGGTATCCTTACCCGTCTATCACCTTCCTTCTGACATTTCCTATCACTTTCCCCTATGTAACCCCCTAAGCACTCTTTCAAATCACTTTCCCCTATGAAACCCCCTAACCACTCCTTCTCATCACTTTCCCCTATTAACCCCCTGCGCAACAGTGGCAGTAAAATGCCTTGCTTGGGGTGAAATGATTAAAACAAAAAGTTCCCACTTTTACTCGATTCTGTTTTTTTAGTTAAGACTATCGATATTTCCATAGCAAAAATTATTTTAGCAATATTAATCCAATATTTTTCTCTTTGAGATTTTCATTAAAAACAATAACTAAATTAATGATAAAATTTACTTTTTGTGCAATTAGTGCGTTTCTTGAATCTCTGATTAATTTATTATTAAAAAATACAAAATCAAATATAATATTTTTATAATATAACTTTAATTAGTCGTTTAAATTTCAACTATTCTCGAAAGAAATTTCGAAATTCAAACATTTCTGAAAAGAAACCCCAGTTCTGTGTGTTGGTTTTACCATGAGTAGACCTATTGTATAGCAAACCATCACACATACATTCTCTTACGTGGTCGAGGATTTCAAACTTTAGATTTCAAAAAGTGACATACAGAGATACAAATATATATATATATATATGTTACTAAAGCTTACATTAATGTGTTGAACAGGACTAACTTATTTTACTAACCTAATCGCATATCACTTGAAAAAATGCATATATAATAAGTATTTTATTTGCAATCGTTTGTTCATGAAAAGCATTAACACAATTTTCGTATATTAGAATAGTTAATCTCGGTGTTTATATATAAAAAAAAAGTCCACTTTTATGTCGCTGTACTAGTTCCGTGTCCATTTAGAACCTTCGCGACCATAACTGTCCTCAATTTCTAGTCCTTTCTAATTCTCAGTAAAGACAAGCAATGTCCTTCTTTTTGTCCAGTTTGACATCTCTTCACACAAACCCAGTAAACTCGACCAATTCCAATGTTTCCTCATAATTCTTCATAATGTGTTCCAAGATTCTTTCTGAACTTAATTAAAACTGTCCTTTTTGTTTATGTTTTCCTTAAGGATTACTCCTGTCTCACATGTTCCGTATTGTCACTATTATTTCTGAGAAAGATTTACAATCTACACTGCCATGGTAGGAGAATAAATAACACACAGCTGTTCAGCATAATTTTCCTTTTTTAATACTTTGCTTAGTTTCACTATTCTGATTCACCTTCAGATTTCTTTGTAGCATTTTCTCATTTGCAAGGACACTATACAGAAAGTTAAATATCTCTATGTTTGATTCTGACGTCGCTAATTCGAAACCCACACCTTCTGTTGTCTCTGTCGCGGGTGGTCTTCTATTTAATAGTTTGTGTTGATTTATGCTGGTGCTTTGTCAAGGAGTTCTTTTAAGTTTTTCTCCCGAGTTTTGTTTAATATCTTTGCGTTCGAAGACCATGAATGATAATGAGGGGACATAAGATCTATCGTTAATAATATCGAAAAATAACTGAATTCTTTTGCCGATCATTTAATTACCTGGTATTAGACTGGACGTCGGATAGTGATGTCATATTTGAACTGGAGTCATCACTTCCTAATTTTGATGGCGTTAAAAAGTGCCTCTTGTCGACTAAATTATTTCCCACTATGCCACACTTTTCACACATATGCAACATGCAAGACTTATTGGTACACTATCGCTATTCCCATAACAAATGTTCTTAAAAACTACATTTTTAGTTCTATTTTCACACTTAAGACTATCGCTATTTCCATGACAAATTTTCTTAAAAACTACATTTTATTTCTATTTTCACAGTTAAGACTATCGCTATTTCCATGACAAATTTTCTTTAAAACTACATTTTTAGTTTTGTTTTCACAGTTAAGACTATCCCTATTTGCATAACAACATTTCTTAAAAACTATTTTTAGTTCTATTTTCACTGTTGACACTATCTCAATTTCCATGACAAATTTTCTTAAAAACTACATTTTTGTTCTATTTACACAGTTAAGACTATCGCTATTTCCATGACAAATTTTCTTAAAAACTACATTTTTAGTTCTATTTTAACAGTTAAGACTATTGATATTTCCATGACAAATTTTCTTAAAAACTAGATTTTTAGTTTTATTTTCACTGTTAAGACTATCGCTATTTCCATAACAATTTTTTTAAAATCTACATTTGTAGTTCTATTTTCACAGTTAACACTATCGCTATTTCCATGACAAATTTTCTTTAAAACTACATTTTTAGTTTTATTTTCACAGTTAAGACTATCCCTATTTGCATAACAACATTTCTTAAAAACTATATTTTTAGTTATATTTTCACTGTTGACACTATCGCTATTTACATGACAAATTTTCTTAAAAACTACATTTTTGTTCTATTTACACAGTTAAGACTATCGCTGTTTCCATGACAAATTTTCCTAAAAACTACATTTTTAGTTCTATTTTCACAGTTAAAACTATCGCTATTTTCATTACAAATTTTGTTAAAAACTACATTTTTAGTTCTATTTTCACAGTTAAGACTATCCTTATTTGCATAACAAATTTTCTTAAAAACTACATTTTAGTTCTATTTTCACAGTTAAGACTATCGCTATTTCCCTGACAAATTTTCTTAAAAACTACATTTTAGTTCTATTTTAACAGTTAAGACTATCCTTATTTGCATAACAAATTTTCTTAAAAACTACATTTTTAGTTCTATTTTCACAGTTAAGACTATCGCTATTTGCATAACAAATTTTCTTAAAAACTATATTTTTAGTTCTATTTTCACTGTTGACACTATCTCAATTTCCATGACAAATTTTCTCAAAAACTACATTTTTGTTCTATTTACACAGTTAAGACTATCGCTATTTGCATAACAAATTTTCTTAAAAACTACATTTTTAGTTCTATTTTAACAGTTAAGACTATTGATATTTCCATGACAAATTTTCTCAAAAACTACATTTTAGTTCTATTTTAACAGTTAAGACTATCCTTATTTGCATAACAAATTTTCTTAAAATCTACATTTTAGTTCTATTTTCACAGTTAAGACTATCGCTATTTGCATAGCAAATTTTCTTAAAAATCTACATTTTTAGTTCTATTTTCACAGTTAAGACTATCGCTATTTCCATGACAAATTTTCTTAAAAACTACATTTTTAGTTCTATTTTCACAGTTAAGACTATCGCTATTTCCATGACAAATTTTCTTAAAAACTACATTTTTAGTTCTATTTTCACATTTAAGACTATCGGCATTTCCATGACAAATTTTCTTAAAAACTACATTTTTAGTTTTATTTTCACAGTTAAGACTATCGCTATTTCCATGACAAATTTTCTTAAAAACTACATTTTTAGTTCTATTTTCACAGTTAAGACTATCGCTATTTCCATGACAAATTTTCTTAAAAACTACATTTTTAGTTTTATTTTCACAGTTAAGACATCCCAATACACTGAGACTCACATTTCCCATTTCTTTTGCATTTCTTTAATAATAATGATGTTAGATTCGGAAAGCTTCTTCCGAAAAACCTCTTCTTTTTGAAGCAAACTTCCAAAAGGATGCTTCCATCATTTTTACAATCAATTCTAGTGTTAGACGCTATCGTTTCTACATAAGTTACACTTTTCATTCCATATTGTGACATTCAAACAACGACATTATTTAGTAACCGTCTAACTGGAGAGGTTCTTAGACCTTGTATTATTGGAAAAATTATTATAAAAATCCTTCTTATCACTTTTTAAAAATTATTAATGGAGAAAAATAATAAAATTTCAATTTTCTATTATACTATCATCTTTCTTATTCTGTTAATTTTTACTTTTATAGCGAGGTCTGAGAAACGTGAAAATGTCGTCAGAAAAAAAGAAAAGAGAGCAGAATTTCTATATGTTATCCACTCTTTTATAGGTCTGATTAACAACCACTCTCTGCTTCAGAAGAAAACTAAAATGATAGAAATGTAGTTCTACAAAAGAAAATGAAAATTTAATGGACGGTGCGAGTAAGCAACAAGGAAGTCGTAATAATAATGGCAACAGAAAGAGCATTTCTTCTATGAATTTGAAAAAGATAGCTGAAATTTCTTGGGCACAATGAGGACATTGAACCCTCACGGAGCATATTGAGGGCAAGAGAGATAGGAGAAATCATCGCGAAACTTACCTGCTTGTGTGAATTGATGACGGAATAGAATCCTTTCGTAATAGGAAAGGAAACTGCTAAAATCCAACCGTGTTGGTGAGCCATGATCGCCTATTTCCTGAAGGAAGACGACACATAGAAAATGAAGAAGATAGAGCTCAGGGTAATGAATTCAGTGCGTGAATCTGTAGATAGGTTCGTGATATAAAAATAATATCGTAACAATTTCCCAGCAAAATGCAACGTTTATTTAGTAGAAAACGTGTTGAACAGTTAAGTACGAAAGAATTTTGAGAGAAAAGAGTTATGCATATTCCTTCTAAAAGCAACCATATAATTTAGACGGATATTTTCTGTAAAATGTCTATAATTTCAATTCAGCTAATGCAACTGAACAGAACTTACATTTTCACGTTAATCTTTAAAATTTTGATGGATATTCTCCGAGTTCAAAATATGTGCCGATCTGAAATATCTTATATACATTGTATTTATTTCTGAGATGAGTAATTTTTAATATCTTGGTATTATGTTCTCATCAATGAAAACAATAGGTCGAAATAGTACCAAGATATTGAAAATTCCTCATCTCAGAAATAAATACAAATAATGGCAAGTGGCACGAACCCACTAGCATAACCAGTTGTCAAAAGCATCTGACACTGAATATAAAAGGCTCCAAAAATACACCACTAATATTCTACGGTGGCGTAGTGGATATAGTAGTTGTTTATGCATGTGTTAGTATCATCTAGATGTCACAAGTTCTATCCTTGGATCTGGTAGTGACGCTCCAAAACCCACAAAGAAGAACACTAACTGATTTCCCAGGATATATCACAGTAATCAACAAGATAATCCATATCAGCCAATCAATGGACACCTGATGATGACTAGAGGGTACTTGGTCGAAACGTTGTTTGTCTAATAATATCTATATCAACCAAAACGAGAACAATAGTTCGTCTTATATACTACAAACCAACAGGATTAAATTCCACTGAATGTCTATGGAATTGGAATTTTTCGAACAAAATGAATCCTCTGAACAGAATATATAAATCTATATAAAATAAGTCAGTTTTGCAATTTTTAAGGTATTATTTAAGATATATTTATTTCATATATCTATTGACTAATTGTATTATCTCATTAAATATTTGTTAGAATATATAAAAAATAATCTTACCTGCATGCTTTATTGAAATTGTGACTCATAGCGTTTATCTCTGGTAGTATTTTCCCCAACTTCATAATTGTAATCGTCGTGAAAATATAGGTTTTGTCCTCGACTGAACCTTGACGTGCGTGGTGCAAAAACCTGTTATCTTTGTTGTTGTTATTTTATCTTTCTTGCTATATTTATCGCTTCAGCACTTTTCAGTGACTAATACATTTCTTCTCGTTCATCCTTACATTTAAAAATATATTTGTACATATTATATGAATATAAACATGTTTACTATATCTATTTTAAATTAATAACATTTCTAGACACATGTATCAATAAAAGTAAGTAATTCTTCTAAAAACTGAAACCTGAAATCGATTTGCACACACGTAATAATTATTACATTACATGCTCGCGTGGTAATTTTATGTAATTTTTTCCTTCATCACGCATGCGCATACAGTACTTTATTAATCATGAAACAGGAAGAACATTAAAAACTTCTTCCGTCATTACAACTGACATTATTTTAGCGAACATCTTGTTCCTGATTGCAAGCGTCAGAGAAAGCTTGTTATCCGTATTTATCTCGTTCAAAATTAGTGCTCGCTACATTTTTTTAATTCTTGTTTAATGATTTTTCATAAAGAATCAAAAGACGAGTCAGTTGACAACAGACATATGAACAGTGAATTAAACTGATTCGTGTACCGCAGTCTGTCCGGAAATAAACGAAATAATACAATATCAAGCTCAAGCATCTGGTAACTGCTTTCTATAATGGTAATCAATGATATCTCTTGATCGTGATTGTTACCAATTTTAACATTGTTTCTGATTCATCATTTAGTTTCCATAAATAAACAAGTTAGATGAGTAATAGTATATAAAACGATATTACTAACAGATAAACACCTTTTCAAACTTATTATCTAAATAATTCATTGATAACTTAATAAACATGTAAAACAATCTACCAGTGGGATGTTATTCCTGAGTATGACGATGATCTACAACCAGAAGATCAGGCTACTGATCAGGATATTGAGAATTTTTATGGGTATTGAAACACCTCTTAATCATTGCTTTTTTTATCTACTTTGACTCAGGGTGGTAGCATGTAATGTAATAATTATTACGTAAATTGTTTGTGATTAAATAAGAATTATCATAAAAATCTTTGAAAGTAAGACAGAAAGAAGTCACGTCAAGGCGGTTGGAGAATGACTTGAGTGAAGATGTCAGATCAAGACCGATAAGATTGCATATTCTTCTTTGGTTTTTGTCGACTTCGAGGTATAGACCATCTATGAGAGCAATATTCAATCCTCGGATGACTGACAGATTTATAATTGAGTCAGAGGGATTCTGACGATAAAAAATATCTAAAGCTACAGAGTGAATAAATTTATTAGCAGCAGAGTTAGCAATTGATAATCTCCTGATGATCAATATTCGTAGAAATTGTTTAATATATTTCAGAATTCTTATTTTGATATTACTGCATAGTAATGGTCTTAATCCTCCATGAAAATAATTAATTTGCACAAATCAACGTAGTGAACATTAGGAGAAGTTCCTCACATCAAATGGATATATATTTTACTGCAAAACGATTCTTTAAAAGACTTAATATATTCAGTTCAGTAATTGAAATATTCAGGTTCAGTAATTGAAATAGCTACCGATACCAGAGATGGGAATAATCTATGTTTAAAATTATCACCGCAGATTGGTAAAATATCTCATTCGTTTTTATTATGACTTAATAAATAAAAAATTCTTTAAAATGAATATTAAATAGGCATCACTAGTAGGATTAGTTTTTCGTTACTTCATGATTTTTTTTAGTCAGGTGATAAACTGTAAAAATCATTTTCGCAGAGACTTAAATGTGCAAAAGATTTCAAAATCAAACTATGAAATGAAATACATGATTTTCCAGACATGAAGTAATGATTTAAACGTAAGCGTGAATCTGACCGAACAGTGAATTTTTAGACTATTTCGAATAATACTTTGATGTTTCGATATGAAACTGCGTTATCTGAAAGGCGGAATTTATTTCAACCAAGTCTACATGACTGAGACAGAACGTATTTCAGGTTAGACATATAAAGATTGGAAATGTTTAAATAATGAACTTACAAATACGTATTTAGTGGAAATTAGTAGAAAGCAATTTCAAATATGATATATTTTAAGTAAAACGTCTACTATTAATACAACTAATGTGTGATACGTTTTGTTCCATCAGTGTATATTAATTTAAATATAACCCATTTCTGATTAATTTGGTTGGTTAGTGAAACATGTTAAAACAAAAATTTATTTCAAATTGTCTTACCTATTTACCTTTAAAATATTTTAGCTGAATAGCAAAAAGAAAGACTTTTTAAAACTGATCAATCGACAGAAAATTATTGTGTTTTGGTTGTATGTATGGTAGACATTTTTCTTAAAATATATCATATTTGAAAATATTTTCCCCTTTTATTTGATAAAATTCTGAAAAAGCAGTGCTAAAGGATTTAAGTGAAGTGTACATATTTGATATTCTTGGAAAACGAAATTGTATTATGTATGTTTATGTCGTAATTTATGCTTAACGTAATAGTTTTACGTGTAAAAGTGAGCTTCTAAGATATTTAAGTTCGTTTAGGACATAAACCTTTTGCATATCACGAGAGGGTGACTTAAGTGTCTTATCTAATGGAGAGACTTAAGCAGACTTAGAGACAACCGCAGACTAAATGCTCATGGAGGATTCTTTTAATAGCTCTCTTATGTTAAATATTTCCAGCTTGTCACCCAATAATGCCATTTTGTCTGTAAAACACGCATGAAGTCGCTTCACTATAATATTGAACAGGTCCACTTAATCGTTCGATATCCATTTAATCTGATTTAAGCTAGCGATCCAAAATTTCATTTCTAAGAATGTTCAAGCGAATTAACAACGGAAGTCGAGTTTACCGTTTCAGCTCGTCGATGGTATGAGTTACGAGATGCTTTTGGGCAATATTAAGAGATTACATGGATAAAACTTCGTAGATGTTATTTAGTTTCAGTTTATAAATACGAAACTGAGACAAAGTGAGATCCATTTTTAATAAAGATGTAATAAGAAAATTCTAAAAAGTGAAAGATACACTTACCCCATAGAGGACAAAAACATTTTCTGTTCAAACTTCTGATTCTTTCAAACTTTCTGATGGTGTGGGTTCGGTTATGTTTGACACAAGGCCATTTCGCATTTTGACACAAGGCCACTTCACTCACTACAATAATTAATGGAGACTCGGACTAACGGATTAAAATTTCAAGAAATCTTATTATGAAAAATTTCCGCTATTCGGCAGGAATTAAACCTGGATCTTTCAGTGTTTAGCAATGTGTAGTTATACCGGTTTAGCAGTAGAATTTAAATAAATATACTGTTTAATATATAAACGGAACGTATACTCAAATACGAATATCCACTAATAATAGCGATTAAAATAATAATAATTTGTCGGATTAATTAATCCATTCTTATGTTTTGATGGGGAAATTGTCGTCATTTTATATTTTTAATTTCGCGAATGCATTTTTTTGTTTTTGATTTTGTCGACTCCACAGTATAATAGAGTCTGTAATAAAAAAATGCCATGACGAACTTTACTCCGCTAGCAACCTGTAAACTGGATGCTGTACTGCTTTGCATTTGCACCGGAAGAGCCAATACAAACATTACAGAGAGTCCGAATGCCAATCTGAAAACAATGCAGTGGGTTCGAAAAGAGTTGAATAATATAACCATTGAATATCATGGTAGTTGGAGTGATTACTAGTAATGCTGACGTTATACCTTCATTCATTTTCTCACTGGACCTCAGACTCAACATAGAAGCTTATATTATGTGCTTTATATAGGTAGTGCTGTCCTGGGTCAAAATGGTGGCCACTGAAAGACCCTATCATGGTTGTCATACACACTTTTCCGTCACATTACCGCTTACATCTGGTTACCTGACTTCTCAGACTGTAACCCTCTTGATTATGATGTGTGGAGAGCAATCAAACAAAATATTTTCTTGTAACATCAAAGATGAACTGACAGCAAGGATTATGGCAGCATTTTCGAATTAAACAAGGGAACCGTCTAGAAGAGTTGTAGGCAATTCTGAAGTCGCGATTGAAGCCAAAGACAATTTTATTGACTAAATTTAATATTTCAAAATATTTTGTGTTATTTTGGTAAATATATCTGTGAAAATGACAACAATTCACCCATTGCATCCCTCTCTCCCCCCCTCTCTCTCTCTTTGCACACACACACACACACACGCACGCATATATATATATATATATATATATATATATATATATATATATATATATACTTTTTTATTACAAATGTTTATAAAAGCATTATATCACTACATAAAACGTTTCATGTTTCAGAACAATACTATTTCTCTTCAGGTGATATTTTAAAATAAATTTTGAAAATGGCAACAGAACTGAATGCTCAAACGAAGTGTAGATTTATAAATGTGCAAGATAGATTCTGAAGATAAAAATTTTCTGGCCCGAAACAGTGATCCAACCTTCCTAGTATACGCAGCTATAGATTCGATATAGTTGTTCCACTTCAGATCGGTTGAAAAGGTGAGGCCAATTAGGTGCAGTGCTTTGCTCTCCAGGAGATTAGCATCAACAATGCTGAGGTATGCAGGAAAGTCTATCCAGGTTTATATATAAAATAATTAAGAGACTGTTGGAATTTCTATGACGTATAATAACATAAGTGCCCCTAGAGAATTTAACACACAGACGACATATTGGAGTAAATAGGGACCAATACATGCTGCCAGTAAACTACCTGACAAGCATATGTAAATAGATTGTAGAACAAGGATCGGTGATGCTGAAAATAGAATGCTGATAATTAGTTAAATGGATAGGAAGATGTGGAGTGATGTGATTACCTTTCCCATTAAGGGACACGGCAAATAGAAAAAAAAAATGTTCGCATTAATCGACCTGTTTCAAATATGGAGATGTTATATTACACTTTTCTGAACAACAACCTTGCCTAGGTCATTTCGTCACCTATTCACTTGATTTGCGTTTAAATTCCCCATAGACGAATAACATTTGATTATTTTGTTATCATCATTAGTTTCAAAGGAAAGAGGCTTTATTTATTTAATCAAAATCAATGAAACTGAAAGAATGAAACACAAGGAGTAAAAAAGGAATTATGCGAAATCGCAAAGAGAAGAAAGGGTATAAAGAAAATAACAGAACCAAAAAACTAAAAAGCGAAAATCGATTTTTCTTAAACATCTGAGAAATTATATTTCTTTAAAGTTAATTTTCTATAAAATTAGACATTTTCAAATAAACTGATTTAATTAATATATCAAGTTTACGTAACATGACCTTTTTATTTTTCTCAAAAATAAATAGAAAATAAAGAAAATACATGAAAGCCGATACTCAGTACGAACTATTTTTCTTATGCTGCCTTTCCAAATAAATATGCACGCACACACACACGCACAAGCGCTCATTCAAGAAAACAGATGTAGCGCACGCATGCACGTACACAAACAAACAATGAAAAGAGAAAAGATAGAATCGTTTTAATAACAAAAGAGACACATTCAGTCGTTTGTTTATTTTTCATGGGTTAATCATTCTAAAACGTATTTGTACGGAAAACATACTCTACGCAAACCGACAGAAAAAATGGTCTTGTTTTCAAAATAACTTGGCATTAGCGGGTAACATTTAATTCACAGCAACTCTATTAGTAATAATGTCTAAATGTCTAATTAATATTTAGATATAAGTAATCAAGTGAACACACACACACACACACACACACACACACACACACACATATATATATATATATATATATATATATATAGCAAATAAAATGTTTTTTTTCCAAGACCGTATGGCTATTTTAACGAGTGAAACTAACACCTGCTTGATCGGCGATCATAATCATTATAGTGAAAAGCAGTTATTTGTTTTAGTGTGTGTATATCTAAAGAAAACAGAAGTAAGGCTAACAAAAAAGAAAAAAAAAAGGAAAACGAAGTAGAAGAAGAAAGAAACAAGGAGAAGAGGCAAAGAAAAAAGTGCAAAGAAAAAGCATGTCGCAAATGTAACAGAGGAGCTGCCAAATGACGATCTGTAAATCGAGAAAGATACATAAAAATGTAACAGATGTAACAAATGTAACAGAGGAGCTGCCAAATGACGGTCTGTAAATCGAGAAAGATACATAAAAATGTAACAGATGTAACAAATGTAACAGAGGAGCTGCCAAATGACGGTCTGTAAATCGAGAAAGATACATAAAAATGTAACAGATGTAACAAATGTAACAGAGGAGCTGCCAAATGACGGTCTGTAAATCGAGAAAGATACATAAAAATGTAACAGATGTAACAAATCTAACAGAGGAGCTGCCAAATGACGGTCTGTAAATCGAAAGATACATAAAAATGTAACAGATGTAACAAATGTAACAGAGGAGCTGCCAAATGACGGTCTGTAAATCGAGATACATAAAAATGTAGATGTAACAAATTAACAGAGGAGCTGCCAAATGAACGGTCTGTAAATCGATCATAAAAATGTAACAGATGTAACAAATGTAACAGGAGGAGCTGCCAAATGACGGTCTGTAAATCGAGAAAGATACATAAAAATGTAACAGATGTAACAAATGTAACAGAGGAGCTGCCAAATGACGGTCTGCAAATCGAGAAAGATACATAAAAATGTAACAGATGTAACAAATGTAACAGAGGAGCTGCCAAATGACGGTCTGTAAATCGAGAAAGATACATAAAAATGTAACAGATGTAACAAATGTAACAGAGGAGCTGCCAAATGACGGTCTGTAAATCGAGAGAGATACATAAAAAATTGATAAGAAATATATATGGAAAAGTAAGGCGCCCGTTTACCCCCGGATTATCAACTTTTTTCCCGTTTCAGTCAAAAACAGTGTTTGGATAATGTTAATATAAATACAAGTCGTTTTCTTTTGGATATAAATACATCTCCAAAAGAAAGATATGGCCATCCAGATACGAGCCTGTTTGGCGGTAACGCAAATCATTAGACATCCGCTTACTTCCAGCAGCGATTCAAACTCGATAGATTTGGTGTAGGTCGACCATCTCTCCCTAACCTATCGGCGCATGGCTGACAGGAGAGGAAATTTTAGCGTGTTATATATACGCGGTGTATACACATGTCAGCCTCCGAGAGAACTCAATTGGTGACTGAGTGCTATTTATGTGTATAAATGTTCACGTTTCGATAAAAATGACAGATAAGTTGTTGTGGTTAACTTTTTTTTATGTATACTTTTTCAAGTGGTACTATATATATATATATATATATATATATATATATATATATATATATATATATGTAGTAAATAAATAATTATATAAAAACTATCTGAATGTCTTATTATCCAATACACTTTCGGGTATACTTCAACAATTTTCAAGGATGATGTTTATTGGAATTTTAACTGAATATAGGGATTGTTTTATGTAAATATCTACAGTTATCAGAATGTTTTATTTTTTAAATACTGTAAGTACAACGTGTCTGTGTTCACTGTTGATATTATTTGGCTTTTTCTTATTAGTAATGCTGACATTATTTTTAGCCATTTTTGCAAGTGGGTGGTGCTGTTATATTTGTATTATAGAAGAGTATATTCCCTATAAAATTTGGTATGTCTCCATGTGTATATAAATGATACCTTATAGAGCTATGTTCAAAGAGATGTAACGTGAGTATTTGTTACACATGTTGTAGTACGTCCATTGTAATTATTTAGGAATTAGGATTGATCGGGAGCATAGTTTTTTTAAAGGACATCTAAATTCGTAAATAATATTGATTCGTTGTATTTTAAAACTTACAGGTGAATTGTTATTTTTTATGATGAGGCTTACAGTTTTAAATGTTGTGTAATAGATAATTAATTTAATTTTTCATAGAAATAGCAATTTACATATACACTCGACTACTATTTAGGCCAATAGATGGAAATAAATAGAAAAATAAATAATTTAAATACGATTATCCACAAAACAAGGAGTGAAAATAATAAAATCTGTCGGATTTATAAATATATATCGATTACTTCTTTAGAATACTGCTTTGTTTAACAATAATAAACAGATCTGAAAATTTCGAGTAATCTATAAAGAGATGAATTTCGCTTAAAAGCACAATCTAACTTAAGAGTTAATTTCTCCGTAGAGCTCATTGTATTCATCGACGGTCTCCCCTGATCAGGAGGATGTATATTCCATTTTAGTCAAAAAACGCATATTTTCTTAATAAAAATTCTCGAATATTCAGGCCAGTTGACTAAAATCAACAAATATACTGTTTAATAAATAAACGGAACGTCTACTCAAAGAATAGTTTCCATTAAAAGTACGATTAAAAGTAATGAATATACACAAACACTGACACACACACACACACACACACACACACACACACACACACACACACACACACACACACACACACACATATATATATATATATATTATAATTTACTATTGATTTTCTTGGCATTCATATTTCATTAGGTCTAGGAACAGTTTGTATTTTATGAGAGATTTTCAAACTCGCTTAAAGCTTGTGGTGTGTTATCAGAATACGGTCATCTTTAATGGCTACCGACACACTTTGTTTCATAGTTTGCAAGGAAAATCAGACAGAGACAGATTGTGTGTTGTGGATACGTGTGTGATTCATCAAAAATTGGAAAAGCATACACGCCTAAGTTCTGTATAGAGAAGAGTCTTTTTCGTACTTTATTTTTTAACAATAATTTCACCCCAAATAAGGCAGAACCACCACTGGCGAGGGGGGGGGTTACATAAGAGGTGAGTGATGAGAAAGTGGAACAAGTTAATGGGGATGTCAGAGAATAAGTAAGAAAAGAATGAGAAAAAAATTGCGTGAACATGATACAAGGGTTGTCTCTAGGAGGAGGGATTGCGAAATGAGATATTAACAGAAATCATAGCATGAGCAGAGTTTCAAAGAATGTAATACTACATACCACGGCAAGAGTCCAGGATAGATATAACCCCTCGTCACAAGACTTGACTGTAAAATTAAATGTATTTGCAGAAATCATAATGTTATTAAGAATACTTTAATCAAGTTTGCTCAAAAGATATGAAGGTGTCCAGAATCCTCATCAGAATCTTCAAAACTGCGGCCCCTGAGATTTTCCTTCAGCTTAGAAAAATACCAGTTGTATGTTCGTATCAGTTAAGTATTTTGTGATTAGGATAGACATGTGGCAAGTTCCACATGGTAAAGTTTGCATCGGCCTTGTGCGACGAAATGTCTTTCCGAACTCCCCCGCAAAATGTTATCTGACTCAGTGGATATAGATGAATCTGTCCTGTCAAAGAAGTTGATTTTCGGAGCTTCCACATAATCTGAGTTGCTTGGCCTTCGTTGGTCTTGAAGGGGCATTATACCAGAACTGGGAATCTTAATCTCTGGATCTTAACTAAAAATAATTAGATGCGGCGTTTGACAGTGGTCACGAACGACACTTGAATTCGAGCTAATCAGCATGACCATGAAAACTAATGAACTGTGGCAAGCTGTGTGATATTAATAAGTATTTCAAGTCCTAAACCAGAATTTCATCTCAACTTTGGCATGTTAGGTTATTTCGGCTAGAGTGAGGATTTATTTACATGACAATTATTGAGGAACACTAGAGTGTCCTCTAAAATACTGCGGAATTGTTTTGCAGATACTTGCTTCAGTGTTTAAGAATATTGTTGAGAAGCCCAAACTATGCGTCTCTTGTAAATGTTTTATATTTTTTCGATTTTTTTGTCTATGAGCATTAGACTACTTTTCACAAAGAACAAGAGAAATACTATCACAGATAACTGAGTGGGGTTTGCAGGTTGTTTTGGACCAAATGTCTACATAATTGTAGTCTTTTTAATGCAGATTGTTATCTTGCTACGATAGAGAATCCTATGATTTTTTTGTTTCTTTTATAGTTTACGTACATTTTACATTTGTCACCGTTTCTACTACTTCCTGTTCCGCCCGTAGTAATCACTGCAACCATCACAATAACGCACATAGTTAAAAGACGCGTTTTGCATAATTTCATAATTATAAATCCATTACTATAGCATACACTGTAAATACATTTATAATATTTTTTCTCTTATGGTCTGCTTTAATATCATATCATTACCTAAAATTTGTTTATGGTAGCCACCTTTGTATACATTTATTTTACTGCTTTATCTCGCCATATAGAAACTCATTCACCATATGGAAATTCGCATTATAGATAAAATCAAAACAACATTAAAAAAGAAATTAACAGATATATATTTTTGGCAATAATAATTTTTTTCAGCAATACATTTTTGCAAAATAAATTACTAATGCTCCAAAGAAAATTTAACTTTGGTATTAAATGTCCTATATGACAGCAAACAAAAAAAAAATCTTAAAGCTAAGCTTCAGCTTTTCAATGCCATTGTCATCTTCATTTTTCAATTCTTTTTATCTTTTTATTTATTTATTACTAAAACTAGAATCAAATTTATATATTTTTTCTAGTTTCGCCACTTTTAGATTTTTATAGACCTGGTAATTAACAGGACTTTGTCTAGTTTTATCTGAAGGTGTTTATCTGGTTGCATAAAGTATACGCGTGCAAGACGATTGCGTAAGCAGAACACAGATAGTTTTCATTAAAATGTGTTTAGACAATGTTCTTTAAAAAAGACAACTATTCATTCATCGATGTCTGCATATAGAACCAATGAGTGTTAATTTGCCTTTTTTAACCTTTAACAATTCACGGTCAGTTCTGCATGGGCTAGATGAATGTGAGTACTTCACCTGTTGTTTCTTTATATTAATCATCACATATATTATTTTCGTTTTTTATCAACGTCGCTATGTAAGCGAATATGTTTATGCCTGTTAAGAAATGTTGGCTTTGATCAGTCGAAACGCTTCCACCTGTTTATAGGCTTTCTTGGCATCTGATTATAACGTGTGCGATAAAACTGATTATATTTCCAGCATAAAGAAAATATTTAAACGTCATTGTTATTACGTCCAAGAAATCTCTTAACTTGTTTAATAAGTTTTCGTTTTTTTTCCAACTGAAAATAGATTTAATGTTTAATTTTTAAGTTACCTCATCTTATCAACAATATATAAATAAAAACACCCATTTTTACTTAATTCATATGCATCCGCATCCGTATGATAGAGCCAAAAATGATTAAATATTTTGATGTTTACAGAAGAGAGGATAATATGTATGATTTTCACTTATTATAAATTTCTCGATTTAGCTTTCAGGTTCCATGAACGAGTGCCAAAATACCTGATCTTCCTAAAGATTATATTTAGATGATAACCAAGTAACATTTTTCAAAACAGAACTCTTCATATCACTCGAAAGCAAGATAAAATGCCCGATTGAATGAGGAGGTTCAAACGAAGATTTCTTTGATGCGATGAAATTGAAGACTAACGTGTGCCTGTCTATCAAATATCTCAGGAAGTTGTACGTTCATATCTTTGTATAGTTCATTAAACCTTTGAAACTTTCTTTTAATAATTGTCATTTTGTACATGACCCAAAGCCACTTTATGTAATGCTACACAGTAAAAGATATGTGGCAGAGATAGCAGTTAAAGCTTGCATTGAAGACGGTAAGATTGTAGTGACCGAGGAAGCATCCTCTTATGATCGCCCAAACGTGTATCACGTATGGCACTTAACTGACCATATTCAAAATAATCATGTAACATAGGCATCTTTTACTTACATATGATTAGGCATGTATCATCAAGTAGAAAGTGAAAACTAAGGTAATAAATTATGTAAAAGCGTTTGATAAGTACCCTTTGGAAACGTACTACTTCATTTATTTCCTCCAGTTAGGTTAAATAACATGACTGATTGAGTTTTATATTCTTGTTTGGCTAACAGTCTACCGCAGAAAGTAACTTCGACCTATTTCAGGAAAATGTTCTGCTCAGTTACTTATGTCACTTTTGAGACATGATCGTCCAAGCGTGTTTCACGCATGGCACTTAACTGAATGACCTATTTATCACACACTTTTTCCTTTTCTATCTCACATATTCGTTTCTTCTTCCGTCGTTACTTTCTTTTACACACTTTTTCCTTTCTTTCTTTCTCACAATCTCTGTTTTTCCTTCCTTCATTTTGCATGGTGTTCTAGGAAATCCTTCTGTAGAACCACATTTCAGTTGCCATGTGTCACTACTACTTCTGTTAAGAAATTTGTCTCACATTTACTGTTATATAAGAGGATTGATATTACATAAATGCTCAGCAATCCTTTTCTTGTTTCTAACGAAATTCTCTTGTTTCTTAATATCTGCATAATTTTTTTAATCATATCACCCCGAGTAAGGCGGTAACGCCACTGATGCGCAGGGGGCTACGTAAGAGTAAAAAGATTAGGAAAGAGAAAGCCGGAAACCACATCCTAAACAGGGAACAAGGGATGAGCCTGAAAGAAAATGTATTCAGCAAATGTAGAAAACAGAAAGGAGTATAAAACAAGGATATGACTTCTCACCGTACTTATTCAATCTGTTCAGTGAAGTGATTCTGGGAGACTTAGAAAACCTACCGGGATTCAGTATTGGCGGCCGCAATCTTAACATAATATATACAGATGACACTGTTTTGATAGAAAACACAAAGAAAACTGCAAAAACTCGCACAGAAGGCAGTGAAAGAAATCAAAGAGAAAAGACTAAAAATAAATTGCAAGAAAACATAATTAATGGCTGCTCGTAAAATGAATAGTCTAATGTGCAAATTACACATTAGAGTTACTAAAACCATATAAGGACAAAAATTTAAATATTTGGGAAGCGTTTTAACAGAGGAGATAAAGTGCGACACTGATATATGGGATGGGATAGCGACTTAGATTTCCTAAAGATAAGCAAAGTATGAAGAAATAGGAAAATTTCGTTACAGAACAAAAAAAAAAAAAGAATACGTATGTGTTATATAATATCAATACGTCTATATTATCATATAGCGAATTCTGGACACACTTCACAAAAATGAAGAGACTTGAAGTAACAGAAATGTGGTTGAGAATACCCATGGTCTAAACGAGTGAACAACGACGACGTTTGAAGGACAGAATTAAACGTACTCTACTTACATTATTCGGACTATTGTCCGCATCTATGTTGCCATTTGTACGACGGTTCGGCTGTTGTACAATCCGGCCTACTTCAGGTGCTAGGAGTTTCGAACCGAACCTTTTATTAAAATCTTCATTCCTTGAGTAGAGTCTCTTTTGGTAGTCATGAACTATCTCCCTCTAACACTGTAAGTTACTTGTTCAATACTGCTGTAGCCTGGTATTGAACTCACAACTCTTTGGGTCAAGTCACAGGAACTATACAGCGTCTATATTCACTGGGCCATGTGTCCTTAAGTGGTGAGTAAGTAACTTACAGGGTTAGAGGGATGTAGCTTATGACTACCAAAAGAGGCTCTATGAAAAGAGTGAAGATCATATACCCCATTGATTGTAATAAATGGTTTTGTTCTAAATTACTAGCACCTGAGGAAGGCCGGATCGTATAATGGCCCAAACGTAAAAACGTAAATAGCGCAAATACTACCTCATGTCAGAAATATAGAGAGAAAAAAACTTATTCTTAATATCAGAAAATGGCATTTAATTTTTCTTGGGCACATAATGAAGAAGACTTGAAATATGTGATATTCTCAAGACAGATTGAAGGCAAGAGGGATAGAGAAAAACAATACATAAGTTAACTTATGAGTGTGAGTAAATGAATGGCAAGTTTGGGTTTAGGAGAGATAACAAACAAACAGCATTTTTAAAGAGGTACAAAGAACAGGGACTTGTGGAGAACAATGATTGATAGCGTTCTTAATGGACACGATATACAGAATAAAAAGCATTTTATATATTAGTGTAAGACTAGTGAATTATATCAACAGTAAAAGTATGACTTATCATCTTGATTCAGTCACTTTCCTACCGAAGTGACGTGACCCTGTCTTTTTTACAAATAATTTCATGGTAACTGCTCTGGTGAATTTTTGCCTGGTACCCTATCCACGTGAATTTAAGCGTGCTGCCTAATAGCCATCTAGGTCCCAGCGTTTACCATCGAAATAGTTAAATACGCCCTCTACTTCTACTCCAACAGTTTCTTTTCTTGCAATCCCCGCCTGTAGATCTGCTTTCCTTTTACTTGCTTCCTTGATAGCTATAACCGCCAAAAATTTAAATACATCGTCATTTGCCATCATCTGCTTTCTCGAATCGCATTCATTTTTTATCATTTCTTAAATAACCCCGTACCCAGTCTTTTCTTTCACTGTAACCAACTTGCTTGGGGGGAAATGATTAAATAAAAACAATTAATAAGTTGACCTTGTACCACACCTAGCAGAATGTTGTTAGTAAGCATAAACAATTTAATTTATTTCGTTTATTCACTTTTATATTTTAGTCATTTGCGATATGCTCAAGTTCTTCAAATCCCCGGCGTGAGCAATATTTTGCATGTTCTGCTATCAAAACATCCCCTATGATATTGTGTAGGATTAACCCATTTATTTTATGTGACGTAACTCTTCAAGTAGTAAGCTACCATGGTTACCTACAACTTCCTTTCGTTCGAAACCCTAGCAATATTTTTTTCTATTACTACCATTCCAAGTCCTGGTAGTGCCAATCATTTACACAAGATCGTCAGGTAGAACATTTGCTATTTTGCTATGCCCCTTTTGCACTCAATATGTCAAATTTTTCAAGACCTCTGTCCTCATTATGTAACACATTATTTTTGTCTGTTTCTTATTGTAAATACAAGAGTATTTTTTTTATAATCCTTAAAACTTCTTCGTTGCTTAAATATTCCGTGGGGCCTGGGTATGACGGTAAACCGCATCTGGCAGCAAACACTCTGATTGGGAGGTTTTAAGGAACATGACACCACCTGTTAATTGCTGTTGTTCTCAGGTCTACCATGATCCGGAGTGGTAGCACCTTTTAGAGTCCCAGTGGTGGGCAAATAGTTTATCGCAAAACTTGGGTCAAAACACTATAAAAAAGTTTATTGAAATATATACATTAAAATAAACTTTTATAGAAAAATATACATTTTTGAAAGAAAAATATTACCAGCAATACTTTTCTGAAGGAAAAAATTATTACCATAACACATTTTTGAAGGAAAAAAATTACCAGCAATACATTTTTGAATACAATACTAGAAAACTTTAGTTTAAAAAAAAAAAAAAGTAAATAAATACATTTTTCATCAGAAGCTGACTAAATCAACCTTCTCACTATAATCGAACATTAAAAAATACTTTAAAACCCTACTTTTCGGCATTAAATAACCCACAGAGGGCGATATGCCGTTAAACAAAACTCAAATGCAAAATCAAACATATTCCGTCTGTAGCATTCTCAGCTTAGATAAACGCATACTTAGCAAATATCTCTGATGATGGATCCATGTCTTGACACAGTTATTTGCCAAATTTTCTTGAGAAACTTCAGCGTTCAATGAATAGTTTTTGATCGATTTGATAGCGAAGATACGTGTAAGTCTGTTAATAACGAAGAAGATTACATTGCAGACTAAATATTGTGTAAAACAAATATTCTTTTGATAATCAGGTTACAGATATATTATTAGTCTTATTCACTATTTATTCTCCTTTTCTTGCCATCTATTTCTCTTGGGAGTGTTGCATAGTTTCCAGTTATATGCCCTAGAATTTGCAACTATCTCTAACTGATTGTAAAGATTTGTTTCCATTTAGTTTTCATTTTCTTAAAAACAAATCATATCACAGTAACACCAAGCCTCTTTATTTATGAACAGATTGTGTAAAGTTCACTCCAATATAAGATATTAGATTTTACATCGCAATTGTTTGTTCTTTGGTATACTCAATTGATTTTTATAGTTTTTGCAATTCGTTCTTAATTTCCGATCAGTTTCCTTTATCTATCTATGTACTTTTCCCCTTCTTCTTCGGCTTTACTGATCGTCAAAAACCTTTCTTTCTTTTTCACTCTCAGTGCTTTATTATTTCACTGTTAATGAATATAAGCAGACAAAAGAAAAACAGTATGCTGATTATCTGCAAAAAATTGGGTGTCGGATATAGGCAATAAGGCCTGAAAGAACCATGATTTAAATCTTTGTGCTATGGCAATAGCTAACCATGCGTGACAATAAATCCAGACAATAAGAACCAATCGCCAAGGTTATCGTCACCTCGTTCAGTCAGTTTTTATTTATTCTTCAGCGTTTTACTACAAAAATAAAACTACGAAGCGGATAAAGTCAAAGAGGACAATTTTAACAGCAAAGCGATTGTATAAATAAGTGAATAAAATAACAAAAGAAAGGAAGTTTAATCAGCCTGCTAAAAGGTCAAACAAGTTCCGATGTCTATTATAGCACACAGTAGAACCCTCATCGGCATTATTATATAGTCGAATCATCATTATAGACTCTCTCACATTAACAAACATCATTATTGTCATTAGTGAAAGTGAAGTATACCAACAAAGCAAACTATTAGTAGAAATAAACGTAGTCTAATATACCCACTATGACACCAGTCTGCATGGACATCACATAAATAAGTGAATTTTTCGGTATAAACACTTCTAATAAAGATAGAAGCTTACTTTTTTTTTTAATTTTTTACCTTTATTTTTTTTCAAAGGAATTTAATTTTTTTTGCAGAGTGAAAAAAGACTTTGAGATTTTGGAGATTAACAAAGATGGCCGACCAAAACGCATGCGCCAGGATTGAAAAGAGGTCAATTATGAAGTTTTTGGTTGCTGAAAGTTGCAAACCAGTTGAAATTCATAGGAGAATATCAACTGTGTATGGGGCCACATGTTTCAGCAAAAAATGTATACAAATGGGCTAAATTGTTTAAAGAAAAACGAAGCAGTGTTAAAGATGAAGACAGGCCTGTGAGGCCTACAGAAGTGAGGTCTCCTGGGGTGATCGAATAAGTAAATGATCTAATTCCGTCTGACAGAAGGGTGACAGTGATGACCTTGCCTACGCGAAGCTCAGCTGCCGGTGGCTGTCAAAGATGCAGACCATCAACGAGCTGAGCTGGGAACTGCTCTCTCATCCCACTTACAGCCCAGACCTTGACCCTTCAGACTTTCACCTGTTTGGTCTCTTGAAAGCGTTCACTAGAGGTACGAATTTTTAAAGTGACGATCAAGTCAAAAGTGCTGTGAGCGATTGGTTGAGTGTTTAGTCCAAAGATTTTTACATTGAGGGAATACGGAAGTTTGTGCACAGATTGACAAAGTGTGTGACACTCGTGGGAGACTACTTTGAAAAATAAAAAAGTAAGCTTCTCTCTGTATTATACATAAAAATTCACCTTATTTATTGAATGACCCTCGTATATGTGTGTGATGTATGGGAATATTTTAGCAAAAACAGTGAATAACTTTCCACTCTATTTAAAATTTATTTTCTCCCAATTCCTATAGTCTTAACCTTTTCAAGTCTAAACCAGTATATTACCAATATATCCGCATAAACTGTGTTTCTTTTTCTATAAACCTATACCTCGAAAGACTACCGGACCTTGTAGAGGGTAAATATTATCGTATCTGTCTTTCAAGACATGACTGAGTAGAAATAAGACTTTTCCGCAGTAGGTTGCCATTTCTTTCTGAGGTAGACTGTTTCCCAACCAAGGCTAATGAACCCAATCTGTTCAGCTATTAAACCCATAAATGAAAGAAGAGATGGATATTTGCGCGTAAGTAAATTCAATGAATTCAACTGGAATTCGAACACGAATCTCCGATTTTTATTTCAAGCTGATATCCATTGCACCACAACACGCATCATCATCGTATATACATATAATAATAATGATAATAATAAACTTCAATCGTGTAACCCACTAATTTTAGACGGTCTTTGATTAAGTGTGTTCCCAAATATTCAGGCGTAAAACACTAATCACTTTGGTTGCTGCATCCTTTAAACTTAAAAACGAAACAACCCTCGACCATCGGCTATCATCCTTCCCTTACTACTCTTGATTTGGACGACCTTAGAGCCGACTTAAAGTCCTGGCAAAACGGGCTATACCCCGGGGTACTATTAAGACCAACGGCGCCATCATGTCTCTGTATGTGTTTCGGATCTTCCAAACAAAGAGAAAAAATGTAAAAATAATAAATAAAATGAAATAAAAAAAATAACAATATTAAATTTCCTCAGTGGAGAAAAATGTTAGAAAATATAATTATTAATTCTTTCTGTTATTGTGTGGTGATCAAACACAATAATAGAAAAATGAACGGATCTGAGACGCGGGCATTTTGATTGTTTTTGTTTATAAAATTTTGTATATATGTTAAATTTATTGGCCACCATAAATTCTTTTAGTGACCTTTGAATTATCTTTTCTATTATAATAAAAACCATTATATATATATAAATATATATATATATATATATATATATATATATGAGAAGTATGGATGTTCAGGCATGGCTGGTACAAGGCCAATTCAAAATCATAGCCGACACTCTCTAAAACCTAAAGGATTATCAGATATCATCAGAAGATCGATTTGTGGAAAAATAAAATATTTCGTTTTTATGTTATTATAGAATTTTATTAACAGAACAGAATAACATCAATTGCTAAAAATTAAAAGTTCAGTGAGAAAGTGTAGGAAGGAGTTAAATGAATCTAGAATTGTAGTTGAAAGTAGTGAATGTGTTTAAGACCTGTTTCCTTTCCTTTTTTATGGCCGGCGAGAAATTGAAAAGGAAAGGTAAGACAATAAAATAAATGGTACTTATCGTAGTTAATATTTAGGAGTTAGTTGAAGTATCTTATTGTTGTAGTTGTTGTTGTTGTCTTCTTCTTAGTTAACTGTGAGAATAGTGAGAAGGAAGAAAAAGAAAAATATGTGACGGAATCTTATGTCTGGGTCAGGCTTGAAGTTTCTTTTGTCACATTTTAGCGGGCCGACTCTCTGCTCCCATCTGACTGACTGATTGAACTTTTTTTGCTTTATAGCGAAATTTTTCACACTAGATTGTTAACTTTTCTCTCAGATTTGTAAATCGCTTCCTTTCACTGGTTAGAAAATAAATTTAATATCGGATCGCGAAATTTGGCTTCCCCTTTTTCTTTTAGTACGGAGTCAATCCTTTTTTATTATACGTCAAAATTAGGACTTCACACGTAATTGTGAAATTTTGTAAAAATGTAGAAGAGAAGACAGTTACCTTTAATTCCGTGTTCACCACACACACACACACACACACACACACACACACACACATATATATATATATATATATATATATATATACGAAAGTTAGAAATTCTGGAACATTTTTACATTTTTTATCTCCAGCAAAATGGTAACATATAAGAATACTGAAAGAATTAAATCAGAAATTCATAAAATCTTTTTTGTTAGTTGTTTTTAACGAAACATGCATATATATATATATATATATATATATATATATATGAAACATGCATATATATATATATATATATATATATATATATATATATATAAATTAACAACATGTTCACCACTTAATTGCTACCCAGGTTTCAACCATATCAGTCTCATCAGGTTGTAAGATCAAATTGCATTTCTTGATGCTTCTTTATACACACAATGAGCGTCGGCTTATTTCATTGAAGAGACATTAGCGAGACAATCGGCTCAGTTCATTCTCTTTACTAATAGTTATTCAACTCTACTACTAGTTATGAAAGCTCTTGTCGAGCTTTTGCTTTTTAACAGTGTTATAGTGCCCTATCTACAGTAAAATGAACTCTTCCTCGTTCAATAAATACTAACCTGCGAGTGGCCTTGGGTAGGAAATGGTTGGTAAATTTCAATGCCTCTAAAACAAAGCTGTTATCAACTAATCACCATAGACAATCGCATCTACCTCCCATTAGCATGGGACAGGCTAGCCTCCCAGAGAGTAAAATACTACTCCTCCTTGGCCTTACACTCTCGGCGGACCTCAAATGGAACTACTATATTGAATCCATTGCTATGAAAGTCGGCTCCCTGTGCAGGGCCCGGAAATTTTTCCCACCTGAATCTATTCTGCACATATACAAATCTACCATCCGCCCGTGTATTGAATATTGCTGCCATATCTGGTCGGGTGCCCCTGCTGCTCTCCTTGGGCTTCTTGACAAAATACAAAGGAGGATCTGTAACGTGGTTGATACTGACTTGGCAGACCGGCTGCAGCCGCTCTCTCACCGGCGTGATGTGGCTTCCCTGTGCCTCTTCTACAAGTACTTTCATGGCTTCTGCTCCGATGAGCTTAGATCACTGGTGCCGCCTAAGCACGAATTTACACGAGATACTAGATTAGCAACTAGGTCCCACCCTTTTACAGTTAAACAAATAAGATGTAACCGTAAATTCTACTCCAACAGCTTCTTTTCTCGCGCTTCCCGCCTGTGGAACTCCCTTCCTCAAGTCTGTTTTCCCGACAGTTACAATCTCCAGGTGTTTAAATGTAGGGTTAATAGACACCTCCTATCACACTAAATCCCAACTATTCTCACAACACTCTCATCTACCCAACCCTCATTCTCGGTATCCTTACCCGCCTATCACCCACCCTCTGTCATTTCCTATATTTAATCAGCCTTTCTCCACTCTACGTAGCCCCCTGCGCAGTAGTGGCAGTGACATGCCTTGCTCGGGGTGAAATGCTTATAAAAAAAAAAAACATCCTGAAAGACAGTCGAGGCAGTCTAGACGCAGTGTAACTAGACAGTTGGGACGGTTACATCTATCTACTGACTAATAAAACTCTTATTTTGTATATATTTTCTGTTATTCAAATAAACCGGTTTAACCTACTTCTTTCCGTGTCTTTCTTCCTAGAACTAACAGGCCACAACAAACGGTGCCGCCTTCTTCTTCTTCTTCTTCTTCTTCTTCTTCTTCTTCTTATTATTATTATTATTATTATTCTATGGTCTGCATAACATACATAGCGTATTTATTTCTCTTAAGTAGGGATTTTCAGGGAGTTTTTAAAATGTTGTTGTGTTCCTTTTTTATAATTCCAAGCTCACCTACTATGACTGCTACTATTCTTGTCTTCAATTTCCGCTTTTATTCTATTTCGAGTTCTAGGTTTTTACACTTCGATAATTTTTCAAATCCTTGGTTGCTATATTACATTATGCAGGGCAAGCCATGTCAATTAGTAAGCATTTTTGGGGGTGGGGGGGGTTAATAATTAATCTTCCTGTCTGTATAGATGTTGTAAACTCATAGAAATGTAATGTCTTTTAGTTCAGGCGGTGACTTAATTTAATGGTATTTGTTATACGTATGTGTGTCAGTCAGTGTATGTCAGTAACTTCTATATGACATTAACTGCGTTTCTTTTACAGGTGTATATATGTACCGGGTGCGATTTATAAATTGCTATTTAAATTACACTAAAATGAAAATAGCACTGACAACTTATTTTGACAGATATATTTACCAAAATTACGCAAACATATCTCGAAATATTAAATAATCTGAAGTGATAGGTTGCCAGATATAAGGAATGATGTGGTCGCCAAAATTGTCTGAGACTTGTTATAACGTTAGCGTGAGCCTTATTTTTGTCGCCACTTTTGTTGCCAAAGAAAAACAAATACAAAAGGTATACTTTTATTTTTCCACACATTCCAATCTCCAACCTTCTGATAATTGTGAATGATCCTAAGTTGTGGGGAGTGTCGGCTATATTTGCCCCTACAACTACATGCCCAACTGACTCTACTATGCTGGGTAGTCAAGAAATCAAAAACAAAATTTTAAAATGGCGACAATTTACCCATTGCACCCTGTATGTAGTAGGGAGGTGAGATTTAAGTTTCAAAATTTTCTAGTTTCTATTGAGTAGGAATAATTTGGGATCCGAATGCATTTTTTTTAGTTATTTTATTGTATTTCTTATTCAATTTTTACTCATCATTTATTATTAATTATTTAATCTTTTTGTTGGTTCTTCTTATTATTACATTTATTGCATAATTTGTTTATATATATATATATATATATGCGTGTGCGTGATATACCGGATAATTTTGTTGTTTAAAAGCCTGGAAATATCTGCTTAAAAATGAAAAGGAATGAATGCTTGTCGTGAATTTAAGTATTCGTCATTCAAGTTCAACTTTTCAGGCGTTTGTTATGACCAGACATAAATCATATAATAACTCATGTACATATCTTTTGAGCAAGTCTGAGGGCTTTGGTTTACCAAATTCTCGTCATTTAAGACGCAGCCTTCAATTTTGGTAAGGTGTTAATGAACAGCTGTTTGTCTTAATAAGGTATGGTTTCATAAACACATTAAAGAATATTAAATTTGGTGAGATTAAGAATGGTGATGTAAATGAGAAAGTTGTTTTATCCACACGCAGAAATATATACGATCGAATGCATAAGTAACGCGTACTAATTCATATACACGCACAAAAACACACGAACAATCATGCAAACATATACAGAGAATTTATTGTTAAAACTTTGAGTAATCATCCAGCTCCACATAAGAAGGTTTAGCGGGTTTTTTACACACACACACACACACACACACACACACAGAAGAGAGAGAGAGAGTGAGACTCACACACATTTCGAAGTTTCGCGAAGGCGTTACTTACTGTGATGTCTTCAGTCTCAGGTATTTTGTTTCTTCATATATATATATATGGGAGTTCGGTGTTGCAGGGTTGTTATGTAGCTAAGCACCTGGCCAGTTCCCTTCATATATTTAAGTTGAAATTCTAGTCGGTGTTCATTCATGTCTTAGGTGGGTAGACCGAAATTATTCCTTTCCAGACAAAACTATAAACAATGCCCTCTAACCTGAAGGCTCGCTTTTATCAGGAGAACGTTGCTGTTCATTCTATAAGGGGAACTATATATATATATATATATATATATATATATATATATATATATATATCAACAACTTCCGAGTAATTAGTGTGCACTCTTTCGAAAAGCCAAACATTCCTAATAATATTAGAAATCGAATCCATGGGAATGTTTTCTTTTTAATTTATTCACAAATACATGTTCATACTGGATTTCTGTATTGCCAATAATTTTATATTTGTTATATGCAAAATAGTTCTAATATAATTATATTTTTTCTGTGTATATGCGCCTATATTTTTTCGGCTTGACATATTTTTGACGTGTCATTATAAAACGCTGTCTAATATTTAGTGAGAAAATATATGACTAACAGTAAAAACATACATTGAAACAAATCAAATAACGCCTTCCTATGATCTTTCACACTTTCCCTGATTACGTATACATCGTCTCATGGCACTGTTCTTCTCTTCCAACCGCATTTTCTTTATGTTTTGGATTGATAGATTCAACTTTTTTTTTCGCTTTGATGACACAACTGACAGTTAAGAAGGCCGACACCAACAACATCCGCAACTATATCTAAGGTGTGCCAGTGTGTACTAGAAATATTCATTTCAGACAATGACCGTAGAACAACTGCTTCACAGTCGAGACAATAGTGTTTGGTCGTGATAAACATCTGATGCAATCATAGACGGTGGAATATATTTCGAGGCCAAACAAATTTCATCATACATAGACTCATATTACAGCACACCATTACAAATGACCTAATCTGAGAAAAAAAGAACTCGATTACACCTTGTGGCTCCAGTGTGTCTAAAACTGACGATATGGTGAAAAAAGGAAACTATAACAGTTGTTTCAATTAATTTGCACAAGGGTGTATTTGTAGTTATATCAGATTAAAAAAAACGAAAGAAGCCAAATATATTTATGGGGATTAGTGGTTCAGTGCATTGCTGTTAGACATGAATATAAAGAAGTTATTTCACACACATTTACAGAGAACGACACACACACAAACGAACATACGCACACGCACACACACACACACACACACACACACACACACATATATATATGTGTGTGTGTGTGTGTGTGTGTGTGTGTTCGTCTATGACCGAGATTATATCTATACCCTGATTTTTGAACAGGAGTAGAAGAGTCATTATAATCATGCCTAGGTTAAAATGATTATATATATATATATATATATATATATATATATATATATATATATATATATCACGCATATATCGTCTCTTGCTGTTGTTTTTCTCTTCCGACATACACTCATACACTTGGTGTTTCCAAGTGGTTACTAATCTAGCCACTGGCCGATCTCGACGTTCCTTAACTTCGATTGTCGTACGAGAACTTTGGTCTCAACATTATATGAATTTAAGCCTGGAATCTATAAGTTAGACATCAATTAAAGAAAGACTGAATTATCAAATTATTCCCTTTTAACTTTAATGAAGATCTTTATTATGCTGTTGTACATGTACAGTTCAAAGTATCATCTCTCGTGATCAATTTGTGTATCTCGACGTGATGTCATGTTTAGAAAGCTTGTCTCGCTTGAAAGATTTCAACTGACGAGCTACCCCATACTTTCGGCCTTGTGCCACATCTAAGCAGCGCTTAGAAAATCAACTGTCTCGTGATCAGTTCACAGTAGAAACCGAAATGACACACCTATAGAGTTTTCTATGAATTTCCCAAACTTTGAAATAATTTGAGCCCTCAGTTTCTGAAGGGGAGAAGGACATTTTAAGGATAAACTAGGTATTGGATCTGGAGTAGTCAAGGCTATGCAACGGCCTGGCACTCAATCGATCAGCCTTTTCATAATGCTCTTTTCATATAGGGTAGTTAATATTAATCAGCTTTTCCACGTTCTTTTACTTGCTTCTAACGAAATTTGCTTTTTTCTTAAATATTAGAACAGTTTGTGAAAAACATTATTCATTCTTCAAAAGCGCCTTCTGATTTCTGTGTCTCATTTTTCTTTCAGTCGGTCAGTTAAATGCCATATGTGATACACATTTTGAGCGATCATGTCTCGAAAAAGATATGACTGACTGGGCATAAGATTATCCCGCAGTATGTTGCCATTGCTTTCTGCGGTCTGGTTGCCAACCATGGCTAGAGAACCCAATCTGTCCTATTATTTAATCCATAACTGGGGGAAAAATACAAATGAATACCTTTCCCAAGGGTATTTGTGCGTGAGTGAATGCAAAGAATTCCACCTGGAATTCGAACTCGGCACTCCGATTTGTCGTTCTGAATCGATATCCACTGCACCACAATGCACATCCTTTCTTTCTGTAGCCTATCTATTTCCTTAATATTAAATAGCTGGTTACTTACTCCTCGGAGTTTGTATTTCTCGTTTGTGTGTGTGCTTCCGTAGTTCTCTGGCCATTTGCGAATGAATGTTTAATGTTTTACATTTTTATTTTGTTGTTATTAATCTTTGCATCTTAAGTATTTATTGCTGCTCTTGGTGTGTATTTCGAGACAAATTCAAAAACCTAGTTTTATTTCAGTGATATAAAACATTGGAACGCTTTAGAAAATCCGTCTGATACTTTTTAAGACGACTAAATCTCTCTTAGACTATAATTTTTATATTAAACTGCAAACATACTTGATCGACCCAATCGCTGCTTACATAATACAGATGTTTGCTTACGCAGTCCGTTAGATTTTAACATTAACATCCGTGCTTTTTTTATGAATAGAAAATGAAGATTTTGTATTTGCGAAATGCTTTCTTTGGTAAACCTTCTTGAATTCTTGTTGAATTTGTTACATACACTTACACGCAAATATCCTCTGGAAATGTATTAACCTATCACGTGTTCCTCCAGTTATGGGTTGAGTTACAGCACAGATTTGGTTCTATAGCCTTGGCTTGGTTAGAAACCATTGAACCACAGAATAAATTGAAACCTACTACAGGAAAATTTTCTGCCTAGTCTGTGAAGTCTCAAAGAGACATGATCACCCAAGCGTCTATCACTTATAGCACTTATCTGGCTGAATAAGCCCTAAAGAAAGGATAAATTGTCGGTAATTTTAAGCTTCAGTTCATGAAGTGATGCTGGCCAATCTTTTTTTTGAAAATTGTTATTAAAAACCACCGTGCTAAATTACACAACTTCAACAAATAGTTCGATTATTTTGTGTATTAATTATTTAAATGTATATGTTGCGAGTAATTACAATATTTCAATTTCTCAAATAAAAAAATAAAATAATTAAATACAATGACTGATTAAGGGCGTGTGTCTATATTCAAGGGGTCGAGAAAATAATGAGAACACTTTGGAATTTAAAGCAATTTTGTTCAGTATGGGTTAGGACATCCTCTAGCAGTAATTACTGCTTGAACTCTGCGTGGGATCGATTCGTACAAAGTTTGAATTGTTTCCAGAGAAATTTTTATTCATTTTCAGCTAAAGACAGCTTCCAATTCTTTCAATAATATAGATTTCTCATTTTTTTTTTTTTTTTTTCCAAAATGAATCAGATATTCAACGATGTTGATATATGGAGAATGTCGTGGCCATATAAAATGCGCTATTTAACTAGAATGTCCTTCGTTCTTTTCAACTACAACCTTAGTATGAATAGGTGTAGTATCATCATGAAAATGATATTTCCCTCTGAATATAGTTCCTGAACCATTGAATGATGTTGACCACCTAAAATTCTTAAATAGTCCTGACTGTTGGTTTTTAATAAACTTATGTAAATAATATATGTAAAAAAAGACAAGATATTAAATCAATAAACATAAATATAGACATGCTTTTGACAGTTTAATCATTTTTTTTAATTATGCTATTATGATACTAGGTGATTTTTTTTATTTTGTCCACCCATTGAATGTGTAAGTTAGTACTTTTAAAATTGAATTTGATCCAAAACAAGTTTCGAAGGATACACAAGATATAGGACTTCTGAATGAGGTGTGTGATACGAACTTAGGATATATAAGGAAATTAAACTTAAAAGGATAACTATAACAGATCGCTATTGGATCTTGAATTGAACACTCTAATATTGTAGTGTTCAGGGAAGCATCCCAGTGGGATTTTCTTCCAGTTTCGGTAAAAAAAGCTGTTGAATAGAAAGGCTTCCTTAAAAATGTCGAATATGGATGAAATGTAGACGATTCAAATACGTGGACTTGGCATGGTTCGCCTTGGTTGGAAAGGATTGAAATGGGCGAAGTCAATAGAGGAAGGCATTTGAACATTTGGCATAAAAATAGCGATAAATAACTAAAAATTTTTATCGTCGTCTCTATGTAGAACGGGTATTTTAAACAGGATTTGAATTACGAGTATTTTAAACGTTTTGGGGTAACAAACATCCTATGTGACTAACCTAAGATTAATTGAATTGTGTCTGTTTCGTTGTTAGGTTTCTTTTTTATTTTATTACCGTGCTTTATTCTGCGTTCGCTTGCAATTTTGTGTGTTGTTAGTGGCTGAATTTTCCCCGAATATTTTGAGTATTTTCCGTGTTTAACCTGGTCGCTTTTTGCATGACTTTGTAAAGCAAAGCCTCTAAACAGGGCATGAAAACAACGCAAGAACTAAAAAATATATATATAATATCTATAAACAACTCACTACCAGTCTCTCGAGTTCATATCTCAAATGTTCAAAGACTTTCATTTCTGTTCAAAGAACTGAAAATGTTGATTCAACAGTGTGTTTCCTTGTGGAGCCGAATCCTTACTGATTCAGTATTAAAAATAACAAACCAATCCTCTCGTCACTCACCAATTTCTAATCCATAAGAAGTTTTGAATTAAGCGCTAAGGGTTGAGCGTTAACTATCATAATAACCATGATTAGGATGGCTAGTGAACTTGATTGTATGCGTGTGAGTTGGTGAGGTCTATAATGGTATTTACGAAGTACGGCTTAGTATAGCAGAGGAAATATTGCGCGGCGCAATTGTTTCAAGTGGAAAGAGAATATTTGCCTTGGAAATCAGAATTTCAAAATATATCTTTCACTTGAGTTTTAATTTTCGGTTAAATTTGGTTAACCAGGGTGATTTAAATCTCATTATAGCTAAGACACTGAGATCCGAAGGCGAATTGGCATGGCGAAAGAAGCATTCTAGAAGTTGAGTAAAGTATTTAGAAACAGGACAATTTCACTAGAAACAAAGAGGAGAGTACTGGATTGCTATGTGATGTCGGTTCTTCAATATGGCAGTGAATGTTGGACAATATCTTCGAAGGTGAAGGAAACACTTGAAGCAGCTGAAATGTGGTTCTACAGAAGAATGCTGCGGGTGACATGAACCGAGCATGTGAGCAATGACGAGGTTTTGGAAAGGAGGGAGACGAAAAGAAAATTAATACTGAACATCAGGAAGAAACAACTAAAGTTTCTGGGACATGCAATGAGGGAGGCGGGCTTGGAGAACCTGTTACTAAAAGGCCAGATAGAGGGAAAATGAGACAGGGGAAAGCAGCGGATAACATTTGAAGGAGCTGATCAGGTGGATGACGGAACGAGGGTTGCATGGTGCAAGAGAAGAAAGCGTGCTGATAGCCACCAGGGACAGGGTGATGTAGAAAGCTATGATCGCCTACGCCCCGAAAGGACATGGCACATAGAAGAAGAAGAAGAAGAAGAAGAAGAAAATGAAATATTAGTTAGATACTTTGTTAGTTTGCCAAGCCTGATTAGTTTGCATTTTCGAGTGACTATCTCTCTATCAAGCGTTGCTTGTAAGTTGAGATAGTATCTATAGCTGGAATTCGATTGTAAAATTCTTGATATCTGATATTCCGGGAAGGCAATATTTAATAAAATCATCTTGCTATTTATTATCGTTAAAGATTATTTTTGTAAAATTTGCAGTCTATCTATCTATCTATCTATCTATCTATCTATCTATCTATCTATCTATCTATCTATCTAAATAGTATAATGTTTGATTAGGGTTCAATGTCGAATTTCTAAATGTCGAAATTTATTTCTAAACACTGTATTAGAAATAAAATCTATTGATTTTTAGAAAGTTCTATCTATTTCTGTATCTATCTAAATGTTATTTATATAATGTAATACTTTTTTATAATAATAATATCAGAATACTAATCAGTGAACCTTATTCCGAAATGACGAATTATCAATAAAAATGCTTTTTATTTCTAAATATTGTATTGTGATTCTTTATGAATTTCTATCTATCTATCTATCTATCTATCTATCTATATATATATATATATATATATATATATATCACTCGTAGAAATCTATCCATAGTAAAAATTTATCCATTTATCTATCCATCAATCTCTCTCTATATATATATCATTCGTCCTAATATATCTACCTACTGTAATAATATATCTATTTTTCTATCGATCTATCTTTCTATATTCCTTTTTTTTCTCTTGTCTATACTAATTCAATATATCATGACCCAATATGACCCAGTCTTCAATATGTGAGTGGTTATTTTGATTGAATAAATTTTCAATTTTCATAGATCAATGGAATATTGATTACACCAATGTAGCTATTTTTTAGACAATATATTTTTTTATAAAATGAACCTACAGATAATGCGAGTAGACAAAACTAGCCCAGGGAAGGATAATGACAACTGTCATTAAAGTAATTTGATATATTAAACCAGAGTTATGCAAAACTCATTCTTAATTCTCGAACGTCTCTTTTAAATGGATAATTGGATTTTTCTACTTTAGAAACAAAGAAAACACTACTAAACTGTGCTGCAATATCAATCATCTTATAATGCAGTGAATGCTGGACAATCTTCCCACAGATGAAAAAGCAACAGAAATGGGTTCTACAAAATGATTTTGAGAATAACAAACCTCTGTGCAACTACGAAAAAAATTTACTTATACTTATACTTTCTATGGCCCGAAATGAGAAGAGACGGCTTGGAAAGTTTGATGCGATAGGACATAATAAAGGCAAGAGGGAGTAAGATAAACAAAACCTAACCTTCTTAGAAAACTTGAGTAAATGGATGGTGGAGCTAGAATTATGAGATATAACAAAGCAACAACATTTATTAAGAGCTACAAAGGACAGGAATTTGTAGAGAGCCATAAACATCAACGTTATTAAGGGACACAGCACATAGGAGAAATATAAGATTACATTTTCTTTCTACTTTAGAAAAAATATCTGAATGTTTTTTTTACGTCAATGGTATAAATGTTTATTTTAAAACAACACAATAAGCTTTACTTGAATCTTTCTCTACGTAACATTCCTATTTTGTTTAGAAATTTAACTTCATTGCACTCCCCCAAAATTTGCATTTTTATCACCAGTAATATGTTTTATAAAAATGTCTTATAACGTCACCTATCATTTTCTAAGTAGGCCTAACATATACCTTAAGAAGTGGGCGTTCATGACTCTCTACACCTTCATTTATCCTGTTGTCTAACCGTCTACCAGTTTAAATAACGCAAGAGTTTATTGCGGGAAAATTCTATTAAGAAGCGAGACCAATGAAAGAAGAGAAATAAAAAGGGACATAAGATAACGATTAACACTGCATTTAAAATTTTAAAGATCAAAGTTGAGTGAGAAGAAAATACCGGAAGACAGTTCCATAAGCGATAAATAGGATCAAAGAAACTATTAACATAAAATGTACGGTTTCATCTAGCTATTTCAACTATAAACTGTTGAGATCTTACCGCCAATCAAGTTCTGAACTTAAATTCATAAAGTCTAGATACCATTGTCAAAAGTAATATTTATGTTTCAAACACAAAACTGTGAAACAAATCCCAAGCGGTGACAGGGGAAAGCTAGTTTTCAATCTATCTTATTTACACCCCGGTTGCTGATCCAAACATACCATCGCATTACTTACACCAAAATAACAACACATTCTTACATACCATTCTTGCTACAGCCACCATAATACCTTAAAGTCTCTATGTCCTTCTAACTAGTTATCATATATACAATATGGGGAAAGTTCGTAGGAGAAAGTTAATCAGAACAATTACTATGAAAGTATTTATAGAAAAAACAAAAGGAAGCCATATTACATCGGTGGGAAAGTGATTCAAGCCAGGATACCAGATCAGGACCAATGAAATTGCAAATTTGCAATTTCTCCATGGGCGTCTGGGTTTCAATATGTCCTTCTGATCTTATATTCTCCCAGAAATTTAAACTCTCTTTCCGATTGTAAATATATTTCATTGTTGTTCCTATTTTAATTAAAACTCTGTCATTGCTTAAATTATTCTGTGTGGTATTTTCCGAATGTTCGTTGCATTCACTTACGCGCAAATACCATTTAGAAAATGATTAACCCATCACTTTTTACTACAGCTATGGGTTGAATTACAGCACAGATTAAATTTTATAGCCTTGGTTAGCAAACATTGAACCGCAAAATGAAATGGAAACCTACTACAGGAAAATTTTCTGCTTAATCTATGAAGTCTCAAAGAGACATGATCATCCAAGCGTGTATCACGTATAGCACTTAAATGACTGAATAAACACTAAAGAAGGGAAAGATGGTCGGTAATTCTAAGCTTCATTTCATGAAGTGAGACTGGCCTATCTTCTTTTTCTTTTGAAAATTGTTATGTAAAATAGTCGTTTTCGATTGAATTTAAAAAAAAACCCGTGCTAAATTACAAAACTTCAACAAATAGTTCGATTGTTTTGTGTATTAATTATTTAGATGTATATTTTATGAGTAATTACAATATTTCAATTCTGATCTTGTATTCTCCCTGAAATTTAAACTCTTTTTCCGATTGTAAATATATTTCATTGTTGTTTCTATTTTACTTAAAACTCCGTCATTGCTTAAAATGTTCTGTGTGGTATTTTCCGAATCTTCCGTTAGAAAATCTTTCACGCTAAATCTGTAAGAGTAGAAGCTATGATTCATTGCGTTACAGAAAATTAGTTGGACACAGCAACTCAGAACAATTATAAGAATTATTTTCTATTTTCCTTTGCCATTTAAAATGCTGCGACCTGCTCAAAATAAAGCTTTACGGAAAAAGGGTGTCATATTAGCTGTAAGATGTAAGAAGTACAATTTATGAGGATATGTGAGTAGTAAAACAACGGTTGCCACTAGACTTGAAGTGCTTAAGATTTTTTGGCTCGGGAAAACATCGTCTTGGGAGCCGGTTACATGAACTAGCAGCTCTTGAAAAGAAGCTGTTCAAGTAGAACTCCCTTCCTACCAATGGACTACGAAAGAAATGACGATGACTCGACTCCGTGTAAGTGGCATTGCGCATCTTAGCTGTAAGTGTTAAGATTGGAGGAACTAAGTTGCTGGTTTTTTTTTAGAAATCAATCGGTTATCTGTTAGTTAAGTGCAGTCCGTGATACTCACTTAGGCGATCATGTCTTTTTGGATTCATGAATGATTAGGTAGATTTTCCCACACCAGTTTTCCGTTTCAATCTGCTTAATTTCTTTGGATTATCTATTTCTTTTGATTGTTTAATATTTTGCTGTTTTTGGAATGCACATTGAAAAATTATGTAGATTTCTCGACGAAAGCTATTGCTCTATGAGAGTTCGTTTAACTTAGTCTAAGCTTGAAATCAATTGATTCATAGCATAAGCGTCCGTGATGATTTTATTTAATTTACCGATGTTCCAACCAAGAGAATTCCAACTCAATTTACCCGGTATGGGTTCCTCGGGAGTTTTGAAGTGAAACAAAAATAAAAGACCAGGAAAGAAGCCAGAGATATGTGAACGCTTGCTCAGTCTGATCCAATCTTGCCCTTTATAAAAAGAAAAGTAAAAATATCACGTATATTCAAAGCTTCTTGGTCATTTACAGTTTATTGTGCCCGACATCAGGGGCGTTTGATTTGATTCTATTTTACTGTTCTTATTTTGTTGAAAGACATTTTGGGAGAATTGAGCAACACCTTTCACATCTCACGAAAGAACAGTGATTAAGTCCATTCAGAAATCAATCTTTTGTATTTGGTTCGGTAAACGAACGTCGAAAGAAAAGTTTTTCACGTGTGACTAGTTGCCAAAGAATGCTAAAGTTTTTATGCACTTTTTCAGGAGCAGAATTCCAAAGTTGTCTTCAGTACAGAATAGGTCAAACATGCTTAAACAACCTTAATTGAATTAATAGAAATATTCACACACACACACACACACACACACGCACGCACGCACGCACGCACACACACAGAGTGACAGAATGTTGACTGGTGGATTAGTATTCGTTCCGGCGTATTCCAGTGACTGAATGTTAAAGTCTGTATTTATATAAAATGCACAGATATCTATGATATATGACAAAGTTAATATACATTATAATCATTTATGTTTAACAAACAAGAGATTATCTAGACTTATTAGAGATTCGGAACTAGATATATTAAAAAATGCGTTTATATATTCAAACACAAACACACGAACATATATATATATATATATATATATATATATATATAGAGAGAGAGAGAGAGAGAGAGAGACTTGGTGTCTCCCAAAAAAGTATATTCATGACGTGTAAACAAGATTAATTGTTTTTTGGCTTTTTTACTTCAATGGTTTAAATTAAATATTAAATGAAATCGAATGCATGGATCTGAAACAAGAAAAAAATTCAAGATATTATAAGGAGTCAAAAAATGTCTTCATTTTAGAACACCCTATAACGGTAGTCTGTTTAAAGCGTAAGCGCAATCTTAAGGCCTTGTGTGATATACTATGGTCCGATTATTTATATATGTTGTTAATAAAGCATTATGGGGAGAAGATCAATTTTACTATACTAATACTATTTATTAGATGGCGAGTGTTGTTTTAAATTATTCGAAAGGAAATTTACTAGGAATAATTCTATAACCGAAAGCATTTTTGTTAATATTTTATAGTGTTCTTAATTCTACTTATTTTTTTATCATTTGTTGTTGATTACTATTCTAGTCACTTGTGTTTGTGTGCATATCATAGTCTGCTTATTTTCTGCTTAAGTTGTTTACTTACATAATCAAATTTTTTACCATTTATTTTTTTATTTTAATTTACTTATTTTTCTTTAGTTGGCTACTTTATTAGGTTAAAGTGTTTTCTTTTATTATCCACGCTACGTGTAGTACATATATTCGCGTTTTTCGTGGTAGTATTTTACAGAGTATTCATTTTTTGTTTTCTATTTTTAGGTTACGTAATAAAATTTTGTTGTTGTGCCTGCATTTTGAGATGAGATCACATCGGTTATTTAGTAATTTGTATTACTATGGGAAGGTGATTATGTCAATTTTCTTTTTGAGACATAATGTTACAAGTTTTCAGGCATGTCAGACGGTCATTCGTGTAAATGCCTACATTATTTTTAAGGATAGTCTTAGTTCGTGCAGCAAATGTATACTTATAAGCTCGCAGGATCGGACCATCAAAACTTCCCATGCTAACGTCAAATGTTTCTTTTTTTTAGAAACGTGTATTTTTTCTTTTAGAATAATAGTTTCGGTAGTGTTGAATTATTTTTTACTTTATTTGTTTTTGAACTAATGAGATGGTTTGTTTAGAATGTGACCTGTTATTGAAGTGTAAAATTATTTGATATATATTTGTATGAATTCGCATTTATGATTTCTTTAATTTTCAGAATCTATCTATAGTTACTCTTTTGGTTTTCCACTGATTTACTTCTGAACTTATCTTTAGTTTTGAGTAAATTCTCTCTAGTTGTATGCTACTGATCTTACCTATTTCACTTTTGTTAGGGATTATGAGATTGCATGTCCAGTTTGTTTTGAAGTTTAAATTGTGGTTTTCTAGTGTAATAAATTTTCGTGATTTACCGATGTATTCTATTCGATCGCCTAGGTCTAGTGTTTGGGCTATTTGTAACTTCGTATTAATATCGTATTCTGTAGCATTTGGTGTTTTTGCATGCTTTAGTTCTGCTGTTTTTGAGTAGTGTGTTGATTATTATTTTTTTGTGGGGACTCTTACTTCATATACTTTTATATTTTCATCTGATGCGATAAATATGTTCAGTGAATTGTTTATTTTTGTTATACGTTCTTTCAGGAAAGTATATAACTACTTATGAAATTTTATGCTTCTTATTAACATGGTCGTTAAGTCTCTCTCAAAGTTATGTAGTTATTTCTGTTGCGGGTGACATTCGTTTTAGTTTGAAATCCGTATTTTTCAGATAAGGATAGCATCTGTGTGAACCTGTTGGTTACAAAAATAGATGCACTTTCGATCTCATTTTTCATGAAGTGTTCGTTTTTTTCTGTTAATTATAGTTGTGAGGTAGATTGTGATAGGATGAGTAAATTCTATAGCTACCAGTCGAGGTTTAACTTTTCAGTGTCCATGATTGTTTATGAATGCGGCGAAAGTGTGCTACCAGTTACCAGGAGCTGAACAGGTTAAAATATAGTTTTAAGATATGCTATATTTATGGATTAAATTGATCAATTTAAAAAAATAAGGCCTATGTAAATATAAATATAAAAGTAGACACTGTTGTCCACACACAGCGGCGACATGTTTAAATGCAATTTTTAACCCATGTGTGTTGTGTTTTGGCTCAAAAAAATATATATTGGTTAGTAATGCATTATGAGTTCAAGGTCTATTGTATTATCCTTGTATTCTATTATAAGAGAAAAAGCAAGCTGCTTCCCGTACAAATCAAACACATATGTAATTACGTAAAACAAAATAAATTTAATTTCAATTGTAATTGCTTGGAAAACAATATATCAATATTTTTAAGCCACTAAAAACATCAAAATTCATACCTTTTATATTTACATACAGCCTATCCCGGATAATAATATTAGACACTTTAACCCATAAATAAAGCATCTCTCGCTCTCTCTCTCTTTCTCTCACTTTCTCTCTCTCTCTCACACACACACTCTCTCTCTCTCTCTCTATATATATATATATATATATATATATATATACTGGAAGTATAGGCCGGAGTTGCTCGGGTGTAATGAAAGCTTTAAAACTAATCCATGCTCCTGAAGCTCAGACACTTTGGACGTTGGCACGAAAGACTAAAAAGCAATAGTTGTTTCCAGTTAAAGCGAAACCGTAGACTGAAAGAAAAATGAATTGATGTAAGTCAAATTTTGATTTCCTGGTATCGATATCAAATAAGTATTTTTCGTCGTAAACTGAATTTTGAAGGCTAAATAAGTCCTCTGAGCAAATGGTATCATGGCTGAGACTTAGAACTACAATTATACCTATTTAGAGCCAAACCCGAAGCAAAAACTAAAATAAAAGTGCTGAAAAATACAGACATACAGGCAGATAAACAGACACACACACAAACATCTTGCCTTTTATATATATATATATATATATATATATATATATATATATATATATTATCGATTTTCTGCACTATTTGAAGAACTGCAACCTTGAAACTTCTGAATATCGTTTCTTATATCTTTGTTTATGAGTGTATCAAATTTGATTAAAATCGGAACACTCCTTCTATAATCCGATTTTTTGGATTATCGATTTTCGATATTTATCTGGGGTACCTCGACACAAAACTTAGCTAAGAACACTCGCAGACGCTTATAGTACAACTGTTCAAATTTTCGAGAAAATCGGTTCAGCCGTTTCGGAGTCTATAGGTAACAGACACACACACAGATACACACAGACAAAGTTCCATTTATAAAAAAGTTTATATATATATATAGATATATATATATAGTTAACTTTTAATGACACTTATTTCTAAAGTTGCTGTTTTTCAATACTTTATTGGCGCATTTTTGGCAACAAGGCTTTTTGTCATAAACTGCTCCATATCAAAATAGAGAGAGAACGTAAATAGAATCAATGTGCCACTTAGCTGAGTAGTGTAATTTCAGTCACGCTGACTTCGTGGTTTCGTGAAGACATTAATATATCGTCATTATTCAGCTTTTTTTTCAGGAGAAAAGAAATTACTGCTCATCTAAGTGACAAACTTTTCCAGAGAAATCTCGAAACGTAGAAATTTCTGTGTGGCAATGTACTTTTAATACACACACACACACACACACACACACACACACACACATATATATATATATATATATATATATATATATATATATATATATATATACATATATATATAGTCATCCGAGTATCACAGCTCATCAGTACGGTCAGACATCCGATTGCTTTTTACCCAGGATTGAAACCCGACCGAATTGGCGTCAGTCGGATAGTGTATCGAGGCAGCAGATAATTTTCTAAACATATACTGATAATATAAGAGACAATGAATGTCTATTATGTTTAGTCATGAGCCGTTCTAAACATCGTATTTTGGCTTTAATTTCAGGTGAAAATAAAGACAAAAATTCTCCAAAATTTAGATAATTTTTTATTAAGTCCGTTCTAAGATTTTTTTGTTTTTGTGTTAACGTCCTTATAACCTTTCTGAAGAGAGCTCATGTGAGCCGAAAGCTTAGAACCAACTTAATAAAAAAATATCTAAATGTTGGAGAATTTTTGTCTTCATTGGCAACTGAAATTAAAGCCAAAATACGATGTTTAGAACGGCTCATGATTATATAGAGAGAGAGATTAAATAAATTGCAAACATAGTGTCTGCTTTTTTTTTTAAAAATCCGTACATACACATGGATAATCTTTCGTGTATTATAATTGAAAGATGTCAGAAAAGAGCTGTAACGTTGAAGGATATTATCATCATTCCTTTTAACAGAAACAGCAAAAGCAAACTACAGATTCTCGAAGCAATATTTATTAAAAGGCTTAATCCATCAATTAATAAAATCAGCCATAAATACTGTAGCAATATTCTAAAATGTTTGTAAAAAGAAATGTTTTTCATGCTTTAACTCATGCATGACCATGACATTGCAACATATAAAAAACATTCCATTTTGAATATTTTTCATGTTCTAATGAACGTTAAGTAATTTGTTAACCGTTATATTTGAAACAGAAAAAAATTTAGAGTAATTTTTTGCAACACAGTCTTGCGGTTAGTTTTTGTTACAATAACTCACACCCCTGAAGATGATCCCGGAATGAGATTGAAAGTACTTGTGTACATTGAGAAATGGATGATAATTAACAACTGTTAACGTTACAGCTTATTTTTGACATCTTTCAATTATAATACGCGAAATATTATCCGTGATTATGAACGGATTTTATTAAAAATACGCAGACACAATGTTTGCAATGTAGTTAATCTGAAATGTCTAAAAGAAAATGTGCTGCCTAAATACACACATATATATTTATATATATAATAAAAAAAAGTTAGATATTTTTATAAATCCATTGGAAATAATATATTTCGCGGTTCCGCCGCTCGTCATACCAAATTCATGCAACAATAAATGTTTCATATTTCTCCAGGCGAAGTCAAGTGAAATAGAAAAAGGAAAAAAGAAAAAAAAATTTAAAAAGAATAGAAACATTAGGAAAAGAAGAAGAATAGAATAAGGGGAAAGGGGGCTTAACTTAACGTATTAGATCTTAGATTTGATCTAGATTCACAAAAAAAAACCTTTGTTAGAGAAATGAATTTTGACCTGAGCTGCCAGTTGTCTGTTTTAGATGCATGACATTGAAATTTAAAATTTAAAAATTAGGGTTTCAATTTATGCTAGTGTTTCTATTTAATTTTAATCGTAATAATAACTGTAGTATTATATTAATATCTTTTTAGTAATAACGAGGTGGTAATAAAGAAATTAAAATCTAGAAACCTAAAATTAATAATAATCAAAACATTTTAAAAACTTTTAAAATTTTAAAAATTAAAAATTAAAAAAATTAAAAAATGATTTTAAAATAATAATAATAAATGAAAAAAATTTACATGTAAATAAATAACTAAATCAATGTAAACCATAATAGAAAAAAAAATAATAATAATCATAATAATAAATAATAATAATAATAAGCATAAATATAAATATAAAAAATAAAAATTCTAATAATCCTAATAATGAAGATGACATACAACAAGTGAATATAAACTAATAATGATGATATTTATTATTATGTCATTTTATTCATAATTCCATTTCTACTATGGTCGCACAACCTACCAAGTCTGTGGGAATATATATACATAAGGGGAAGAAAGGAAAGTTATTATATAATCTAATTTAATTATACGGCTAATAAGCTGAAATGCAAAATTCTTTTAAGGAAATATAATTTTTGATTAATTATAAGGAGATTTGAACTTAAATGTAAAATTAAGGCTACACTTGCTTATAACTCGGTTTTTAAGTGTAAAATCAAATTTTACTTGGGATATTTTAATATTTTTATTTTTCAACTAAACATAGATTGAATTTATCGTGAAGGTTAAACTCCAACTCACTTTTGGGTTAAACCCTTCTTCTTTCATTTCGCAAAAACTTCGGGAGATAGATGTTTGTAATTTTAGATTTGGTATGGAAAAAAGAAAATACCTAACACTATTAATACCAGAATTAGTGGGTTGTCTTTCAACCTTAAGATCTTCAATGAAAACAAAAAAACTCTCTAATAAAGCCCTCCAGGAAAGCGCCTTTGAAGACAAATCGTTATATTTAAATCTGAATCATCTAAAACGAGGAGTAGATGTAGATAAAGAAAAGTTATACAGTATAATCCCTCGTTCTGTAGACTGTCTAACAATAACATTAATTATTGTTTTCTGAAATTGATAACTAAACATTTTTCCACATGATCCCTATGCAGAATCTTTAGAAATACTATTAAATTTAGTTATTCTTACACACATAACATAGACAATATCGTTTATTCCAATATAATCATTTATTCTCATAACAGACAGTAATTATGGTAATCTGATATACTTTTTCCTTCTTCTTTCTTTTTTTCACCTTCCCGTTTGTATTTTTAATTTCTTCCTCTCCTTCTTTTCCTTTTTTTCTTTCCTTTCGTTACGCTTACTTTCATTTTTTGTACCCACACGTACAACCACAATTGTATTTTACCAGATTGTTTAAGGTAGACGATGAAGCAAATTTCACTCGTTGAAATAGCCATATGATCGTAATATATATATATATATATATATATATATATGAAACAGAATTAAACAAGTTCTACTTGTATTATTAAATATAAATGCTTTTTTCTCATGTATCATCAATTACGATGTTTTTTTTCAAATTAATAATCAAACACTTATATACAGAGAATAGACACAATCTAAATCAAAATATATCAATAGCCTACAAATCTTATTTCAATGTAAATCAAAAGATCATTTATCTTAAATAGATTGTTTAAACATTTCGTTTCTCCTGCAGTTTATCTCAGCCTAAACAATCGTGCTTTAGAAACAGCTTAAAGTTACAGATTGAAATAATACATTTATTCGCATAATCCATTAGCTATTTTATAGCCTTGGATGGCAACCTACTGCGTGAAAATCTTCTGTTTTGTCAGTCATGTCTTTTTTGAGACATAATCGCTGAATCATGTATTACGTATGCCAGTTAACTGACTGAGTCTATTTCTGTTTGCTGAGATATTTACATGTTTATCAAACAAATAACCAAGGCTATTTCCAAACAAAAATAACAATATTTTCCAGTAAGAAAATAGACTCTGTTAAAGAAAAGACTATTTTAAGCATGATAGAAAACAATGCATATCCACAGTTAAAAAATGTGGAGCCTTTCCTACAATTTATTTTTCCGCAATGGTCCATCCAGTCAAGGTCAGTTTTAGTCGGAATAAAAAGTGATTCAATTTTAAACTGTAAGTAGTTGATAAGCAGATGTAGAAAGAATGTGTATATAATATTGATTTACTTGCTTAGAATGTTGTTTTGAGGTGTAGTCTTCGTAATATCATCCAAAAGTAAAGTGAATAAATAACTACAGGCTTAATAAATAACTGCAAAATTTCATTGTGAAATTCTTCTGAACACCATCAATTATCTGAAGCTCTATAATTTAGTTTCGGGAATTATTCAAATCAATCATTACAAGCGGCAAGCGGTCAGATTAAGGATCTGTTGCTGAAAGTCATATATCACCTGAATAAACATTGGCGGCCCATATTCTATTTCACCACACAAGGCCGAGACATACCGTCGATTCTTTCACCAACACCAATCAATGCTTTTCATGCGTTTCCTTTTTAACAGCAATAAAAATTTCCCTGCTCCGCAGATCAATTCACCTCATCCTCTGAAGTAAATCTGAATGAGATTTGATTGCTCTTCATGAATACAGTCTATATTAATCCTTCTATCTATCTATCTATCTATCTATCTATCTATCTATCTATCTATCTATCTATCTATCTATCTATA